>CM017563.1:37702018-38273745 GCA_007844125.1 Sinonovacula constricta
TTTTCAGGGAAATGAACCGCTTATTCTACTTGTAACGGTGCAGCCTGCAACAATCGTGTGTAGCTATCAGGCGTTATTTGGTTTTTGCAGCTGTTTACCGAGGTATCGCTTATAACAACAAACAAAAACAACAACAAACCAAACAAAAAAACAACAACAAAAAAGACCAAAACAACAACAACAACAACAACAAACAACAAACAACAAACAACACACACACACAAATAAACAAACAAATGGGTATTTACAACGCAGCTTTAAGTTGCAAATGTAGCACACATCAAGGAAGAAAGCAAAATAGGAGATTCTATTTTCCCTAAGAGTTACGGCTCGTTACTCTCAAATATTTATGTAATGAATCCACAGATGTCGTACGTGTTTAGTTCTCATAATACGAATGCTGTCAGCGGCGCATTTGATGTCTCATTTCCGTTCTCTTTCTTTTTCTTTCATTTATGTGTTTTTGTTATTAAATCATTGCTATGGTCTCATGAATACACATCTGAACATATCTTCCCTAGTTGTTTTACAGTTTTAATGACTCAGTCTCACATAATGCTGCAAATTTGGGAAATCTGAAACCATACCGATCTATGTCGGAAAACAAAGGCGCTTGATATTGAATTTAAATTTTGAAAATAAAAGGCGTAATCCGTAGTTGAACTGCGTAGAAATGGGAGATGATATGTTGACATCTGTGTCAGAAAGATTGAAATCAAAAGCAGATGGATCCGTATCACCAGTGAAAAGATTTTTTAGTCCTATGACGAGAAGCAATGGGTAAACACTGTCTGAAAATAAGAAGAAAATTCGTAAGAAACATACAATCAGCAGTAACAGTGAAGATATGTTCCGAAAACTTCTTGCTGTAAATAATTGCAAAACGATACCACCAGAAAAAAGTATTTGCTTTCGAAAACACACCTGTTCCATCTTGTATTTTCAACGAAGACGGCACAATGCTAAAGTATAAAATATCTGACTTCATGGTGAATCTAGAAGGTCTCCTGCCAAATGAGATTACTCACATACACAGAGAAGACATCATTGATATTTGATGGGATGATTCGTCCAGTCACTACGGCCCCATTCAGAACATCTTACCTTCAAAACCATGGCAGAAGTCTTCATGAACCAGAGCTTGAAATCAGCTAGAAATATTACAGAATGATATGGAAAACATTCATATTGTTATAGGTATAGTAACAGCAACTTAAAAACACAGACAAGGAACAGACTTGGTGGTCGTGCTAGAGGAAATGCATTACATTGCCATGGAGAATTAACAGAACCAAAGGATTTAAGTCATTTTTTTCAGTGGGAAAGAACATAGTACGACTTTTTTATATTACACTGTTTACGTTGTACAACATTTTGCTCTGAAAGAAAATGAATGTCGGTTCATCCGTTGTGGAGCTGAAGATAAATATTTGCTTGTTACAGATGATTCTTGTAGATAAATAGAAGACTTGCAAAGCATCCAAGAAGAGGCAGACACAAGACTCAGTCTTTATGCATCTTATGCACAACAAAACTGGCTCTTGCTGCATTGTGGTCAATAGACCTGACACTGATAGTGTTGTTTTACTGGTACACCACAACAAAAGAATAGGTATGGGATTTGTCGGCATTTTTGCCGATACTGTGCAGCGACCTTTCTATCATTATAGCAAAGGGGCACTTATGAGGTGCCCAGGGACTGAACTCGGCCGGTCCATTATACTGACACCGACAAGTCAGGCGTAATGCTGTCCCCTTAGCCCCGAGCGTTAGGAGAGAAGCCACTACTACCATCATTAAAGTTTTTGGTTTGACCCCAGCAAGTGAAGTGTATATGTGCACAGGAAGAGCTGGCACTTATACAGATTCCATACGCTTCATTGCAGTTCACAGCTTGTACGATGCATTATCTGATGACGAAACTAACACCATGCTAAGGTTAAAGAAAAATCATTCAAACTATTAGTGCAGAATTCATCAAAATACCAGGCTTTGAAGAACATGGGTAAAGAAGCTACTATAAAGGTGGTATCCGACAGTTTGGACAAAAATAGTTCCAATTAACAACTCAATAAACTATTGTTACCAGACCAGATCACGCAAGATTCTGTTTATTGATGTCCTACACCTGTCTGAAAAGTGAACCGTAACGCCATAATCGTCATTACAAACATATATTTCCTTTCTGAGCCACGATGCTCAGTCAGCTATTTTTAAACTAAGACAACCACGTGACCTCTTATGTTTTATGGTCTGCAACTGTACTTTAGGCAGTGAAAACTGTTCATGCTTTAAAAACAAACATGCATGCACAGGGGCTTGTGCTTGTGACGGAAGTACAGCAAATGATTATGCAGATGCGATATGTACACATGTCTTTACTAAGAAATCTGTCATAGGTGAAAACGATGTGTATAATGTGAATATATAAAAATATAATTAATATGAATATTTATTAATGGGAACAATTAACTAATATAAATATTTAATTAATATTCCATACACTTTTGTCAGTGAAAACCGTTTAATCCAATCATAGACCTGATGACGAAGTAACAATCAATGAAATATGTGTAATGGTCTTTGTTTCTGTTGTTTGCGCATGCGTGCATTTGTTCGTCTCGTTGTGCGGTTCTATGTGAATGTGAATGTAATACTTTGTCTTAGCATGATTTTTTTCAATAGGATTGTGTGTGCTTTTTATGCTGCTGTATGCTTGTGTGTGTGCGCGCATATTGCTTGCATGTTGTGTTTAAGTGTTCGTCTATACATGTGATTGTACAAAAACAACAACAACAAAAAGAAACACAACAAAAAACAAAAACAAAACCTACAGAAAACAAACAAACAACACACACACAAAACAACAATAAAACACAAGCACAAACTAGGTACTACAAAACCATTCAGTTTAAATCTCAATTACTGTATTACAATATGACGATGCTATTCTTAGGTTTCAACTCCCACTGTCAGAAGTATTATAAACTTGTCCTATCGTTTTAATCCCTTGACACCGTGACAGATAAAGTGAAACCAGAAAATGAAATAACCATTTACTTAAGTGTTTTCAAAATAAATATAGTGTAAAGTAGTGTTAACACTGCTCTAACCATTCACTTAAGTGATTTCAAAATAAACATTGTGTAAAATAGTGTAAACACTGCTGTAACCATTCACTTAAGTGATTTTAAAATAAATATAGTGTAAAATAGTGTAAACACTGCTGTAACCATTCTCTGAAGTGATTTTAAAATAAATATAGTGTAAAATAGTGTAAACACTGCTGTAACAATTCACTTAAGTGATTTTAAAATAGTTTAAACACTGCTGTAACCATTCATTTAAGTGATTTTTAAATAAATACAGTGTAAAATAGTGTAAACACCGCTGTAAGATTTCAGAATGATGAATCAGGAAGTGGGATGAACATGCACTTTGATTATATTCTATATAAAGAATACACTTAATAAATTGTGCATATTCCACCGTGACAAAATCGCTGTAAAGTGATACAACTTTCCTTAATAATAAAAGAAATAAGTAAAGCAGTTAATTGATACGAGGGGATATGGATGATGTCACTGTAAGACAAAAAAGAGAAGAAAATGTTGCATTATAAAACTAAATTTAACTTCTGCCTTGGAAAATTGCTCCGATGGTGGGGGTGGTGGTGGGGGGGGGGGAGGTGGATTTTCTCCGCATTGGAGAATTCGCGAGAGGGGCGGGGCGGAGGACAGTCGATGACGAGGATTGATTTTGTCCGCTTTGGAAAACTCACTGAGAGATTCAGTCCATATATACTAAAATAACCGGAAGTGATCTAGTCCGGAGGATCAATGTTATGTCTTTTTCTTGTCAGCGATCTCTTTCAGTATAAGTGATCTCTACATTAAAAGAAGTATCCGGCAAGCTGGGCTAACAATAAAAAATACTTAAAGGCAAACAATATTATATATTTTTGCGATATTGCTGAACCTTGCTTATTGATGTTGATTGATGTTGTCAGCAGAAATTATCACCTTATTTAAACATTGTATTGGTACAAATACTAGACACTACTACCAAAATTCTGTCACCTTACACTAATATCGAATATTATTATAGTGTAAAGCCAAGTTCTCAGCGTAAACGACAACAATCAGTAAATAATGTGACAATAATTCGATAGATATGGGTCCGTGTGTCTGCAGTCGCTTATGAATAATTCCAGCTAACATTTGTTAATAATTTCATAATTTCATAATTTCATAACATGGAATTCTCGATTTAATCTGAATTCTCACAATATATTGTAGACCAGCAATGGATTTCTGGAACATATTTTGGTCGAAAAACATAGAGCTTATTCAAAAGCTAAAAATAAATAAATATAATGTTTCTTTGATTTTATAAGAGCGCCATATGCGTACGAAAAAATGTACAAAGCAATAAATCTTCACGCCTGTGCGATGGAAGATAAGGTATGGAATATTGTGGGAAAATAAATTGTCACTGTGTTGTACTTTGATAAGAAAACGTTAAAATGTTATCACTGCTTAACATTCAGTCTGCAGGAAAATCTACCGCCATTTTTTGTCCGGATACATTAGATTTTTCACGATAACGATGCTGAATTTGGCACCTAAACACTTACAAAGTCCCATCAGTATTTAAAGAGTGTACACGTGAAAGTATCCTACATGTCTGTAGAAAGTACGGCAGATAATTACATATTAGATAGTTTGCGTATAGTTGTGTGGTAAAGATGTTTGTACGCGGCCTGTTAATGATGTGGTTGACATTGTAGTTGTACTTTTGAGATACTTAGCCATTTTCATATTGCTGACCAAGCTAACATGTTGTAATACGTTATTATTTTCGTTCATATGACCTTCACCCAAAACTTTACCCTATCTTGGAAGGTTTTGTTATTTTGAAAAATTTGACGGAACTAATTACGTTAGTATTAAACTGTGATAAAAATATATAAAATATGCAATTTCGTCGGTTGTTGGTAGTCTTAAACAATAACAAGGAAGTACGCGGGGTGAGAAAGAACAACCAAATAGGGAAAACAACCTAACAGCATTGCGTAAATTGTAGTAACTTAAAATCTATTACCTAAATATAACTCTCTCTCTCTCTCTCTCTCTCTCTCTCTCTCTCTCTCTCTCTCTCTCTATCTCTCTCTCTCTCTCTCTTTCTCTCTCTCTCCCTTCCTCTCCAACTGTCTCTATCTCTCTATCTCTCTATCCAAATATTTCCCTTCTCTCTTTCTATCCATCTCTCCCTCTTATATACATATATCGTATAGCATTTAATATGTGTTGTATGAACGTACGCATGCGCCTTACGTACTCCCATCAACCGAACGCATTATTTTATATAATCGCGTGCAAAGTTTCATGACATGTATGACATCGTGATGAATAAAATAATTTTGTTCCTAATGTCTGGTAAGTATTATGAGAACCTTCAACGTTTTGTTTAAAAAGAAAATAACTTTTTACGAATCTGTTTATTATGATGTGGCGGGTAATTGCCCCAAATTTTAATTCAAAGGCATAATGATAAAAGGGTTAAATTGTTTGTTAAAGGTCGTATCAAACAGTTTGGACCAAAATTGTTTTCATTAGATATCTTAGTAAACCATTGTTATCTAAACAGATTTGATTTCGCCAGATGTTGTTTTTTGATGTCCTGCACCTGTCCGGAAAGCAAACCATAATGCCACAATCGTGGCAAGAAATCCATGTGACGCTTTTGTTTTAGCTCATCCACGTCATCCACTGTGACGTAGATGTCTATTTTTAGCAGAAATCCCAATCGTTCTTATTAACAGATATTGTTACATACATAAGATATAGGTAAACTGTCGATACATCCTTTAAGAAAGGACACAGATTGAGTTATGAGTCATGAATGTGTTTAAGTTTGTAAATGTGGTGCTCGATAAAAATCATAAATTAAATGTGTAGGATTTGATCCAGCAAGCCACATATCAGGTGAACTCGCTCAATAGTGTGTTAAATGACAAGTGAATGTTGAAATATTATATTTAAAATACACATTCGTTATTTAAGCAGCAGAGTAATATATTCTGACTACGAGTTAATTGATGTGTTTTACAGAAAACAGGCGAGGCTGGAATGGACTCATTTTGTAAGTGACCGGCCCATCGTCGGAGCCCAAAGTAAACGTTCAGTTTTCACAAAGTGGTATGACTATCAGAATACCTCGAAGAATTCACGATTCATTTCTCAGACGTATGTAGGTAGCCGGATCACTTCGGCCATTTCCCTAACGGGGACTACTTTTGTGACATACGTCAAAACAAAGATGGCCGCTCGGATGACAGTTCACTGTAGTGGATAACATTGTTTTTCTACACAATGCAATGACAATACAGTTACATATTGGGTACAGGAACGTACACTTTCAGCCAACTTATAGGGTAGTATCTGATATATCAAACTTTTTTCCAAAGCTCGTTGGCAACACGGCCAACGTATCACTCCCCTCAAACAATGCCTGTAAAACTTCATTTTGTTGCTGCTTCAAATTTAAATCATCCAATTTTAATTTACCCAGCGCAGTTGACACACAGCTGTCACACGATGCCATTGTTTATGTATTGTGCGAACTAGGCTACTTTTTAGTCATTTTCTTCTTTCAACTTCCTGCGAATAAAGCGATCGTGATTTCTGTAAGTATTATTGCACCAGATACATCCGAGTGCTGATTGTCACGAGGACGGAATTACCCAAGGAGTTCCGATTGAGTGGTATGAATGAACGTGGCATTCAGAACACCTCGGCCAGCATTCCGGAAATGTCCGGATACTCCCGAGTAGCTACGAATGTTAACGTAAATTACCGACGATGGCATACACTGGACAAGTATTTGGATCATCAGATAAAAGAGCCGACTTAAATGATTTGAGACTTAAACACAACACTATTTGTTTTTATAAATATCCAGCAGTGAATTAAAGGAGACTTGAAGAAACGGGGACGTTTTTTCGCGTGTGTCTTTTTTAACAATAAACAAAAAGCGAAGATGTCTCTAGTATAAGACACCAAGACATCCTAACTCGGTATTGAAAATGTAAACAAAGAAGCGAACTGTAATTTCAGTATTCAAACATTTTATTAATCTAAAAAGAAAACGGTTAGTGTATATTGAATTCGCATTGTAGAAATTTGATACTCGTTTAATTTTTTGAAAAATCTATATTTAGTACTACATTACCTGCCGATATGTACATGTATTTAAGTAATCCAATACAGCTCTCAACCGTTGCAACAAGTGTAGAACTGTTTATGTAATCTTAAAGGCGGTGTTCGATAGTTTGTAGATCATTTTCCATCTCAGACGTCCAAATTTATTATTGTTACTTGAAAAGATCCCACGAAATGCTGCAGAATAATATCCTATATCTAAATGATGCTCCAGACTAATATCCTATATCTAAGTGATGCTGCAGACTAATATACTATATCTAAGTGATGCTGCAAAATAATGCCCTATATCCAAGTGATGCCGCAGAATAATATCCTATATCTAAGTGATGCTGCAGAATAATATCCTATATCTAAGTGATGCCGCAGAATAATATCTTATATCTAAGTGATGCTGCATAATAATATCCTATATCTAAGTGATGCTGCAGAATAATATTCTATATCTAAGTGATGCTGCAGAATAATATCCTATATCTAAGTGATGCCGCAGAATAATATCCTATATCTAAGTGATGCTGCATAATAATATCCTATATCTAAGTGATGCTGCAGAATAATATCCTATATCTAAGTGATGCTGCAAAATAATATCCTTTATCTAAGTGAAACATAACACTCCACACGCCATTACAATCATGTATTATATGTACTCATTCGAGATAAGCTGCACAGTTAGCTATTTTTAAACTAGGAAATCCATGTGACCACGTATTTGTGCGATTACGTTATATCATCATCCGGCTTATTCGCTATGACGTCGATATATATCTTGAGCAAAAATTTCTAACGTGCTTATTTATAGCTTTGAATATAATGAATTTTTAAAGCGAATTTTCATGATTTGTACTATGTAGAAATAATACCCTGATTCCCCCAAATAGGAATAATGTATTTGATATAGACAAACTGACGGATACCACATTTAAAATAAGTCAATTAGACAAAACATACATGTATATTCACAAATTGTAAAGTTCAGATTGTTAACAACGACAAACTATCAGATCACCTTATCAAAACATACATCAGTTTAAGTGATTCACTTAGCAAAAGATTTAATATAAAAATCACCGCTTCACCCTAAAGTATACAGTTTGTATGAAAGTAACTAGTCTATATTTTCGAAAATATTAACCGAAAATAGAATCGATTCTCCCAAAGTGCAATATCTTCCACTTTACAAGTTATCTGGCATAATATGCTAATTTTTTGTTAGCTGCAAAGGTGCGAGAAAATTGATACGGAAAGCTGTTTAAAGGTGTTAATGTAAAGGATAGACAACGAGTGGAGTGGTCTAACCGACTTATACCACAGCTACCGTCCCCTGGCAGTCAGTTATTATTAACTTACTTATTTGTTTGTTTGTTTATTTATTTATTTATTTATTTATTTATTTATTTATTTATTTATTTATTTATTTATTTATTTATTTATTTATTTATTACTATTTTCATCATCATCACCACCATCATCATTATTATCATTATTATTATTTGGAACGGCTAATGAAGAGTCATTTTTAAGTTTAACTAAAATTATGTCATTTATTATGTGTTTTTATTATTATTTAACATTAACCGGGCAAGGCTATGGTATTTTTTATATTAAAGTAAAGTGTGGAAGATACTATAACGAAATAAAATAGAGTAAACAATAGAAATAATAAGCTTTTTACTTTTAAAGGATTATTAATCAAACAAAATATTATCAGTTTTCAAACAATCACTCTCAGATTTAGGTGATATTAATTCAAAAATGATAGATGAAAGGCGGGCACTATTTATCAATGAGACATATTTATAAGAAAAAATAATAACATTGTCGGTGAATAACACAAAAAGCAGCACAACACATTTAAACAACATAGTCATAAGCTCGAAATAACTACATGTGCTTATAACAGTTCACATTTAATACTTAAAATAGTTTTTTTGCATTAATCCAATGTTTGTAGTTTTGTGAAATCTACACGTTGTAAAATAACACATTCGGTTAAACACTACCAATTCATACTGTGAATGTTTGAAAACTGAGAATATTTTGTTTATAAATTTTTTCAACCCGTCGGCGTCTACACATAGACCGAGTTAAAATAAAATGACTGTCATTTCCCAGAGCTTCTTGCTGAAATCTGTATCATTTTTGGCCTGGCCTTATTAGCCAATCAAATTACTTCAAATAATTACTTCGGGGCCGAAAAAGTGATATTGATACTGGCACTGTTTTAAAGCAGGCCGTCGTGTTATTGAACGTGGCATGTGTTTTTATAGGACTTATACGTCAAGTTATTTAAAAACACTTATTTCGCAATGCCAATGATGAATATTAACTAAGAAACTCCAAACAAATATTACAAGACTTCTACACAATTAATTTCTTTAAACATTATGTAAGCGGTTCTACTCGGATTAATGTGATCTCTATTCAGTAATGATAGCTGAATGTCGAAAGAGACCATAATTAACCAACTATATAACTATACGACAAAAAACAACAATAAAAAAAACAACAAAACAAACCAAAAGAAAAAAAAAGAAAAAAAAAAAGCATCGTCGATAAAATCCCCAACCAAAAAGAGCACAACACGATACACTAACAACTAGCGCACAAAGGCGAAATAAATCTCTCCTTAAAGTAAATGCCATCTAAAATCTGTAACACAAAATACAGGATAGAAACTAAAAGCAAATGTTACAAAACATAAAGAGACGCCGCAACAAGACTACAGCAAACAATGTAGGCAATGGAGGTAAGGACTAGTTGGTCCTGATAAACATTTTAGCCTTAGCTATTATCAATTAAACATTAACCTACACTTTTTTCTATTTTAAAATGGGTTAACTGTGTTTTGAGGGATTGGGATTTGCCGGCATTTCTGTCGATACTGTGCAGCGACATTTCTGTCATTATAGCACAGGGATACTTATTAGGTGCGCAGGGACTGAACCCGGCCAGTCCATTATACTAACACTGACGAGTCAGGCGTAATACTGTCCCCTTAGCCCCGAGCGTTTGGAGGGAAACCGCTACTACCAACTTTAAAGTCTTTAGTTTGACCCGGCCGGGGTTTGAATTCGCGACCTCGCAATCCGACGCTTTACCAATTGAGCAATTGCGGCCGGTCTGAACTGTGTTTTGGAGGTATTTAACTATACTATACAAGTAAGCACAATATGCTTTTTTATTCCACAGTGACTTGTGCACGAATCCAAAATGTTGATTATTTTTATAATAAAAGTGAACAAATCAATTCAGCAGTTTCACTCAGAACATGTCGGTTATATATATTTTCGAACATGTCAGGATGTCGCCAAGTATCTACACATAGTAAGTTACACATTGTTATAAATTGTCAACTTTGTACAGTGTGAAATCGTTAACATTAACAGTATGTTAAACATAATAACTACTTCACCAATAAAATATACGTTTATGTTGTGTCTTCATTTTATTAACACGAGACAAAACACATAATAAGCAGAAAGACGCGCTTTCTTAATTTTGTTCTAAATGATAGTCCAGACATTATATTTTCGAACATGTCAGGATGTCGCCAAGTATCTACACATAGTAAGTTACACATTGTTATAAATTGTCAACTTTGTACAGTGTGAAATCGTTAACATTAACAGTATGTTAAACATAATAACTACTTCACCAATAAAATATACGTTTATGTTGTGTCTTCATTTTATTAACACGAGACAAAACACATAATAAGCAGAAAGACGCGCTTTCTTAATTTTGTTCTAAATGATAGTCCAGACATAATATTTCTTATAGAAACAGGGCGTATCTACTCACCCTAATACAATATAGATATTTTAATAATTTCACTACGTCCTTTTTAATGACGTCATAACTAAGGTCTGAAAATACGTCATCACTTGCCCAGTTTTGTTTTAAAAGGATCTGTTTTCTTTTCACTGCTTGCATTTGGGAAACAAATTCGAGGTTAGAGCCCTATTAAACTGGTTTAAGCATTGCAATTTGCTGATTGACCGTTCCACGGTTCAGTGTTTGTTATCTCCCTTTGGCACTGTAATTTGTTTTGACATTTTTATTTTTAATACAAAGGTGGATAAATTTATCTAAAGAATGTTATTACGGTGCGATGAACAGCAACCCGAGCGAATGTTTCTCCACATCAATCTCACTTTTGTTCCTTGAAACGAAGATCTTATCATTATTGCCCAGGAGGGAAATTCCATGTGAAAACAACGAGTGGTTTATTGGATTTGAAGACCTCATACACTTCATGTAGTCTCAATGAATTTCGACATCTCCTTTGTATCTGTTATTTCTGTAACCATGGAAATGTTATGCAATTTTGCGATGCAAACAAGGGCGATTGTCAGTGATAAGGAGGATGGGTAAAGAAACGTGATACAATAGATACAAGGCGAAGGTCACTGATCACCAGAAAGGGTAAACAGACGTGATACAATAGATACAAGGCGAAAGTCAATGATCACCAGAATGGATAAAGAGTTGTGATACAATAGATACAAGGCGAAAGTCAATGATCACCAGAAAGGGTAAAGAGACGTGATACAATAGATACAAGGCGAAGGTCAATGATCACCAGAAAGGGTAAAGAGACGTGATACAATAGATACAAGGCGAAAGTCAATGATCAATAGAATGGATAAAGAGTTGTGATACAATAGATACAAGGCGAAAGTCAATGATCACCAGAATGGATAAAGAGTTGTGATACAATAGGTACATGGCGAAAGTCAATGATCACCAGAATGGATACAGTGTTGTGATACAATAGATACATAGGCGAAGGTCAATGATCACCAGAAAGGGTAAAGAGACGTGATACAATAGATACAAAGGCGAAGGTCAATGATCACCAGAAAGTGTAAAGAGACGTGATACAATAGATACAAAAGCGAAGGTCAATGATCAGCAGAAAGGGTAAAGAGACGTGATACAATAGATACAAAGGCGAAGGTCAATCATCACCAGAAAGGTTAATAAGACGTGATACAATAGATACATAGGCGAAGGTCAATGATCACCAGAAAGGATAATGAGACGTGATACAATAAATACAAAGGCGAATGTTACCTTAGTTTATTTCGTGTAATTATAATGGTGCCTGTATACTCTGTAGGTTGCTGTAACAGTGCCATTTTTTCGACTGCGATCCTGTTCCAGACGTAAGGTCACATGGCTGCAAATGATGTAGTAGCCACTCGTTTGTATCTCTATTTTCGAGCCAGCTATGCCAACCCCTATACAGGATGATGTATTCATATCCAGTCGTAATACGTCTTTAAGAAAGACAAAAAATTAATAAAAAACAAAATTAATTAATTACTTTCACAGAAAAAATTGTGTCCACGAAAATGCTAGTCATAATAATAAACTATCACAAAAATGTACACGCTACAAACTGTTGTTCAGTTATAAAGAAGCTGATCTGAGACATATTTGACATCTGATATTGTATTAACGTTTAGTATCCCAGCCCAAGTTACACGTCAATAGTACGTGTTGTGTCCCTTAAAATACCGCATAACTTTCGCCTACCGGACCTGATAACGCAATCGGTAGAGCGTTGGCTCAAGGTACGGGAGGCCCCGGGTTCCAACCCGGGCCGCGACATACCAAAGTCGTAAAAAATGGTTGTGGTACCGCTCCCTTGCTGACGTTTAAGCAACTATAAGGGTAGTTCCACGACTGGTTGGTCCGGTGTCAGAATAATCGGAATCCGGTGTGGTATCATGCCAGGTGTTCACAAAAGGCTATACACAGCCGTAAGTTTTACATTTGGCTGCTACTTTGACGTCAGTCCGGAACACGCGTACCGCAGTCCTTTAATTGCAGGTTACGTTACTGCAGTTATACGTACGAGTACGTGTTCAATACTATATCGTCTGCACCTCCCAAAATACATAAACCTCAACGAAAAAAAAGCTACAACAATTATTAAAGAGATATATGGTACATGCGAATTATTATGCAGCTACATGTATTTATAATTAACTTACCAGTTGTGAATTTATCCTATGAACATTGCACATCTTAATCACAACATATTGAAATAGACGCAGCTAGTACAAAATTGTAGTTAGATAGATAAATGTGTAATATAATCGCGTTAACAATAACGCTCTGATAAAATTAAAAAAACGTTTTCGCCCTTTCGCAGTACCGTGTACACAAGTACATTGTGTATTATAATGATGCGTCAGGTAGATCTTTTCTTAACTGTGCCATTTTGGCGTTCTCTCTTACCCTCAACATTTGTGTTAAAGACACAGCAAACATTTTATTTCTTGAAGTTGTAACTACTGTGCATGATTTAGTGTTGCATATGTATATCAATCATTTATCTTATGGTTAAGTGTTTAACATGTATCCATATATCTCTGGTGTGTCCAAAACACAGCTCAGTTTTCTTGAAATTCTAACTTCTGTGCAAGATTGAGTGTTGTACATGTATATCAATCATTTATCTTACGGTAAAGTGTTAAACATATTTCCACATATATCTGGTCTGTCAAAGACACAGCTCAGTTGTCTTGATATTTTAACTACTGTGCATGATTGAGTGTTGTATCAAAGTGCGTATCACTGAATTGTTTCACACTTTCAAATAATATTTAGCATATTAGCAACTCAGTGACGGCAACCGCCGAGCATTTATCTGCCGGGATAAATTAGTATATCGTCCTTTTTTAGAGATTGCAGATTACGTCTTCAATTTTAGAAAACATTTCTGAGCCCGTTTTGTTTGTTTTAGAACAAGCAACAACAGATTCTGGGAATTAGAAATGGGTGATTCAGTATGGCGTTTTCTTTGGGACACTGCCACAAGGTTTAGTTCCGAAATTGATTGTTTGTTTGTTTATTGGGTTTATCGTCCCGCGAACACTATTTCTGTTTGTTTATTGGGTTTATCGTCCCGCCAGCACCATTTCTGTTTGTTTGTTTATTAGGTTATCGTCCCGCCAACAGTTTAGCTGTTATCTGGTGTCCACTTGAAGCAGATATAGTGCTGCCTTTACTGTGTATAGCATGCCGTGAACGCCTGGCATGATACCACACCCAGTCACATTATCCTGACACCGGGCCAATCAGTCGTGGAACTACCCTTATATCTGCCTGAGCGTTAGCAAGGGAGCTATACCATTACCATTTCTTACGACTTTGTTATGTCGCGGCCCGGGATCGAACACCGAGCCTCCCGTACCTGAAGCAGACGCCCTACCGATTGCGATACCAGGTCCGTAAAAAGTGGATTGCATTGTCTTCGTAATGAGTGCAAGAGGATTGTGGGTGTTCTTGAGAGGACAAAGAGTTGTTAAATATAGACTCGGTTTTGGCGAATTTTACTCTTGATGTCTAACGTACAGCTAAAGGCGTGTGTTTGTACAAAGTTTTGCCCTTATAACGTGGTTTGGCCATAGTTGGGTCCTTGAAACAGAATTTCTGCTTCGTCGTTGGTCAAATTGTACTTGACTTTAACTTAGGATTGTGCTTTCGTAGCTGTTTTTAGTGTTGTTATTGTTGTGTTCCTTTGAAACGTTTGCTTGATGTTCGTGTAGTGAATTGGTGTGGTTGGAAGACTGAAGTCGGACTAAATTACACAAAAATATATCAGAATATCAGAAATAAAATGCAACAGTCAAACAATGTTTTAAAGATATGTATATTTATAGCAATCTGGACAACATAACGATATATACACAACTGATAACAATAAAAGTATATAGGCCATTTAAAGTTTTGTTTTACAATCCAAATAAACTTCTTTATATGCTGCAAAATACGATAGATACAAAACTGTTTACAATAAAATTGATAGTTTAACTATTGTCTGACAATCAAAGTGTACATATTCACAAATGAATATGATGTAAAATTACGCCAATTTGAGCAAAATCAAAATCTATTTAAAACGACCGTAACGATCAAATGAGCAAACTGTCTGACTAATGACAAATTTAACACAGAACAATCTCTGTCCCTGCATAACATACACTGTAATTGTTACCTTGGCTGCATACTTTTCACTTTTTAGTGACACATTATGTTTAATAACTCTATCCATAAAATATAACTCTATACATTATGCCATCGAAATACGCCCACACATAAAGAACCAACGCCATTCGTCATAAAACGCCATAAAATGTATTCTATTTAATTGATTGTAATAGAAATACAGATATAAAAAACAGCATAAAACGATGGTTTGCAATAATATAAAATAAAATGTATTACATTAATATAAAATAAAATGTATTGCATTAATATAAAATAAAATGTATTACAACAATATAAAATGTATAACATTAATATAAAATAATATATATTACATTAATATAAAATAAAATATATTACATTAATATAAAATAAAATATATTACATTAATATAAAATAATATATATTACATTAATATAAAATAATATATATTACTTTAATATAAAATAATATATATTTGAATTATTGTAAGCTATATATTAAATCATTGTATACATCAGATAATAAATGGCACAGCGCATTATGTTGCAAATTATATGAAATTTTAAATACACACTTAAATTCAAATTTAAATGCAAAAATGTATTGGATATTAAAATGAAAGATCTTTTTAGCAAAAATCATAGTGGTGGCAGAAAAATAAACCGCACAATTTATAATTAACACAAAACCAACGGCAACATCAATGGATTTAAATGTACGAATTGATTGTGAGATATTTTCATACCCGGATTCGTTTGGCAATAGTTTACACAGCAAAGGAACCGGCAGCAAAATGCCCAGGAGAAGCGGGCTGAACTGGTTCTTAACTATTTTGTAGTTTCCTATGCCTAATTAAATAAATAAATAATTAAAGGTACATTGGTGAAATGGAAATTGTCTCCCTTGATAGTTAATATCCGAGGTATTCTAAACAGTAGGTAGATCCTTTTAGTTGGAATACTTGGACTTTATCGCCTGTTCTTTTTTAAATATTGCAATTACAAACAGGGAAATTTCTTACGTTTGCATAAATATATATACTTAAAATTCCAAAATTAAATACTAAAAGAGATATGTTATTTAAAAAAGAAAATGGAAGTATTTGATTGTTATGGGTAACTTGGGTATCACAAGAAAGGCAGAAGTCAACATACACGCCATAGAGTACAAGCATAAAACTGAGTAAAACAAATAAAAGTTATTTGCATTTAGGGATTATTCAGGGGAGACTATTCATTAATGTCTCTCAATATTTTTCCTTTTATTTATCGCCACATACACCATATAAAGCTCAGTGATGCAAAAATACCTGACACAAAGTTTGAATCTTCGTTTGTTTTAATCCATATTTGCTACTTTATAATGTACACATGTATGCAAAATATAACAAATTGTAAAAATAACAACAAATAGTATAGATCTAGACCGGACACATCAAAGTGGGACCTGCCTGATCGGAAGCTACATAATTTATCTAACTCTAATTAGCTCTCAAGTAATTGGTTCCAATCTAACACTTTTGATATACAATTATATTATGACCTTTAACAAACAATTGTCAGTTTCATTTCTTCCAAATTTAAATACGTGTATTGGAGATTTGTTCATGTCAGTAGGCATGTGAGAATCTTATGTCTAGTTGAAAGTTTGCTTAACCTCAGTTTTGAATCCCATCTGTAACTTTCGTCTAACAAAAACATAATATTAAAATCTTTATAATAATAATAATAATAATAATAATAATAATAATAATAATAATAATAATAATAATAATAATAATAAAAAATATAAAATAATAATAATAATAATAATAAAAATAATAATTATTATTATTATTATTATTATTAATGTTAATATTATTTTTATTATAATTATTTTTGGTTATTATTATCATCCTCGTCATCATCATCATCATCATCATCACCACCACCATATTCATTATTATTATTATTATTATTATTATTATTATTATTATTATTATTATTTGGAACGGCCATTGAAAAGTCATTTTAAAGTTTAACTAAAAATATGTCGTTTATTATGATTTTATTATTATTATACATTAACCAGGCTAAGGTATTTTTATATCAAAGTGAAGTGTGGAAGATACCATAACGAAATAAAATAGAGTAAAAAACAGAAATAACTTATTAAATTTTTAAAGGTTTTTCCAAGTGATCAATTAAATACAGGGTAGGTGGTTCTGCTAGATTTAGGTGATCTAAATTCAGTTATGATAGCGGAAAGGCGGCCACTAATAATCAATGAGACATATTTTATTAAGAAAAGAAAAAAGAGAACATTGTCGTTGAATAACACAAAAAGCAGCACACCACATTTCAACAACATAGTCACAAGCTCGAAAGAACTACTTTTAACATTTTACATTTAATAGTTAATTTTTCCATTGATCCAAGTCAGAAAATGCTTGTTTGGGATTTTGTGAAATCTACAAGTTGAAAATAACACATTCAGTTAAACAATACTAATTCCTGCCCTGAATGTTCTAAAACTGAGAACATTTTGTTAATAAATTAATGCAACCTGTCGGCGTCTACACATAGACCGAGTTAAAATAAAATGACTGTCATTTCCCAGAGCTTCTTGCTGAAATCTATATCATTTTTGCCCTGCCTTATAAGCCAATCAAGTTACTTCAAATGCGGGCTTTATATCAACGGGGCCGAAAAAGTCATATTGATATAGGCACTGTTTAACAGCAGGCCGTCGTATTTTCTATAAGACTAATAACGTAAAGTTATTTAAAAACACGTATTATGCAATGCCAATAAAGACTTCTACATAATTAATTTCTTTAAGCATTATGTAAGCGGTTCCTGATCAAATAAAAATCACAGCTTTGGTGGTTCTACTCGGATTTATATCATCTCTATTCAGTAATGATAGCTGAATATCGAAAGAGACCATAATTAATCAACTAAACATCTATGATAAAAAACAAAAAAAAAAAACAAACAAAAAAAAACAAACAAAAAAAACAACAAGGACAAAGCATCGTAAATAAAATCATCCACCAAAAAAGAGCACAACACGATTCACGAACAACTAGCACAAAGGCGAAATAAATCTCTCCTTGAAGTTAATGCAATCTGAAATCTGTAACACAAAAAACAGGATAGAAACTACAAGCAAATGTTACAAATCATAAAGAGACTCCGCAGCAAGACTACAGTAAACAACGTAGGCAATGTAGGTAAGGACTGGTGGGTCCTGATCAACACTTAATCCTAAGTTATTATCAATTAAACAGCTTAAAATTAACCTACACTTTTTCTATTTTAAAATGGGTTAACTGTATTTTGAGGGATTGGGATTTGCCGGCATTTCTGCCGATACTGTGCAGCGACATTTCTGTCCTTATAGCACAGGGGCACTTATGAGGTGCCCAGTGACTGAACCCGGCCGGTCCATTATACTAACACCGACGAGTCAGGCGTAATACTGTCCCTTAGCCCCGAGCATTAGAAGGGAAGCCGCTACTACCAACTTTAAAGTCTCCCGATCCACAAGCCGACGCTCTACCAATTGAGCTATTGCGGCCGGTCTTAACTGTGTTTCGAAGGTATTTAACTCTTTGATTATTATTATAAGATAGCTGCCGCTACAATCCCTGTCGCAAGTCGGGACTATACAAGTAATCACAATATGCTATTTTATTCCACAGTGACTTGTGCACAAATCCAAAATGATGATCATTTCTATAATAAAAGTGGACAAATCAATTGAGCAGTTTCACTCAGAACATGTCGGTTATATATATTTCCGAACATGTCAGGATGTCGCCAAGTAGCTACACATAGTAAGTTACACATTGTTATAAATTGTCAACTTTGTACAGTGTAAAGTCATAAACATTAATAGTATGTTAAACATGATACGATCTTCTTCACCAATAAAATATACGTTTATGTTGTGTCTTCATTTTATCAACACGAGACAAAACACATAATAAGCAGACAGACGCGCCTTCTAAATTTTGTTCAAAATGATAGTCCAGCCAGTGTCGATCTCCCTGAAAGACTTCTTCTGCACAGACGGTATGTTTGAAGATCTGATGAACACATGCGAGATGTGTTTTTATTAAAATAAAGATTTGTGTACTTCTTATAGAAACAGGCCGTATCGACTCACACTAATACAATATAGATAGTTTAATAACTTTACTTCCTTTTTAATGACGTCATAACTAAGGTCTGAAAATACGTCATCACCTGCCCAGTTTTGTTTTTAAAGGTTCCGTTTTCCTTTCACTGCTTGCATTTGGGAAACAATCAGGAAGTTTGAGGTTAGAGCCCTATTAAACTGGTTTAAGCATTCCACTTTGCTGATTGACCGTTCCACGGTTAAGTGTTTGTTATCCTCCTTTGGCAGTGTTATTTGTTTTCACATTTTGACTTTTGATTACTACTAAGGTGGATAAATATATCAAAAGAATGTTATTACGGTGCGATGAACAGCAACCCGAGCGAATGTTTCGCCACATCAATCTCACTATTCTTTTTCACAGTCGCGAAGATCTTATCATTATTGTACAGGAAGGAAATTCCATGTGAAAACAACGAGTGGTTTATCGGATTCGAAGACCTCATACACTCCATGTAGTCTCGATGAATTTCGAAATCTTGGTTGTATCTGGTATTTCTGTAACCATGGAAATGTTATATTATTTTGCGAGGCAAACAAGAGTGAATGTCACTGATCAACTGAAAGAATAAAGAGACGTGATACAATAGATACAAGGCGTATGTCAATGATTTCCAGAAAAGATAAAGAGAGATGATACAATAGATACAAGGCGAAGGTCAATGATCACCAGAAAGGGTAAAGAGACGTGATACAATAGATACAAGGCGAATGTCAATGATTACCAGAAAGGGTAAAGAGACGTGATACAATAGATACAAAGGCGAAGGTCAATGATCACCAGAAAGGGTAAAAAGACGTGATACAATAGATACAAAGGCGAAGGTCAATGATCACCAGAAAGGGTAAAAAGACGTGATACAATAGATACAAAGGCGAAGGTCAATGATCACCAGAAGGGTAAAAAGACGTGATACAATAGATTCAAAGGCGAAGGTCAATGATCACCAGAAAGGGTAGAAAGACGTGATACAATATAAACAAGGTGAATGTCAATGATCACCAGAAAGGGTAAAAAGACGTGATATAATAGATACAAGGCGAAGGTCAATGATTACCAGAATGGGTAAAGAGACGTGGCACATCAGAAATAAGGCGAATGTCAATGATCACCAGAAAGGGTAAAGAGTCGTGATACAATATATACAAGGTGAATGTCAATGATCACCCGAAAGGATAAAGAGACATGATACAATAGATACAAGTTGAATGTCAATGATCACCAGAAAGGCTAAAGAGACGTGATACAATAGATACAAAGACGAATGTTACTTAAGTTTATTTCGTGTAATTATAATGGTACCTGAATACTCTGTAGGTTGCTCTAACAGTGCCATTTCTTCGACTGCGATCCTGTTCTAGACGTATGGTCACATGGCTGTAAAT
The DNA here is from genome assembly GCA_007844125.1 of Sinonovacula constricta. Classification (NCBI taxonomy): domain Eukaryota; kingdom Metazoa; phylum Mollusca; class Bivalvia; order Cardiida; family Solecurtidae; genus Sinonovacula; species Sinonovacula constricta. The sequence goes on from CM017563.1 coordinate 37,722,781, forward strand.
GAAGTAGTAGCCAGTCGTTTTTATCTCTATTTTCGAGCCATTCGCGTCAATTCCGTTACTGGCTGATGGCGGATCCAGTCGTAATACGTCTTCAAGAAAAAACAAATTTTAATTAAATAGAAAATATGTGTCCACGAAAATGCTAGTCATAATAACAAACTATCACAAAAAGTACACGTTACACGTTGTCCAGTCATAAAGAAGCTGATCTGAGACATATTTTACATCTGATATTGTATTAACGTTTAGTATCCCAGCCCAAGTTACACGTCAAGTACGTGTTGTGTCCCTTAAAATACCACATAACTTTCGCCTACCGGACGTGATAACGCAATCGGTAGAGCGACATACCAAAGTCGTAAAAAATGGTTGTGGAACAGCTCCCTTCCTAACGCTCAACCAAACAAGGCTATTTCCACGACTGGTTGGCCCGGTGTCAGGATAATGTGACTGGGTGTGGTATCATGCCAGGTGTTCGCGGCAGGATATACATAGGTAAGGCAGAACTATATCTGCTTCAAGTGGACGCCGTCTCCAGATAACTGAAACATGAACTGTTGGTGGGACGAAAAACCCAATAAACAAACAAACAATTACTTTCGTCTTTACATAGAAAGTAAAGTTATTTACAGAAAAAGAGACAGGTGATATAGGGGTAGCCTTTCCAGCATCTCTCCAAGTGAGAGTTCAAGATAAATTTATGTTTATAATGCACACATACTTCAGTTTCGAGGAATATCACTATAGGAATATTATCATTTGATTGAAGGAACTCTTGCATAAACTGGTACATTTTCTCTAATTAAAGTATTTTTAAGAAAAACATAAATGAAGCAAGTTGTAAATTTGTTGAGAATAAATTTTATGAAAGTTATCGTTCCTTGTATGTGAGAAAACACATACGATAATGAACGCTATTCTGTATTAGTTGTATAAATATTATAATATTATAAGCAACCAATTTCTCTTCTTCCGTTCGATGTTGCTTAAGAGAGGGAGCATTGTATTTTATTGTTTTGTATTGTATTGCATTGTATTATATTGCATTGTATTGCTCAGAGATAGGATATGAATGATAAACCGGTCTACACGACCTTTGTTTTATTAGCTCTAATTAAAGTCATGAACGTTTTTATTTGGATAACTTACCATCCTTTCCAATCTTATTGCCCTCTGCGTGGAAGTATTGACGACCCAGAGTTTCTGTCAAGTACACGAGAAGCCAGATTTTGGTATTCTATATTGGCTTTATTAGTTTCAGTAATATTAGTAGTAATTGCAGTAATACAGTCCTGGAACCGTAACAGTTGTCACACGATACGATATACGTACGGTGCGATTACGTTCGATGTACGATACCATGTGCGGTTTTTACACGATACCATACACGTTACGGTTCGATACCATACACGATATGCATTACGATAGAAAATCTACACGTTACGATGCGATGCGGTGTACGCTTCGATGCAACATACTGTACTGTTTCCGTTTACGTCACGTTACACGAATTACCATGGCAAATGCGGCATGTTGTTAAAGTAAAGGTTCAATCAGCCTATTTATACTGTACCAACTCGGTTTTGTCCAAATCGTTCTCCCCAATCGGCCCACTTCCAGCGCATATAGACGGTAATGTTTTCACACCTTTCAAATGAGACAATACACCTATTTCCATCTAAATGGTTAACTGTGTAGGCAAATGATAAGTAAGTGACGCCAATATGATAACCTGCTTAAACATTGAACAAGTGTGTAAAATGTACCATGTTAAGACAAATTAATATAAATCTGTAATTTCCCAACATTCTTACACCACTCTTCTATACACGTATATTTCAATTTTCTACCCCTATTCCCCGCATCCGTATCTGCGTTTTACTGAAGTGAAATTTCACAGCCAGATTATGTGTGCTGGGATCTTCATACATGTATGACATGTCTTCAGACCGGATGCAGTTGTTGTGCACTACAGCTAAATGACCACTGCCCGTCTAATTTGATATAAACGTTGTATAATCGCTCGCGTGAATTATAGGTACATGTACCGAATAATACTCAGAATACTGAGTACTGAGATATCGCTACCCACATCCACATCTACACCGACGGTAGCAAGGATACAAACAAAAATGCTATATGAGCATGAGTTATTATGATTGAAAATCAACAGAATAAATAAACAAGGCCAAAATAAAACTAAACACTAGACATTCTATATTAAGATGCGAACTGTTAATTATAACCCATAAAATGTGTTCAAATAGAGCAAATTGCCGATCAACAATAAATATTTACCCCGGCTCTCTTAGTTATTTACAAGCATTTCAGACAATTTACGGAAAGAATAGACAAGAACTAATTAAAGAAATATATAGATTAAAATACTAAAATACAAATGTTAAGCAAAATCGCAAAATCTCTAATATGAATTTGGAGATTGGAACTCACCATCATAATATAGCCCATGATTAAATATTTCTAGACTCAGACTCGGATCCAGCTACCTAGCTGAAGTAAGTAAATCCCCCCCCCCCCCCGCCGCCCCCGACAAAGCAGAACTAATAATACGCGCTCTTAATCTTTTTTAGAATAAAAGCATTTCATTAAATATTTAATTAATAATATAGGATAACACATACATAAACTGAATCAATACAATGTCCAATCGATATCATATCCAAATCAAACAATAACTAAAGTTTCAAAACCCACAAGACACGTGATGGTGTGAAATCTCTTTAAAATCTAAACATTCTTAATAAACCCATTCTCTGATTTGCTGGACCCCAATTTGGCGGAAGATTATGACTGCTCTTTGTTTAAAGGCATTACACCTCTAAGAAACTGTTTCTTAAAATGTTCACCATTGAAATGTGTTCTACTCCTGATTAGAGCTGGCACTTTTTGAACTACGAGGATGTTTTAAAGTGACAAAAGTACGGGAAAAGTGTGTGAGTAGTTAAGCTTGGGTTGGTAATTCAGTTAGTTTAGTATATCGTATATAATATAATTATATTTTAGTAGAGAATTAAATGTATTTAATGTATTTACTATCTTCTAGGTATTAAAGTGTTGCATTTTTATTAAATCTGCCTTTTTTCCGCTGGTACAAAAAACAAAGACACGTGTGAATAATATAGGTTTATGTAGCTAATCCCTTGCTATTGTGTGCTGCCTTAACAAAAACAGCACGGGGTTAAAGTATTTCTCTATGTCACAGTAAGTACAGTTCCTATTGGTGAACTTGCATTCTTTACCAGGGTAGCTTGATCCTAGTTTTAATTAAAAAACTATTCTAAACTAACGTTATTGTGGCAGTAAATATTGAACTTAGAGTCCTATTAACATATCCGGATATCTGGATTCGTGCGTTATTTATTATATTTATTTTATTAATTATAGCTCTTTCTCCATGGCTTGGTATCCACCCTAGTTTTATAAAGGCATTGAGGTTTTTTGACAGGAGACTGTAAAGACTATATTTGTATGCTGACTTGCTTGATTTTGCAATGATTAGATATCATATCATTTTCTATTGTAACCCCAACGGTATTCCTTTCAGTATCCATACTGACGTCAAGGTACATGCCGATGTGCGCTAGTTATTTTAGAAGAGTATGTAAATGGCTTCATCATCCTAAAAAGACTTACAAAGGACCATTTCGTTATAAGAGGAAATCGATTTAAGAACAGACCAATTAACACCTCCGGTCAACACGTTAAAGATCAAACCAATCAACATAACGAACGGCTAAAAATCCTACTTCCTTTAAGATTAGTGGTGTCATAAAAGTGTCACCAATTTATTGGAATTAGCACACGTGCACGTGATTGGCAGGGCGGGAAAATGTACGGAAATTAAGAAGGCATGATGACAGATGTGTACTGTTATTTATGATACTAGCACATTGTTTTGACAAACACATTCCTACCTTAAACATTTGATCACATCACTGGCAGAAGAATAGTTATATTAACTTTTTTTTGCTACACTTGTGAACGTACTTTTATTGAATTTTCGTCGAGCACTGAATTGCTTTTATTTATTTATTTAACTTCGCATAAATGTGAATAAAATTTACGCGTTTAAAATAATTGGCGAAGGAACTTTATCAGTGTTGATTGTGCCCAGCGATGACATAGGTAAGCTAGCTTTACAATTAACTTGTCGGAATATCAGAGATGATTCCACTCGGTCCAATCATTTATAAACAAAGTTCATTGTATATGAGCCGTATCAATTGAATACCATATTTGAGACAAACCTCTTTTCCATAACCTGACATAGAGATAGATTATGTTATAGCTAGTTTTTTCCAGCTGTATGTTTATTCCAATTACGTCTTACTGCTCTTTATTTTCCATAAAAGCGTGGGCAAATAACCAGAATCCTAGTTTTCACGAATATTTTCCTAAACGTCCATTCATATTCAATATACGCATATTGTCATTCAAGTAATAAGTTCGAAGGTGTGCAATATTAATTTGCTCATCGATAGTATGCATGTACCGGAAATGTAATATATAGTTAAGTTTCTGTTTAGAACCATAAACTTCTTTTTGTATTTGTAAAGCATTTATTATGACATTTAAATTTCCTGTGAACTTTTGTATGAGCATGATAATGTCATTAGAAAAATGTCACTATATATGTATCTTTGTATCAAAGAATTATGAGAAGGCACAGTGCAATTCTGCTTGTGTTACGTTACCATACTATACGTTCCGTTACGATACCACGGTCTTGTCATAAGCGTTACGGTCCGATACGATACGATACGATGTGCCATTTACGATACGGCTCGTTACGTTACTTCACGATAGGCCTATTACGTTACACGATACGTTACGTTACCATACGATACGTTTACGATAAAATACGCACGATATACGATGTTTTGGACAACTGGTACGGTGCCAGGACTGTAGTAGTAGTTGTAGTCGTAGTAGTAATAGTAGTGGTAGTAGTTGCAGAAGTAGTAGTTGTAGTAGTTGCAGTAGTAGTTGTAGAAGAAGTAGTTCCAGCAGCTGCAGCAGTATGTCTACCACAACTACAATTACTATTACTATTTCTACTACTACTACTATTACCACTACCACTACTACTACTACCACTACAACTACTACTACTACTACTACTACTACTACTACTACCACTACTACTACTACCACTACTACAACCACCACTACCACTATTACTACTACTACAAGTACCACCACTACCACTACTACTATCACTAACACTACTACTACTACTACTACCACTACCACTACCACTACTGCCATTACTACCACTACTACTACTACTACTACTACTACTAATACTACTACTACTAATACTACCACCACTACCACTACTACTACCACTACCACCACTACTACTACCACCACTACTACTACCGCTACTACTACCACTACTACTACTACCACTACTACCACTACCACCACTACTACTGCTACTACTATTACTTCCACAACCACTACTACTACTGCTACTACTACCGCTACTACTTCCACTACTTCTGCTACCGCTACTACCATAATTACTATTACTACTACCACAACCACTACTACCACTACCTCTACTACTACTACTACCACCATTACTACTATTACTACTACTGCTTATTTTAATACTACTACTACTACTACTACTACTACTACTACTACTACTACTACTAATAATAATAATAATAATAATAATAATAATAATAATGAAAGTTAGTCCAGGTTATAGCAAGTGATGATATGTTATTTAGACAGACAAAGGTAATACAAATATTTATAATTAGTGATGAATAAGGAAATATAATAAAGTCCTATGAGCATTGCAACATATACCAACATTTAAAAAAGGCACTTGCAAGTCAAACGTACAAGTAAGAATAGTTTGTGTTGGTTTATTTAACAAAAAAAGCAAACCCAACAGTTACCGCATAGGACCGGTAAATGGGACCAACTAGGGTGCTTAAGCCTGTTTTACAGAGCTCTAACCTCTCACTTCCTGAGGGGTTTCTCAAATGCAAGCAGTGAAAGGAAAACAATCTATTTGAATAAAAAATGTCCAAGCGCTGACATTTTTATAAGTGATGTCGTCGTTAAAAGAAAGTAGCGACGAAATTTGAACAAATAATGTCCACATTGTATTTAGAAGAGAGAGCAGTATTATTTCTCTTAGGAGAATCCCACGAAATTGTTGATGGTAGATGAATTTAAAGTTTTGAAGCAATACAAAGTGACCAGAGAAGCTGTGTAAATGGTTGTACATCGTGTCCATGTGTAAATAGAATAGAGGAACATTCAATCGTCATACTGAGATCAAACCTTTTCTACGCCCATTAGTGTAAAAGAATGTTAATTGTACAATGAGTTTACGACCTGTTTAAATAAGGTTATACATCTTTTCTAGGACTCTCTTTCACTGTCATTACATTTACATATGTTACAGACCTACTTAGATTATGTAGACCACGTGACGTCAGGAAAAACGTCGTTCAGGCATTTGCATATAGGAGCTTCAATTCAACTGGATTATTTAATTAAAAAATTATAACGTATGGGATAAAGATGAATAAGTTAATTATTTTCAAATTGAATAATGTCTGTTTATATTTCAGTTAGCTTTTGTTTATCTATGGGTTCGTTTTACATATACGGTGTTATTGTTTGGGTATAGCATTTGCAAAATTACAAAAATGTATCTGTCTTGCGTAAAATAACAGCAAATTATTCAAAAGTTAATTGTTAAATTAGTATTGTAATTTCAAGATTTTGAAATACCTTCAATAGGCTACATTGGTGAAATGGAAACAGTCTCCATTGTTAGTTAAAATTCGAGATATTCCAAACAGTAAGTAGGACCTTTTAGTTGGAATTCTTGAACTTTATCGCCCGTTCTTTTGTACTATTACAAAGTGATTTTTTTTTACTTTCGCATAAATATAAGCTTAAAATCCATTTAAATACTTTTAGAGATTTGTTATATAAAAAAGAAAATGGAAGTTTTTGTTGATAATGGTTAACCTGGGTATCACAAGGAAGGCAGAAGAGTCAGTATATACTCCAAAAAGCAAAAGCATAAAAGCCGAGTAAAACAAATGAAAGGGCAGCTTGTATTTAGGGATTATTCAGGGGAGACTACTTATTAATGTCTCCCATTCCAAAACCAAGTTAACAGAAGACAACTTTAAATAAAATTAAACCTGGTCATCTTTTTTCGTTAATAATCGTAAAAAGTAATGTTACGGGTGTGAGTGTAATATGTAAGATAATCCTGCGTAGGAGGAAAATTCTAGAGCCAGACATACCTTTCTTTTTCACAGCTAGTCTTGCAATCTGTAAAAATTAGAGCATGATTTAAACTCATAGTTATGCGGATGGTATTTTAGGTTAATTTAAGATGTTTGTTTTTTTAGAAAAAAAAACTTGATTATTGTTTTGTTTGTTTTACAAAAATGTAATATTACAAAAGATGTTGTTGAATGAATGGAAGACTTTGTAACTATGACATGTAGACTTACATAGCTGAATGTTTTTTTTACAAAAATCTATGTTGTTGTTGGGGGCGGGGGAGGTTTTTTTTTTAGTTTTCGCTAGTTTGGTTAAAAACAATCAACACGCCCGTTGTTGTAGAAATATTTACTCTTTAGAAGAGTATAGACAGTTTAAAACTCCAATGTTACTGCATTAAACGTAAATGAACAAATGCAGATTTTCTGTTTGCCGTGTCGCCTCTATGGATGTACACGAATGCGGTACCGTATGAGTGCTGTATATTGTTTTGCTGGCACCATTCAGCGACCGCATAATTATATACATGTAGATATACACGAACATGGTACCGCATGAGTGCCCTATATTATTTTGCTGGGGCCCTTCCGCTACAGCATATATGGATATCCACAACGGCGGTACCGTATAAGTACCGTATATTATTTTGCCGGCGCCGTTCTGCTGCCGCATATAAGATAAAGATTCTCATATTTAATAGAAAAGGTCTCATTGCTGAGTTGTAACAAATTACTTACCTACATTATGTCGTTAAACGTATTGACGCAACAGGGAAGTCCATTGCCGTCATCCTCTTGATTGCTGAGTTTTGTAATATGAATTATGTCGCATTTTTTGCAAGGTGGTGGTTTGTGAAAAACCGGAAGTGATGATTTAAACTCATAGTTATGGGGATGATATTTTAGGATAATTTAAAATGTTTTTTTAGAAAAATAATAAACATGATTATTGTTTTGTTTGTTTTACAACCATGTAATATTACAGAAAATGTTGTTGAAATGATTGGAAGAATTTGTAACTATGACATGTAGACTTACATAGGTGAATGTTTGCTTAACAAAAATCTATGTCGTTGTTGTTGTTGTGTGTGTGTGGGGGGAAGGGGGGGGGGGGGGGGGGTGGCGGTAGTTTTCGCTAGTTTGATTAAAGAACCATCAACACGTCCGTTGTTGCTAGCAATATTGACTTTAAAAAAGAGTATAGACAGTTTAAAACTTTAATGTTTCTGCATTCGACGTTAATTGAACAAATGCAGATTTTATGTTTGCTGTGTCGGCTATAGGGATGTACACGAATGCGGTACTGTATGAGTGCCCCATATTATTTTGCCGGCGCCGTTCTGCTGCCGCATAATTATATACATGTAGATACATATACACGAACATGGTACCGTATGAGTACCGTATCTAATTTTGCCGGCGTCGTTCTGCTGCCGCATATAAGATAAAGATTCTCATCTTTAATAGAAAAGGTCTCATTGCTGAGTTGAAACAAATAACTTACCTCCTTTATTTCGTTAAACGTTTTGGCGCAACAGGGAAGTCCATTGCCAGTATCCTCTTTCTCGCTGAGTGTTGTAGAACCAATATTGGGTGTTGGTGTTTGAAAAACCGGAAGTGCCGTGGACGATGTGGTTTGTTCCTTGTTTCTCATCACAAAGAACAAGTATGGAAAACCAACAGAGATCAATATTAGCATAACAATGTTCATCACACACAAAATGTATGTTGGATGCGGAATTAGCGACTCGTAATCATGTCTTTCAGCAAGATTGTCTTGTGAATTTCTTGTAGGCTTTCGAAAATGTTTACAGACCTTCGTAGGTCGGAATACTTCTTGTGTTTCATTAATATACTTGCAAGAACAAGTGTTTGCTTTAAATCCTGTCGATGTAAAACCCAAACATGCAGATGTTTGTTGCTCTGCTTCAGAGAAAACGGGTAGCTGAGAACACTCGTCATCCAATGAGGACACGTCACAATTTTTATCCTGACAGGATTCATTTGATGACACGGAGATGCCCATCGTTTTATTCTCTAAACGTTGTGTTTTACAACTGCTCTCACTTGTTCGAAATGATGCGTGATTGTGCATTTTTTTAAAATTCTGCTGTAAAAGATGAAATGATAAAACTGACGACTGAAATTGTATGGTGACTTCACAAATGTTTTGATACGCTGCCAATAAAATGTACATGTAGTTTAACACGATTATATTCAACGATGTATTGACATTGGCTCTCAGTGCCTTGTCTTAGTCGGTATCGTGTAAACAGCCATTAAAAACAAAATTGCCAATGGATCCTGTCATATGTTCCTCTGTCGTTAGTTTTGACACACTGTTGACCGTAAATATCTTGTCTGATACCTCCAAAGAAACGCAAAGTGTCACCTTGAACAAAAAGAAGATAAAACATTAACAATCTTGACCTTATTATAATTATTTGATTTCGGTCATGGCTAAATAGTGTAGACAACAGCTTATTATACTGGTTGTTTCTGAGAATACACGGAACTGTTTGTACTTGGGCTATTCTGGGACAGGCCTTCTACCATACCAACCAGTCAGGGGTACCCATAATTGTTAGTTATAGTAATAGTGGTAGTAGAAGCAGTAGCAGTAGTTGTAGTAGTGGTATTAGTAGTTGCTGCAGCAGTAGTAGCAGTAGTAGTAAAAGTAGTAGTAAAAGTAGTAGTAATAGTATTAGCAGTAGTAGAGAGGGATTGGGATTTGCAGGCATTTTTGCCGACACTGTGCTGCGACATTTCTATCATTCTAGCACAGGGGTACTTATAAGGTGCCCCTGGACTGAACCCAGCCTGTCAATTATACTGACACCGACGAGTCAGGCGTAATGCTGTCCCCTTAGCCCGAGCGTTAGGAGAGAAGCTATTACTACCAACTTTACAGTCTTTAGTTGACCCGGCCGGGGTTTGAACCCGCGACCTCCTGATCCGCAAGCCGACGCTCTACCACATGAGCTATTGCGGCCGGTACAGTAGTAGAAGTTGTTGTTGTTGTAGTTGTTGTAGTAATAGTAGCAGTGGTAGTAGTAGAAGTAGTAGTAATTGTTGTTATTGTTGTAGTTGTAGTAGTAGTTGTAGTCGTTGTTGTAGTGGTAGAAGTAGAAGCAGTAGTAGAAGTAGTAGAAGTAGTAGTAGTAGAAGTTGTAGCAGTAGCAGTTTATTATAATAATAATAATAATAATTATAATTATTATTATTATAATTATCATCATAATTATTATCATCATTATTATTATTGCTGTTGTTGTGGTGGTGTGGTAGTGGTGGAGGAGGAGACGGTGGTGGTGGTGGTGGAGGTTGGGGAGGTGAGGGTTGATGTGGTGGTGGTGGGGGTGATTGTTTGTTGTTAAAGATGAAGACCGTCATCGGATTGCTTGCCGATCGCAACAATTCCACGGTAAATCTGAACAGATAAAAAGTCCTGTAGGTGTTGCTTAGTATATGCAGATCTTTGTTAAGAAATTACCCCCGCGTAAAAATGTCACTTTGTGAATACCATTCAATCCGAAACTGTCTAAAATATATCGACCTGCTATGTTCGAGACCTGTTTATAATGTTTTGTGATCGCTATCAACAGTGACAAAAATAAAACAAACATGTCTGTAAGAGTTGTGTCCCTTAAAGCATGCTTTTATAACGGCGTTTCTGGTTGGTTAAATAATTTCACCATCAGCTAATAGAATCGCATTTAAACTAAACAGCTAAGTGCATTTAAGCGTCATCTGTAAAATTCTTATGTAAAAATAGTGACTAGTGCAAATCAGAGGTCAATTTCACTGTATGGAAGGGGATATCCGCCAATATTCTAATTACTAACTTTCAATACACGGATTTGCCACTAAAAATGTAAATTTGTAAATTGCAACATCGCGCATTCTAAATACCGCTATCTAATTACATGCTGACTTTTATATCACATGAAAATGTTCACATTTCAACATGACATTTGAACAATTGCACATTTCCTGCATATACAGTTTACAAATCGCGGGGCGAAAATCACGAATACATTTTACATTTCTAGAATCTAATTTATAATTAGCGTCTGAATGTTGTCAAAACTTGTACATTAATAATTTGTGACTTGAGAATTGTGACTTTGAGATTTGTAACTTGAAATTGTAAGCGAGAAATGTGAATTAGATACATGTAAAAAAGAACGTGTTTCTGCAAACAACTAGCAAATTTAAGCATATACAGTGTTGCAATTTGCAAATTAGAAATTGAATATTCGCGGATATCCCCTTACATATCACTGCGTTATGAGTTATTGACAAATTGAAAGCCGAATCGATGGAAATTGGCCACAGCAAAACGAAGGTAAAACTAGATTTTTTTTTCTGAGAAAAAAATGGCTTGTTGCGTTTGTTCTATATTGTATTATGTCTTGTCATAGTTTCGTTTTAACGTTTACAACTGATTGGCATAGGAATACCTTTGTCCTGTACCTTTTCAAGTTTTGGATATACATGTAAGTTGCAGTAGTCATAGGACTTTGGCATATTTTCTTCATGATGAGATTTTGTCATATTTTTTAATGGTGCATTTGAAGGGTAGCTCATGACAATGATAGTATGTCAAAGTTCTGTGGTCGGTGTACCCAATCAAGTAAGCACATACTGAATTATGAGGGAAAAACTACACTCAAGTTCAGCACAAATTTTCAGCAGAGCACTAGTCAAAGGTACAAGCCACTTTACCGCAAATAAAAAGACCTCAGAATTTGCCAGGGACACAAACACGTCAAAAGAAGACAAAGCAATCACTGGTTTTCTGAAGTTTGCTAAATAGCTGCATAAAGAAAATTTTCCTCTCCGGCAATACAAATGTATTTTTGGCTATTGATCTACTTTCACAATTTTTCTCTACCAGACTGTCTACAAAACGGCAAAATATCGATTCCAATTATATAGCCAGTTACTTAATTGACGTTTAACTGTCGGTGCGTTCGACCTAAATGAAAACCTGTGACCACATAACCATTTGTCAATTTTGTGGCCGATGAAAATACTAAAATTTCAAATAGAATAAAATTTTTACTTTGTTTGTTTATTGGGTTTATCGTCCCGCTTAGCTATTTGGAGGCGGTGTCCACTTGAAGCAGATATAGTGCTGACATCACTGTGTATAGCATGTCTTGAACACTTGGCATGATACCACACCTAGTCACATTATCCTGACACCAGGCCAACCAGTCCTGGAACTACCCTTATATCTGCTTGAGCGTTAGAAAGATGGCTAAACCACTACCATTTCTAACGACATTGGTATGTCGTGGCCCGGGATTGAACCCGGGGTCTCCCGTACCTGGATGCGATGCTCTACTGATTTCGCTTCCAGGTCCGGTCGATAACTTTGTGCCTACATTAATGACAATATGAATCCTGCCACAATCTATGTGTGCATTGCAGAATGAAGAGATGCTACTGAAAAAGAACTGCAATTTCGGATGGGTTTTTGTCAAGAGGTTTAAACAGGAGAACAGTTTGAGTGTTGCTTCTGATGAGCATTTGTGATGACCGGTGAAGCAAATGGTGGGGGCGCCCGAACCCGAGTGGTTAGCGCCGCTGACTTGTAACTCCTCAGCTCTTCACCGCGTTGGTTCGAGTCCCGGTCGGGGCGAGAACTTTCATGTAGGGAGATTTTCTAGCTTACCTACACAACGTTCATTTGAAAGTTTAATCTTATTCTTTTGAATTCCCTTGTCTTAAAAACATATGACTAACGTAAGCATTTTTGTTCAGATTTCCAGATAAGGAGTTTTCCGGTAACTCTCTGTGCTAGGTATGAGACCAATTCAAAATAGTTTCCTGGCCAAGGAAGAAGTAGCCATTGGTAACAATTATAGACAAACTGGTCAAACACCTTTGGATGGATGCTGGTAAGAAAATGAAGACAGTAAAAGAGACAAGCTGGCCCAGTACTGTGGACACCAGAACTGTAATCGGCTGATTCGGGTGGAGGGGGGAGGGGGGGGGGGCGTGGTCGGAGAAAATCATCAAAACAAATAATTGTTTGTGTTTTGTGTGTGTGTGTTGTTGTTGTTGTTGTTCTTGTTTTGATACATCGCAGCGACCAATAATGATCATTACAGCGACGTCCAGCAGTTTTGTTGGAGGAAGACTCCGGACATTTGACTGGGTAGAACCCAACGGTGCACCTCAAGTCAGCTGGTAGACGGGACTCGAACCCACGCGGTGGGAGACTAAGCAGTCAAAGCAGTCTAAGCAAAAATCTGACCCCCCCCCCCACACACACACACACACCACACAAGATAGGCACGTATGCCTTAAAGGTGGTGTCCGACAGTTTGTTTATATCAAATACAAATAACGATATCGAACAACTGTTTTAGGGAATTTGTGCATAATTTTTGTATAAACCCATACTTTAGTTTTAAAAAATAAGATTTTGATCACTGTATTGTTAGACAGAACTAATCACGAAAAAATTTACTCTGAATGTGTATTCTTTCCAAACAGTATAAAAGGCTCGATAGTGTTTTCTGCTAAAAATAGACATTGACGTCAGATCGGATTACCCGAATGACTATATAACGTAATCTCAAAAGTGGTTTTCATGTTTTAAAGCGTAACATCAAAAGTGAGTGGTCACGTGGTTTTCTTGTATAAAAGTAGCTATCTCTACAGTGTAGATGTTGGAAATTCCTGTTTGCATTGACGAGTGGTGATTTATTCTTGACTGTTCGCAGATATCTTGGACATCAATTTACAGCATTTTGAAGGACCTATTCAGGTAACTATGACTTATGTGGTTATTTGAGGAAATAAATTTTGATCCAAACTGTCGGATACCATCTTTAAGGAAAACGAAACATAATTAAACATTAAAGCAAACAGTGTGAGTGTTTAATCTAGGTACTTGTAGCGTTGTTAATTAGAAATGACTTACATATAACCTTATAAGGTATCATAATATGCATGATATATTTTCAAACTTGTTAAGATTGTTTTTGATTTTTTTTTTCTAGTTTGTTTATGTTCACATCAGTAGTTAAATTTAATGGTATACTAAACTGCTGTTTTTCAGTATTCTTGAAAAATTCAAACTCAATTAAAATGTTGTTTGTTGTTGTATTTTATTTTGATCCATTAATTCCTGAACAACAAAGACAAAAAATAAAATAAATAAAAAATAATTGAAAACTCTTATCATGTGTAGCATAAAAAGTTCATTGTTCTGGACTATAGGTGAACACTATGTAAATTATGACATTGTGATATTGTCCGTTAATTGCGATTGTGATAACCAATTGTTTATCAACATCCAGTATATATAAGGTCAGGTAGGAGACAATGGTATAATACATTGATATGATGTTCTATTGACACAATTTATTCGTTTGTTTATTTATTGGTTTTGTCGTCCCACTAACAGTATTTCAGATATCTGCGGGCGGTGTCAGATTAAAGACGGTATAAAGACGTTTTAAATACGGGCCAGTCTTGTTTCATATATCCGGTACTGCTTAATTTTTCCCGATAACTTTTTTGCACGGTATTGATTATAGGCGTTTTAAACTACCGCTTTATCTCATGATGTGCGCATAAATAAAATTGGAGCAATGGGGAAGCATTAAAATATAAGAATATTTATGGCAGATCGTTTGTAAGCGTGTTATGTTATTAAACTACCGTTTTGGACTGAAGCCAATCAATTCGCATAATGGCTGTGGTTTATTTACTATTCAGGTCGTTCACAACTCAATAAAGGGATTTATTTACATACCGTAAACCCCCTCAACATTTTCCCGTCATACAAGTTACATCCGTAACTCCTTCGACATTTATTGCCAGCGGAGACTATTTGAGGGAAGTCATCCCCCGAGTCTTCCGGTTTTTATCCCTTCATACAAGTTCCGATTACAAAAATTCCTTTAACATTCTATGCCAGCGGACACTATTTGAAGGAAGCAGGTTATGCCGGTATCAGAAAGAAAAATGACACTTTCTTATTTGAAATCCCAAATTTTCGAATATTTAAGAAAAGGCAGCGAGAGTGTCCATTTGTTAATAGCATCATGCATTTTCCTGAAAGCTTTGAAATGCGAATTAATGACAAGAAATTTGCACAGGAAGAACAATTCATTTGCATGTCAAACAATATTGAAATATTTTGGCAATTTTCAAAAAAGTTTGTTTTTGAAAAAAAAATATGACACGTTATGTAATATGCTGTTTGCTTTTGTAAAATGGTACGTAGAATGTTTTAAACTGATATTTGTTTTAAAAAAATCACTTTGCTACTGGTAAATATATATGCGTAATATATGTTTAATGCATTTTATAATATGGTAAGATCTGCGATGGTATACCGTGAGTAGGAAGAACGTCTATTTGCGTATATTCTCTTTTCGAATCTATAAGAACTGATTATTTAATAATACTGATTCCTATTTTATTGCGTGTGCGTTGTGGATTAGTCCTTGCGCGTATGACCTTGTGATTGTAGATTTTGCGCGCGCATTACTCTGAGTGTGTGACGTGTCACGAGTCAATGGATAATGTATGTCTATAATGAGCTATTTCTGTCAATGATACTACATGAAACGAGCAGTAATTCAATAAAAATACATCTTTTACAACAACAGCAACAACCTAAGCTACGAAAAATGACGGGTCTTTTTTCCGACATGAGTGTATGCCCCTATTTACGCGTAAAACGCACCCCATGAAGCACCCAAATATAAAACATTAAACACGCTTATGGAATACCCTTTTCTACAGCAATACGTAATCCCCTTCTTGTCTTAACAGCCAGTCTATTGACATTGATCTATTTTTAAATATGAATAAACTTCCTAATAGATAACAGTCCAATATCGATAAGATAGATAGGTGACTTGACGTCACGCAGTAAATACCCCTGAAAGTTTGAAACTGCAAATAAATAGAACATAACAGCTTATAATTGTTTTCAATATTAGCAACTTTTTTAGCCAATGCCACCCGAAGAAGCTTCTGGGTAAATAAGCATCTGTAGGAAAGCTGGTTTCAGGCCAAACCAGCTATATTTCATTATATCATGCCGAGACCAAGGGATACCATTTCCCTTTTTCCTATGTAAAGGGAATTTACTTAAACTATTAAAAACAATATTCTTAAACCCCCTATGGGGGTAGTTTATTTGGTATATATTCTGCGGGAAAGCTATTAGTCATCCGGATAATCCACTCGGATGTCGGTATCTGTTTTTAGCAGAAAACTGAATTTTGCTTATTTATGGATTTAAAAGGAATTAGCATCTGGGTGCTTTTTATGAGTTGTATTGTAATTTAATTACGATTGTGTTCAAAATCATTATTGATTAGACTAGAGTTGTGTTGTTGTATTTTTGTTGCTTTTGTTGTTGCAAAAAATGTATGTACAAATACCCCTAACAAGGGTCAGAATTTGTTATATGTATTTGATATAGGCAAACTGTTGGCTTCCACATTTCAAAGCGGGTTTGGCCTACTGCCACCCCTACAACAGTTGCTACCACGACCACTACAACGACCACCACTACCACAGCGATTAATAATACAACATCCACAAATTCTATTAAACACTACTGCTTCAAGTACGATAACCACTCCAAATACTACCGCTTCCACTACGATAGTCACCATAACAACCTTTTCCTCCGTCTCCAGTACTATGATCACTACAACAAAATGGTCCACCGTCACCACTGCGATGACTTCGGGAACTACCACTGCTTCATCTACGATGCCCACTTTAACTACCACAGCTAGGACGACTATAATTAAAGTGTGTGTGTTTTACCTTTTAAGTAATGGTAACTGAATAAACTTAATTGATGTTTATCTTTTTAAAATGTTTACTGTATTGTGTTTAAACATCGTTGCGTTATGTAAATATAATTCGATAATTTTCTTGTATGAAAAGAAAATCAACCAACCAACACCTGTTGCAACGGTTGAGCGCTGTTTTGGATTTAAGCATAAAATACTGACTGTACACCAGGTACTAAATATAGACTTCTCAAAAATTAGGCCAGTGACAGATTTGTATAATTCAAATTTAATATAGACTAATCGATGTCGATAGATTTATAAAATGAGTGCTTCCTGTAATTTTCAGTTCGTTTCTTTGTTTACATATAATAATGAGTTTAGCGGTATTGGTGTCTTACACTAAAGACAACTTCTTATAATGTATATAGTTATACCAAATACGTCCCTGTCATTCAAGTGTTGAATACTTCGATGCTTGATATTATTAAAAAAAATATTATTGTGTTTATGTCATATTTTTTGTGGTCAACAAATCCTTTTTAATTTGGTTGATTTATCTGATGATCCAATATAACTACAGCGCTTGATATCGTCGGTTATCAACGTGCAAATTCGTCACTACTCGTAAATATCCGGACAAGCCGATGTGTTCCGAGTGCATCGTTTACTAATACCGCTTTTAGAAAACGAACGTTTACTACATGAACTCGTGTCCCTATGATGGGCAGGTCACTTACAAGCGGAATCGCTTCCTGATTGGTCTATTTTCTGTTGAACGTTTCAGCTTAAACAACTTGTTTTTAGAAAAAGAACTGCAAAATCACTTGCTACCGTACTACGTAGCGTGTTCACCTGCGGACATATGGCGACATGCTTGTTCGAACCTCACATACGTACTTTCAGATTTTATCAAAATTATCAGCACTACAGATACAAACTTGAACACATTCATTACCCAAAACTCCATTTATCAGCAAATGATGTTAGCATTATACCGTTGAAAGAGAGAGAGAGAGAGAGAGAGAGAGAGAGAGAGAGAGAGAGAGAGAGAGAGACAGACAGACAGACAGACAGACAGACAGACAGAGAGTGACCGAGACAGAGACAGGGACAGAAAGGCAGAGACAGAGACAAAGAGAGACAGACAGATAGACAGAGACAGAGAGACGGAGAAACAAACTTAAATCATTTGAACATGATAAAAAATGCATTTCGTGATATTTTGTGCAGGGTTATTGTATAAAACAGTTATGTTCTGTTCAGCTGGTATGCATGTTATTGAAATGCACTCCTACTTCCTCCGTAACTACTGACGTTTTCAGA
This sequence comes from Sinonovacula constricta, assembly GCA_007844125.1. Lineage (NCBI taxonomy): Eukaryota > Metazoa > Mollusca > Bivalvia > Cardiida > Solecurtidae > Sinonovacula > Sinonovacula constricta. Next base: position 37,741,184 of record CM017563.1, read on the forward strand.
GCATAGCATATGGTGTATACCAGCTGAATTTGTCCTTATTTGTAGTTTTGTTGTTTTGTTCTTGTTTTTTTTTTTGTTACATCGCACCCAGTCATGGTTATATTGGTGATGTACAGCTAATTATCGATGGAGGAAGACTCCAGACTTATGCCAGGGTAGAACCACCGGTGCACCGCAGGAAAATCTACCCACATGAAAGTTTCTCGCTCAGACCATGATTCGAACATACGGGATGTTGGATTGATGAGTTAAAAGTTAAAATATTTCTATATTTGTCCGAATATGTAGTAATAATAATAATATGTAGTAGTCAATAATTGCCACATAACATCCTTGTATAATTAACCTTCGTCGAACTTGATGTTGTCAGAATACCTCGAACATTTTCGTGAAAACAAATGTCCACGAAGCTACGTTTTCCTCCCATTGCGTTCCTACCGCAGAAGTTCCTAGTGTGCAAAGAAATCAAAAGAACATAAAGACCAGTGTTTAGAAAGTTACAGAGTGCATCAGGCGTCATCTTTAAACGTCACTGTAGCAACAAGAAAAGTCGTTGATGCAAAGCATCAAAGGCGACGCAACAACTGGAACTGGTAAACAGGTTGAGGCAATATGGGAGCAAATAACAAAGACATGTTTGAAAAGATTTTATTTGAAGGTTTTGAAATTCAGTATACTACAAAAAGAATCACGAGAAAAAGTATGTAAATTACGTATAGGCTTATTCCTGAGAAGAAAGAATGGTTTTTAAAAACAAAATAAAAGCAAAACCAGAAACCATTTAATAGGTTTTCCAAGAGATTACATATGTAGAAAAAAGTTGCCAAAATTGTTATAATCAACGATGAAACTAAAGTGTACAAGCAGAAATTGTTCATGTGCAGCAGCCTCACATTACACAAATAATTATTGTTTAATATTTCCTAAACTTAGCCTATATCTCACATTTAAAGTGAAATTGATGGTGACAAACTAAGAGAAACAGTAAAGACAGAAAGAACTAGTATGTCCTTCATCGCGATGGAACTAATGTTGTAACAAAGCAATGGTATTACCTAACTTTGTGCTACTGCGGTTTATAATTACACACTGAGCTGACATTAAGAATACAACTTAACAAAAGTTGCTGTCAAATGAAAGGTAGTTTGTCATTCAATAGAGGAAAGAAATACTACAAAAATCATTAATCTTATCATCTAAGGTGGGTATTACTTTCTAGTAAATCTGGGTGTAAGGACGTAATAATTAGTCCGAACATATTCCGGTTTTGTTAAATGTTCGTGTAATAAAAGTCTTGACAAGGAATAAATCTCATGTCAGGTCTAGGGTTTAAACCTACAACCCTCCGACCCCGAGTCTATAAACTTAACCTCATCACTAAGAAGACGTCAACTATGTCATTAATGCTTTCTTGGTGTGTTCAGACGTTTCTTTAATGATCATAATGATCATCCAAATCGTTAATAAGATTTTTTTAAACTTGTCATAACGGGTCTAAGGTTTGAATTCGGAACCATCTGATAACGAGACTATATCCTTAACCTCGTGACCAAGAACACTTCCAGCATATTATAAATGCTTTCATGGTATGTTTAACGTTTCTCATATGCAAGTGAATTAAACTTCCAAATCTTAAATAAGATCTTTTTGAAAACTTGTGACGAGACTAGGGATTGAATTTGAAAACCTCCGAGTCCAAAAACTTAATCAACTGACCACAAACACTTCAGAGATGCTATAAACGCATTCCTGCAAGCTGGCAGCACTGGAAATGCTATTTTTCAGATTGAACTTTCTTAATGTATCTTTAAATGTTGCATACATATTGCGTGTGAAGCCAGATTTTACCATGCATACTCAACAGACCGTTCAGAGCAACCATTTTCAGGCCTTGGACTATTTCGTTGCTGATAGGTAATCTCAATTTGTTAACATGCACTCCGAACATCCAAGGACTAACCGAAGGGCAGTCCTAAGTATCTACTTTCGTCAGTAAGGGTGTAGAGTCTCCATATACATTTAGTTGAAGGGTTAGAATTTTAACATTAGAAAAAGAAATAAACCAAAATCTGTTGTTTTACCATGTTGCATAAAAGTTATACATACAAAAATAAATAAATAAATAAAAAACAGAACGCCGTGTAGCGAATTAGGACCTGTATTTTATCAGGGTTAGAAGGCGCGGTAAGCGTAAATGTACACCGGAAGTAGTATCCATGACAATTTGTTGTTGTTGATATTTTAAGTTAGATTCTTTTGTTTTGTGGCTGTATTTGCTATAATAAAGATAATCTCGTGCTAATATTTAAAATATACTCCTAGGTTGTGCTAATTTTAAAAAGTTTTGCGAGTATCTTTAAATGTTGCATAAACATTGCACTGAAGTCAGATTGACAGAAGAAGTCATTTCTGACTGTTTTGTTGTTAATAGATGATATCACTTTGTAAGCATGCAGTCCGAACACCAAAGCGAAGCATTCCTAGCTACTGACGTAAGTATGAACGTGTAAAGGCGTACCGAGAATCCATGTGCATTTACCTTTAAAGTTAAGAAATTGTAATAATAAAAAGAATTAAAACAGCATCTCTCGTTTTCTGATATGTCTGCATAAAACTACAGACATACACAAAATAATTTTAAATAATAACAATAAACAGAATGCTGTTTACCGAATTTGGACCCGTATTTTATCAGGGTTATTGTAAAGGGGTGGTAAGCATAATGTGCAGCGGAAGTAGTACCCTTGACTTAAAGTTTTTTTGATATTATAAGATAGATTATTTTGTTTTTGACTTTATTTGCTATAATGAAGACAATATCATGCATTTTTGTGCAAAACAAATCTAAACTATTGTAGAGTTCTGAAAATTCAAAATAACTTTATTTCTTTTCTCAATAATGGACTGATCCATTTAGACCGGAACTGATAATTTCAATGAAATTGTGCAGGTACACTATGGAAAAATTACTGTGAATGTTTTCAGTGACGGATAAACGTCTTTGCAACACATAACTTCTTCCCAAAGACTCTTTTAATCGCTCTTTCTCAGCATATATAGTTTTGTGGTTCCCAATGAAACGGTTCGCTGTTAAATTGCTTCTACAGTTTTGACATTCATTATAGAGTAAAAAAGAACAAATTCTTTTAGTGTCGTGTAACCTATAAAAGTCCGCAAATAAATGAATAAATAAATAAATAAATAAATGAATAAATGAATGAATGAATGCATAAATAAATAAATAAATAAATAAATAAATAAATAAATAAATAAATAAATAAATAAATAAAAATGAATAAATAAATAAATAAAGCATTTATTTCCATACCTCTTTTAAAAGCCTTATTCCTTGTTTTTATCACTGAGATAAACCGGTTGGTATTATAGAATGGACTCTAAAACTCTGTCAATGACCAAACGGTGACGGAGATTTAAGATTGTATTGTTGTGTTGTGTTTATTTATACACTGTTCAGCAAAACGGATGTATGTAAATAGAAACGAATAAATCTAAATACACAGTATAACTCTCGCAGGATAAATTTTCGCGTATGACTCATTTTCGAATACATCACGAACATTTTCTGCTACTACTTGTACAACTACTATCCGTATTTACTTCCTACTACAACAACTACCGCTGCTGCTGCTGCTGCTGCTACTACTACTACTACTACTACTACTACTACTACTACTTCTACGACTACGACTACTACTACAACTGCTACTACTACTACTACTACTACTACTACTAGTCTACTACTACTACTACTATTACTACTACTACTACTACTACTACTACTACTACTACTACTTCTTTTACTACTACCACTACTGCTTCTACTTCTTCTACTACTACTACTACAACTACTACTGCTGCTGCTGCTGTTACTTCTACTACTTCTACTGCTACCACTACTACTACTACAACTACTACTGCTACCACTACTCCTACTACAACTACAACTGCTGCTGCTACTACTACTACTACAACTACTACTTCTACTACTACTACTACTACTACAACTTCAACTGCTAGTGTTTCTAATCCTAGTACAATGTTTACCACCACTTCTTCCACCACCACAAATATCAGGAAGCCGATCAAATGACTGAGCGCCTAGATCACCAATAGCCTAAGACTAGTTAAAATTTTATTGCTGATCAGAACATGAAATCTATTGTATTAAATGTAGTTTCATTTCACTGAGGTAAACGGATAAACCGCGGGAATACCCATTGAATAATAACTCAAGTCTATACGTCTCCGCATCATCGGTTATCCCCCGTGACATTACTCCGCTATGCTGCGTTATGTACCCGTGGGACAATTGGCTATGAAAATCTCGTAGTCATGAATAATTAATGAGGCAGTTTCATTGGTGCCATAAGGAAACCACCATGGATAACTAGCCAATGAAGTTACGTTTTATATCTGAGATTCGGTTTACCATTCAAAATGGCGACCTCCATGAGTAAACATGTGCGTTGGTTTCTATTTTTAGTAAGAAAATCCCAGTATGACATCATTGAGATTGAAGAGTATTTTATTGTAACATGCGATTTCATTGGAAGAAGATTGGTCTCCCCTGCCTCATGCATATTCATGAAAACGAGATTTTGCAATTAAAATTTCCCACGGTATGTATGGAGTGTAACGGAAGAAAGTACTGTGGTGGCCGACGATGACGTCTCCGGTATGTTCATCTGAAGATGTGACATAATCCTTTTGTTCTCTTGACCGCATTCTAGAAAGAACAATAGTGAAAATATAATTAAAATAGTGTGAGGGATTAAGAGGAAATTAAACAATTGTTTTCTTTTTATTGAAAATGGGACTTCAATTAGCCGTTCGGATAAGAGAGTAATAAAACCAAGAAATAAAGAAACTGAAATTATCGCTTGACTTGGTCAATGGTTACAGATTATTTTTGGGTTAAAATTGAAAAGGAAACAAGTGGACTTTATTAAACTATATCAAATACTAATAATTAACGACGAAAAATTTAATTGTGTTAATAATGGCAGAGGCAATCGCAAACAAGATAAAGAGCCAATGATTTTTTTGTGTGTAAATATAAAAAAACTACAAAATACATTATATAGTATACAGTAATGTTTTCCTTAAATGACTCAACAGAAATTTGTTCTTACTTTTCGCTTGGCTTGCATGTGAAATACCTTTGTTCTGTGCCTTTTCGGAGTTTGGTATATGTTGCAATACTCATAGGACTTTGTCATATATTCTTTTTCATGATCACAACAATGTTACTTGTGCAGTGTGGCGGTCGTAAAAAAACTCCCCGTGCATGTAATCTATGTTGTCATTTAATTCATCCTATAAGGATTGTTACGTGTATTTCCTTTGATGGACATTGAACTTTGGTTCTTCAATTCCATCTTCACATGAACAGGATGCTACAACCATTTATTCGTCTCTGGTCATGTTTGTTCATGATTCAGAAAGTTAATTTTATTTGTAGTCAACCATTTTTGTGTTGTTTTTCAAATCGAAATACTACCATATTCCTTTTCTGAACACTATGTGGACACTATTTTTCGATGACGTCACTACTTTCGTCATAACGTATAGAAAATATCAGCGCATGGACATTTTGTTTTCAAATAGATCGTTTTTCTTTTCGTTGCTTGCATTTGAGAAACTCGTCAGGAAGTGCGAGGTTAGAGCTCTGTAAAACCGGTTTAAGCACCCCAGTCGGTCCATATTGCCGACTGACCGTTCCAAGGCGGTAACTGTCGGGTTTGCTCTTTTCCTTAAATGACTCATCACAAATTTGTTCTTACTTTTCGCTTGGCTTGCATGTGAAATACCTTTGTTCTGTGCCTTTTCGGAGTTTGGTATATGTTGCAATACTCATAGGACTTTGTCATATATTCTTTTTAATAATTTCAAAATGAAAGTGGAAAGTTCATGTTTTTTGGGTTTATGGTCCCACCAACAGTATTTCAGTTATCTGGAGACGGTGTTCACTTGAAGCAGATATAGTGCTGCCTTCATTGTGTATAACATGTCATGAACACCTGGCATGATACCACACCCAGTCACATTATCCTGACACCGGGCCAACCAGTCGTGGAACTACCCTTATATTTGTTTGGGCGTTAGCACAGAGCTTTTTTGCTCGCGCAATAACAATAGTTAGGGCGAGGGTAAATAAATCCAAGTAGTAGGGAGCTATACCACTACCATTTTAACGACTTTGTTATGTCGCAGACGGGATCGAACCCAGGGCCTCCCGTACCTGGAGCCGACGCTCTTTCGGTTGCGTTACCAGATCCGGTGAAAGTGGAAAGCAAAATTATCAAAGGTTGTCAATGCTGTAGCAATAATTCAGGTAAATTTCAGTTTCACATCGATAAAGAATGCGGATGCAGCATGAAATTATATAAATCTTGTAGCTAGTTGTTGTAAATGTACTACTTGACGCATGATTGCTAACCTGAATGAAGATGTGACTCTAATTTGGGGATATTCTGACAAAAGTAGTATCAAAGGTTTTGAAAGCATATGTATGTGTGGGCGACCGTGCGTGTGTATGCGCATGCGCGTTTGTGTGTAAGTGTGTGATAGCCTGCGTGTGTGTGCGCGTGCGCATTTGTATGTACGCGTGTTAGCACGTACGTGTGTGTATGTGCGTACGCGCGTGCCTTTGTGTGCATGTGTATGCGTGCTTCAGGGTGCACGTGTGTACATGATGTTTATTTGCTTGTTTTTGAAATACTGCAAACGTCAAACGTTACTTAAAGGCCTTCGTCCAACACGGGACTCGAACCCACCTTGTGAAAGGCTAAGCAGTCAGAGGAGTTACATGTGACAAGTGGAAGTTAACTGTCTATCTAGTAGGTTCTGTTTTACATAATTTAATAATAAGATGTTCTATAAACAGGACTTGTCCTTTCTTAGCTGTCCTGTACCTACCAATTAAGATGTATGGCATACTTTTTTCAATTTAGATAGGGACATGTATACGAGTACATGGGGACGAACTGGGTCGTTTCTGCTGAAGTTAAGAGCTCAGATAATACGGACCTTAAGTTGGCAAAAGGAGCATTTACTTGTTTTATATAAAAGATTTAATTTACGTAAAATCTGCTGAAAATTTCATTGTTACTAACTATGTAACATCTTGAAAAGTTGTTTTAGGTTTTTGTTTTTTTAACACCGCTCTATAGAGGGGTACCTCGTATGGAACCACACTTTTTATGTGGAACATCACGGCAACATTTTATCAGGCAACATCAAGAAATTGGAGGTGTTCTTTATGGCCCTTTTCAGGGAAATGAACCGCTTATTCTACTTGTAACGGTGCAACCTGCAACAATCGTGTGTAGCTTGCAGGCGTTATTTGGTTTTTGCAGCTGTTTACCGAGGTATCGCTTATAACAACAAACAAAAACCACAACAAACCAAACAAAAAACAACAACAAAAAAGACAAAAACAACAACAACAACAAACAACAAACAAAACACACACACAAACAAACAAACAAACGGGTATTTACAACGCAGCTTTAAGTTGCAAATGTAGCACACATCAAGGAAGAAAGCAAAATAGGAGATTCTATTTTCCCTAAGAGTTACGGCTCGTTACTCTCAAAATGCAATGAATCCACAGATGTCGTACGTGTTTAGTTCTCATAATACGAATGCTGTCAGCGGCGCATTTGATGTTTCATTTCCGTTCTCTTTCTTTTTCTTTTATTTATGTGTTTTTGTTATTAAATCATTGCTATGGTCTCATGAATACACATCTGAACATATCTTCCCTAGTTGTTTTATAGTTTTAATGACTCAGTCTCACATAATGCTGCAAAGTTGGGAAATCTGACACCATACCGATCCATATCGGTAAACAAAGGCGCTTGATATTAAATTTAAATTTTGAAAATAAAATGCGTAGTCCGTAGTTGAACTGCGTAGAAATGGGAGATGATATGTTGACATCTGTGTCAGAAAGATTGAAATCAAAAGCAGATGGATCAGACTCACCAGTGAAAATCTTCTTTTTAGTCCTGTGACGAGAAGCGATGGGAAAACATTGTCTGAAAATAAGAAGAAAATTCGTAAGAAACATACAAACAGCAGTAACAGTGAAGATATGTTCCAAAGTCTTCTTGCTGTAAATTATTACAAAACGATACAACCAGAAAAAAAATATTTGCATCAAAAACACACCTGTTCCATCTAGTTTTTTAAACGAAGACGGCACAATGCTAAAGTATAAAATATCTGACTTCATGGTGATTCTAGAAGGTCTCCTGCCAAATGAGATTACTCACATCCACAGAGAAGACATCATTGATATTTGATGGGATGGCTCTCGTCCAGTCACTACGGTCCCATTCAGAACATCTTACCTTCAAAGTCATGGCAGAAGTCTTCATGAACCAGAGCTTGAAATCAGCCAGCTAGAAATATTACAGAATGATATGGAAAACATTCATATTGTTTTGATAGGTATAGTAACAGCAACTTAAAAACACAGACAAGGAACAGACTTGATGGTCGTGCAAGAGGAAATGCATTACATTGCCATGGAGAATTAGCAGAACCAAAGGATTTAAGTCATTTTTTTCAGTGGGAAAGAACATAGTACGACTTTTTTATATTACACTGATTACGTTGTACAACATTTTGCTCTGAAAGGAAATGAATGTCTGGTCATCAGTGGTGGGGCTAAAGATAAATGTTTGCTTGTTACAGATGATTCTTGTAGAGAAATAGAAGACTTGCAAAGCATCCAAGAAGAGGCAGACACAAGAATCAGTCTTCATGCATCTTATGCATAATAAAACTGGCTCTGACTGCATTGTGGTCAGTAGACCTGACACTGATGGTGTGGTTTTACTGGTACACCACCACAAAACTATAGGGATGGGATTTGTCGGCATTTTTGCCGATACTGTGCAGGGACATTTCTATCATTATAGCAAAGCGGCACTTATGAGGTGTCCAGGGACTGAACCCGGCCGGTCCATTATACTGACATTGACGAGTCAGGCGTTATGCTGTCCCCTTAGCCCCGAGCGTTAGGAGAGAAGCCACTACTACCAACATTAAAGTCTTTGGTTTGACCCCAGCAAGTGAAGTGTATAATTATGTGCACAGGATAAGTTGGCATTTATACAGATTCCAAACGCTTCATTGCAGTTCACAGCTTGTACGATGCATTATCTGATGACAAAAATAGTTTAGGTAAAGGTTAAAGGTTAAGGTTAAAGAAAAAATATTCAAACTATTGGTGCAGAATTCATCAAAATACCAGGCTTTGAAGGACATGGGCAAAGAATCTATCTTAAAGGTGGTATCCAACACTTTGGACAAAAAATAGTTCCATTAAACAACTCAATAAACTATTGTTACCTGAACAGATCACGCAAGATGCTGTTTATTGATGTCCTACAACTGTCAGAAAAGTCTCCTATCTGAGCCACGATGCACAGTCAGCTATTTTTAAACTAAGACAACCACGTGACCTCTTATGTTTTATGGTCTGCAACTGTACTTTAGGCAGTGAAAACTGTTCATGCTTTAAAAACAAACATGGATGCACAGGGGCTTGACTTGTGACGGAAGGACTACAAATGATTATGCAGATGCGATATGTACAAATGTCTTTACCCTGAAATCTGTCATAGGTAAAAACGACGTGTACCATTTGTAAATGTGAATGTTGAAATTATATAAAAAATATAACTAATATGAGCATTTATTGAGATGAACATTTAACTAATATTCATATGATATAACTAATATGAATATTTATTGATAGGAACAATTAACTAATATGAATATTTAATTTATATTCCATAAACTTTTGTCAGCAAAAACCGATTGATCCAATCATAGACTTGATGACGAAGTAACAATCAATAAAATTTGTGTAATGGTTTTTGTTTCTGTTGTTCGCGCATGCGTGCATTTGTACATATACGTCTTGTTGTACGGTTCTATGTGAATGTGTAAGTGCGTGTGTAATATTTTCTGTTAGTATGATTTGTTTCAATAGGATTGTGTGTGCTTTTTATGCTGCTGTATACTTGTGTGTGTGCGCGCGAGCATATTGCTTGCATGTTGTGTTTAAGTGTTCGTCTATGCGTGTGATTGTACAAAAACAACAACAACAACGAACAACACAACAAAAAGCATAAACCAAAACATTAAAAAAACACAAAAATAACAACTAAACAACAACAACAAAAATCAACAACACAAACACAAGAAAACAACAATAACAACACACGCACAAACTAGGTACTAGAAAACCATTCAGTTTACATCTCAATTACTGTATTACTATATGACGATGCTATTCTAAGGTTTCAACTCCCACTGTCAGAAGTATTATAAACTTGTCATATCGTTTTAATCTCTTGACACCGTGACAGATAAAGTGAAACCAGAAAATGAAATAACCATTCACTTAAGTGTTTTTAAAATAAATATAGTGTAAAATAGTGTTAACACTGCCGTAACAATTCACTTAAGTGATTTTAAAATAAATATAGTGTAAAACAGTGTAAACACTGCTGTAACAATTCACTTAAGTGATTTTAAAATAAATGTAGTGTAAAATAGTGTAAACACTGCTGTAACAATGCACTTAAGTGATTTTAAAATAAATATAGTGTAAAACAGTGTAAACACTGCTGAAACCATTCACTTAAGTGATTTTTAAATAAATATAGTGTAAAATAGTGTTAACTCTGCTGTTAGATTTCAGGATGATGTATCGGGAAGTGGGATGAACATGCACTTTGATTATATTCTATATAAAGAATACACTTAATAAATTGTGCATATTCCACCGTGACGAAATCGCTGTAAAGTGATACAACTTTCCTTAATAATAAAAGAAATAATAGTTAATAGATACGAGGGGATATGGATGATGTCACTGTAAGAAAAAAAAAAGAGAAAATGTTGCATTATAAAACTTAATTTAACTTCCGCCTTGGAAAATTGCTCCGATGGTGGTGGGTGGTGGGTGGGTGGGGGGGGAGGTTGATTCTCTCCGCATTGGAGAATTCGCGAGAGGGGCGGGGCGGAGGCCAGTCGATGACGAGATTGATTTTCTTCGCTTTGGAAAACTTACTGAGGGATTCAGTCCACATATACTAAAATAATAACCGGAAGTGATCTAGTCCGGAGGATCAATGTTATGTCTTTTTCTTGTCAGCGTTCTCTTTTGAGTATAAGTGATCTCTACATTAAAAGTACTATCCGCCAAGCTGGGCTAACAATAAAAAATACTTAAAAGCGAACAATATTATATATTTTAGCGATATTGCTGAACCCTGCTTATTGATGTTGATTGATGTTGTCAGCAGAAACTATCACCTTATTTAAACATTGTATTGGTACAAATACTAAAAACTACTACCAAACTTCTGTCACCTTATACTAACATCGATTATTATTATAGTGTAAAGCCAAGTTCTCAGCGTATACGACAAAAATTAGTTAATAATGTGACAATAATTCGATAAATATGGATCCGTGTGTCTGCATTCGCTTATGAATAATTCCAGCCTAACATTTGTTAATAATTTCATAATGTGATAATTTCATAACATGGAATTCTCGATTTTATCTGAACTCTCACAATATATTGTAGACCAGCAATGGATTTCTGGAACATATTGAAGTCGAAAAACATAGAGCTTATTCAAAAGCTAAAAATAAATAAATATAATGTTTCTTGGATTTTATAAGAGCGCAATACGTGTACTTAAAAAGGTACAAAGCAATAAATCTTCACGCCTGTGCGATGGAAGATAAGGTATGGAATATTGTGGGAAAATAAATTCTTACTGCGTTGTACTTTGATAAGAAAACGTTAAAATGTTATCACTGCTTAACATTCCAGTCTGCAGGAAAATCTACCGCCATTTATTTGTCCGGATACCTTAGATTTTTCACGATGACGATGCTGACACCTTAACACTTAAAAAGTCCTATCAGTATTTAAAGAGTGAGAGTATCCTACATGTCTGTAGAAAGTACGGCAGATAATTACATATTAGACAGTTTGCGTATAGTTGTGTGGTAAAAATGTTGATTGATGTATTTTACAGAAAACAGGCGAGACTGCAATAGATTCATTTTGTAAGTGACCGGCCCATCGTCGGAGCCCAAAGTAAACGTTCAGTTTTCACGAAGTGGTATGATAATCGGAACACCTCGAAAAATTCACGATTCATCTCTCAGACGTATGTAGGAAGCCGGAATTCCTCGGCCATTTCCCTAACGGGGATTACTTTTGCGACAGACGTCAAAACAAAGATGGCAGCTCGAATAACAGTTCAATGCAGTGGATAACATTGTTTTTCTACACAATGCAATAACAATACAGTTACATATTGGGTGCAGGAACGCACACTTTCAGCCAACATATAGCGTAGTATAGCTTGCGTATAATATCCCCGACTTGCCCTTTATGCAAGAATATATTATCTATCGAATACGAACGCAAAATTAGTTATCGATAATGCAATCGCTGACAGTCGTCTAAGATCGGGTATGTTTCATTTGCATGCGTAAATTGCCGAGGTGGAAGGAAGGCGTGGCATTGATCGTATATAGGTGTGAGCTAGATCGTTAATAGACGCTAATATTAAAGGTCAAGTCGGGGTTATTATACGCAAGCTATATCTGATGTATCAAACTTTTTTTCCAAAGCCCGTTGGCAACACGGCGAACGTATCTCTCCCCTCAAACAATGCCTGTAAAACTTCATTTTGTTGCGGTTTTAAATTTAAATCATCCAATTTTAATTTACCCAGCGCAGTTGACACACAGCTGTCTCAGGATGCAATTGTTCATGTTTTGTACGAACTTCTTTTAAGGCATATTCTTCTTCCGACATCCGGCGAACAAAGCAATCGTAATTTTTGTAAGTATGATTGCACCAGATACATCAGAGGGCTGATTGTCACGAGAACGGAATTACACAAGGAGTTCCGATTGAGTGGTATGAATGAACGTGGCATTCGGAACACTTCGGCCAGTATTCCTGAAATGTCCGGATACCCCCGAGTAGATACGAATGTTAACGCGAATTGCCGACGATGACATACACTAGACAAGTATTAGGGTCATCAGATAAATGAGCCGACTTAAATGATTTGAGACATAAACACAACACTATTTGTTTTTATAAATATCCAGCAGTGAATTAAAGGAGACTTGAAGAAACCGGGACAATTTTTTGTGTGTTTTAACCATAAACATTAAACGAAGTAGTCTCTAGTATAAGACACCAAGACATAATAACTCAGTATTAAAAATGTAAACAAACATGCGAACTGCAATTTCATTACTCAAACATTTAATTAATCTAAAAAACACGAATAGTGTATATTGAATTATCATTGTAGAAATTTGATACTCGTTTAATTTTTTTAAAAAATCTACTTGAAATGATCCCACGAAATGCTGCAGAATAATATCCTATATCTAAGTGATGCTGCAGAAAAATATCCTATATCTAAATGATGCTGCAGAATAATATCCTATATCTAAATGATGCTGCAGAATACTATCCTATATCTAAGTGATGCTGCCGAATACTATCCTATATCTAAGTGATGCCGCCGAATAATATCCTATATCTAAGTGATGCCGCAGAATACTATCCTATATCTAAGTGCTGCTGCAGAATAATATCCTATATCTAAATGATGCTGCAGAATTATATCCTATATCTAAGTGATGCCGCCGAATAATATCCTATATCTAAGTGATGCCGCCGAATAATATCCTATATCTAAGTACTGCTGCAGAATAATATCCTATATCTAAGTGATGCCGCCGAATAATATCCTATATCTAAGTGATGCCGCCGAATAATATCCTATATCTAAGTGATGCCGCCGAATAATATCCTATATCTAAGTACTGTCGCCGAATAATATCCTATATCTAAGTGATGCCGCCGAATAATATCCTATATCTAAGTGATGCCGCCGAATAATATCCTATATCTAAGTGATGCTGCAGAAAAATATCCTATATCTAAGTGATGCCGCCGAATAATATCCTATATCTAAGTGATGCCGCCGAATAATATCCTATATCTAAGTGATGCCGCCGAATAATATCCTATATCTAAGTGATGCCGCCGAATAATATCCTATATCTAAGTGATGCCGCCGAATAATATCCTATATCTAAGTGATGCCGCCGAATAATATCCTATATCTAAGTGATGCCGCCGAATAATATCCTATATCTAAGTGATGCCGCAGAATACTATCCTATATCTAAGTACTGCTGCAGAATAATATCCTATATCTAAGTGATGCCGCCGAATAATATCCTATATCTAAGTGATGCCGCCGAATAATATCCTATATCTAAGTGATGCTGCAGAATACTATCCTATATCTAAGTACTGCTGCAGAATAATATCCTATATCTAAGTGATGCCGCCGAATAATATCCTATATCTAAGTGATGCTGCAGAATAATATCCTATATCTAAGTGATGCCGCCGAATAATATCCTATATCTAAGTGATGCCGCCGAATAATATCCTATATCTAAGTAATGCTGCAGAATAATATCCTATATCTAAATGATGCTGTAGAATACTATCCTATATCTAAGTGATGCTGCCGAATATTATCCTATATCTAAGTGATGCTGCAGAATATTATCCTATATCTAAGTGATGCTGCAGAATAATATCCTATATCTAAGTGATGCTGCAGAATAATATCCTATATCTAAGTGATGCTGCAGAATAATATCCTATATCTTTATGAAACATAACACTCCACACGCCATTACAATCATGTATTATATGTCCTTATCCGAGTTACGCTGCACAGTTAGCTATTTTTAAATTAGGAAATCCACGTGACTACGTATTTGTGCGATCACGTTATATCATTATCCGGCTTATTCGCTATGATGTCGATATATATCTTGAGCAAAAATTCATAATGTGCTTATGTATAGATTTGGAAAGAATGAATTTTTAAAGCGAATTTTCAAAACATACATGTATATTCACACATTGTCAAGTTTAGATTGTTAACATCAACAAACTAACAGATCACCTTATCAAAACATACATCAGTTTAAGTGATTCACTTACTAAAAGATTTTACATAAAAATCACCGCTTCACCCTAACGTATACAATTTGTATGAACGCAACTAGTCTATTTTTTTCGAAAATATTAACCAAAAGTAAAATCGATTCTTCCAAAATGCAATATTTTCCACTTTGCAAGTTATCTGCCATAATATGCTAACTTTTGTTAGCTGCAAAAGTGCGCGAAAATTGATACGGCAATGCTGTTTTAAGGTGTTTATGTAAAGGATAGACAACGAGTGGTGTAGTCTATGAAAAGTAGACGCAAGCGCAGCACCACTCCACGGTGTCTATCAGACTTAGACCCCAGCTACCGTCCCCTGGCCAATCAGTTATTATTATTATTATTATTATTATTATTATTATGAGATAGTAAATGAGATGCACGTGCTTCACGAACCTTCGTAGACAACGCCAAAGAGTTGTCTACGGAATTAAGACAACGGTAATACTGGCCACTGATTGGCCAGTGGACGGTAGATGTGGTCTAAGAAAAGTGTTGTCGTCGCTTGGTTGTTGTTGTTGTTGTTGTTCTGCTATTTTTCTATTTTTTTCTCGTTTTGTTGTTGTATTTGTTGTTGTTGTTGTTTGTTGTTGTTATTGTTGTTGTTTTCCTCAGCTGCAAGCACAACAAGTCTTAAGACAACTACGTAATTGGGATAAACACAGAAAGTATGTTTTTCACAGTTTTTTTTTATTTCATCGAGATTTCGTCAAGTCGTTACTGAAAAAGTAAGTCAGACACTTTAATTGGTAGATAGAGTACAGCTAAGAAAAGACAAGTCCTGTTTGTAGAACATCTTATTATTAAATTATGTAAAACAGAACCTATCAGACAGACAGTTAACTTCCTTAAAATGTCACGTGTAACTCCTTCGACTGCTTAGCCTTTTACAACGTGGGTTCGATTCCCGTGCTGGACAATAGGAAAGGTCTACTAGCTGGCCTGCGTTGGATGGTTCTACCAAGACATTTAGTCTAGGGTCTTTCTCCAGCAAAATATTTTGACGTTTGCAGTATTTCAAAAACAAACAAACAAACAGCATGCACACACGCGCACCCAGAAGCACGCATACACATGCACACAAAGGCACGCGCGTACGCACATACACGCTCGTGCTAACACGCGTACATACAAATGCGCACGTGCACGCGCACACACACGCAGCTTAGTACACACTTACATTGTACACACCAACGCGCATGCGCATACACACGCACGGTCGCCCACACATACATATGTTTTCAAAACCATTTACAACAACTAGCTACAAGATTTATATAATTTCATGCTGCATCCGCATTCTTTATCGATGTGAATCTAAAATTTACCTGAATTATTGCTACAGCACTGACAACCTTTGAGAATTTTGCTTTCCACTTTCACCGGACCTGGTAACGCAACCGAAAGAGCGTCGGCTCCAGGTACGGGAGGCCCTGGATTCGACCCCGTCTGCGACATACCAAAGTAGTTAAAATGGTAGGTGTATAGCTCCCTTGCTAACGCCCAAACAAATATAAGGGTAGTTCCACGAGTGGTTGACCCGGTGTCAAGATAATGAGACTGGGTGTGGTATCATGAAATACTGTTGGTCGGACCATAAACCAAGTAAACACGAACTTTCCACTTGTATTTTGAAATTATTATAAAATGACTGTATACTATATAATGTATGTAGGTTTTGTATATTTACACACAAAAAAATGCGATTGGGTCTGCCATTATAAACACAATTAAATTTGCCCTCTTTAATTATAAGTATGGTATATAATTATAGTAGTAGTAGTAGTAGTAGTAGCAGCAGCAGCAGCGGTAGTAGTTGTAGTAGGTAGTAATGCTGACAGTACTTGTACAAAATGTTCGTGATGTATTCGAAAATGAGTCATACTCGAAAATTTATTCTGCGAGATTTATTCTGTGTACATTTTAAGATTTGTTCGTTTCCATAAAGTGACTAATTATAGCTGTCCATAACCTCATTTCCTATGTATTTAAATAAGTCTGAATATCAAACATTCTATCAACCGGTTTGTCTCAGTGATAAAAACAAGGAATAAGGCTTTTAAAAGATGTAAGGAAACAAATGTTTAATAAATAAATTATTTAAATTAATTAATATTTATTAATTAATCTATTTATTTATCGTTATATAATATAAAGTGACACCTGTAAAAAAACGAAACGCGTACATAGCTTGTCTGACCGTTGGTTCATATGAAACAAAAGACCAAAATAACAGAAAAAACATATATTTATACTATAAATGCATCAATTGCTACAGTGACGCTTAAAGATAACGCCTGGTGCACTCTGTAACTTTCTAAACGTTTGATTTTATATTCTTTTCGGTTCCCTTGCATTTAGATACTATTGCGGTAGTAACGCAATGGAAGAAAAATGTAGCTTCGTAGACATTTGTTTTCACAAAACTGTTCGAGGTATTCTGGCAACATCAAGTTCGACGAAGGTTAATTATACAAGGATGTTATGTAGTAATCATTGAGATGTTCGAGTAGCTCAAGGCTCGCATCATCGCATACTGCCATTTTTTTAGTAATATACATGTTATAAACATGGGCTGATTGTAGTAAATTTCATGTCCATAAACGATATTGTTTCTATACGAAATTTGTTTTCTTCAATATAGAGATTTAATTATCCAATTAAAAGTCGATCCCTTATAAAGGTTGTACAGTATGTAAATCGAGAACGCCGCATTTCCCTGGCAATATACCTGTTTTCCGGTATACCGCGACGGCCCTACAGGACACCATGATTTGACATATAAGCATAAGGCACGACTGCCTTAAGCATTTTTTTTTGTTGAATCGATAAATCCACACCTATATGAATGATCTTTTAAATAAAAAATAAAACTTTAATTGCATAATCCTTTATAATATGGCATCAATACGGAGCAAAATACGTTTGTTTTTGGTTTTAGCAGAATACACCTTAAAGTTTCCACTAAACAAGCATAAGATTAAATAATGTTTTACTAAACAACACAGTGAAGTTGAATGAGCGAATTTCGTCGTTCACTAAAATTAAATTATTTTAGTTTATTTAATTTCACGCAATTTATCATCTTGTCATTTTTGGATCGATAAACTGGTGGACAAGATATTTAGTATTTAACACTATTTTTTTATATTTGTCAAGATGAGTGAAACACATACATGTATGAAACAATTTTTAAATGCAATAAATATAACCAAATGCGTTACTATTTATACCTTTTTATACATGTACATATACTATATCCAATTTACCGCATGATTGTTGTTAAATGTTATAAAATGGCAGTAAAATATTATCTATAAATAGTGGATGTTTTATATATTTGCTTCTTCATCATGTTCAAATGTTATAACATTGTTTCTCCGCCTCTCTTTCTCTGACTATCTGTCTCTCTCTCTCTCTTTATCGATCTGTCGCACTTTCTTTTTTGCTATCTACCCTCTGTTTTCTCTTCCTCTCTCTCACTCACTCACTCACTCACTCACTCAAACATCATCATCATCATCATAATCATCATCACCATCATCATCATCATCATGGTGAAAAAATGCCACCATAGTGTTGATTCAACGGTATAATGCTAACATCATTTGTTGATAAATGTAGTTATGAGTCATGAATGTGTTCAAGTTTGTTTCTGGGATACTGATTATTTTGATAAAATCTGAAAGTAAGTATGTGAGGTTCGAACCAGCATGCCGCCATATGTCCGCAGGTGAACAAGCTACGAAGTACGGTAGCAAAAAGTAATTTTGCCATTGTATTTCTAAATAAAAGTTATTTAAGCTGAACAGTTCAAAAGAAAATAGACCAACCCGGAAGCGAGTCCGTTTGCCCCATCATCGGGACACGAGTTTATGTAGTAAACGTTCGTTTTCTAGAAGCTGTATGACTGAACGATGCACTCGGAACACACCAGCTTGTTTTTCGGACTTGTCCGGATACTTACGAGTTGTGACGACTTTGAACGTTGATTACCGACGGTGCCAAGCAGTTACAGTTAAGTACAGTTATATGCCCATTATGGGATCATAAGAAAAATCAATTAAATTAAAAAGAATTTGGGGACCACGATAATATTTTCATTAATATCAAGCATAGAATTATTCAACAATTGAATGACATGGACGTATTAGGTATAGTCCTGTTTAATAACCCTTGTTATCTCCCTTCGTGGAGTTATCGTTCGTTTTGCGTACAACTTCCGGTGAGCAAAAAAACAAACAAGATGGCGTCTGAAAACAATGGAATCGGTGATCTGTGCAAATTTTCAAAATTATCAGTGCGTGAACTGAAAGACCTTCTTAGAGAAAGAGGTGCGCATGTATCCGGGAATCGTCCGGAACTTATAATACGCAATAGAAAAGCTTGGTACACGAACATTAAGTGACATTAAATTGGACGACGAAGAAGACCGCATCAAACGCGAAGGAGAGTTGTTTGTAACGCCATTCGGGGAGAATCTTACAAAACCTAGCTCTATCTATATTCAGTTTACATTTTCCAAATACCGAAATGCAACCGCTTTGCTACCTTACATATAGAGCATTGTGTCAACTAAAGGCAAATTGTCGGAGACCATTTTTAGTGGACATGACCTCAGTAGGAATGCATTTTTTTTAAATAAAAGATGTTTAACCTGATCTGATGGGGAACATTCTTAACTTAATCAAATTTCTTCAGTTAGAGATATGATTTTGTTGAAAAAGTGTGGACATATCTTAAGCTAGACACACTGAAAACAGACTTAATTTTTCAGATGTCAATATTTTGTTTGAAAATCCATCTATATGATGTCATTCTGTTTCAGGATACTGTCATGTACATGCATTTTAATTGAAAATTTAAAAATACGTGATTATTATAAAAAAAAAATAGTATTTCATTATATGTAACTACTTGTATTAAGATTTCTCTCAATACAGTCTCCCTGTGTAGACAAAAATTTAGTCATTACAAATTTTCAGCAGATGAAATCCTAGTGGTAAATTACATTTCTTCTTTTGTTAAGGAAATTCAATATAAATGTCCTATCCGATACCTTGTTTTATGTTCATATAAACATTGCTTTCTCCTCTTTCTAATTGACATAATATGACAAATATACAAATGCAGACATAACATGTCAATACATAGTTTACACAATCTTGTTTTGTGAATTTCATCTCTGATGGTTATCACATAATATACGAATTGACATAAAATTGAGAAGCATGGTCTTGTATATGTCGGGTGCGGGAATAGCCGTACCACTACATTCTCGTCCCGGAATAGTCGTACCGAATTGGGAATAGTTGTATCATATATGAATTATATTTTCCCATATTAGTGACATACTTGCTGCCAGGCATTGTATCTATCGCACTGGATTGCGCGCATTCTTGCTGTAACAAAACGGTTGCAATTTACGCATTGGAAAGCCATTACAGTTTGGCTTGTTTGGAGAGACTGAATTTTTATCAGAATGATTCTGATTCAATCGGATTCTATATATATCTTATTTGACAAACTGTTGACAATAGACACAACTGCGAAGTGTTCGTTACTTACAAGTTCCCTCGTATCTTTGATTGATTAAAATTAATCGTAATTAACTTTGTTCTTTATTTGTCGTCCAATAAGCGGTCATCTTAAACTGATAGTTCTTTCATAAATTAACATGTAATAAGCGGCCACTCAACAAAACCTGAAGGTCAACGTGTGACCGTCAGTTGTTTTTATTGCTGTCATGCACTAGAGGTGTGACTGTTAATGACCTTTGTACAAATTCGCTGCTGTTAACGTCACGTGATGGTCTTTGTTTCGATTCGCGTAACCTATTAATCGCAGCCATTGTTTGATACTTGAATAATAATAAATGCATCGATTATTCTTTTATCTTTCGACATTGTCATAGATTATACATTTTCCATAAACAACAAAACTTGAGACGCTTTGGAGTTTTGATTATGCCGTGAGTGATGCACACACAATTCCCCACCCACTTTTGAAACTTTGTTGTCTACGACGAATCTGCACGGTATAGGATTCTCCTTGGTGTATTTTCCCTCTAGAGAACATGGTAGTCTTTAGTGTAAGACACCAATATCGCTGAACTCCTTATTATAAACAAAGAAACGAACTGGAATTTTCAGTAAGCACTCATTTTATAAATCTATCGACATCGATTATTCTATATTGCATTTGCATTGTACAAATCTGTCACTGGTCTAATTTTTGAAAAGTCTATATTTAGTACCTTGTGTACAGTCGGTATTTTACGCTAAAATCCAAAACAGCGCTCAACAGTTGCAACAGGTGTTTGTTGGTTGATTTTCTTTTCATACAAAAAAAAAAATATAGAATTATATTTACATAACGCAATGATGTTTAAACACAACAAACTAAACATTTTAAAAATATAAACATCAATTAAGTTTATTCAGTTACCAATAAATTTTAAAAGGTAACACACACACACACACATACACACACACAAACACACACACATACACACAAACACACACACACGAAAAAGAAACATGCTTAACTCTTATGTGTACAATTTATATTATCATTCTCTGAAAAAACAAATCGAAAGTAGAAAAGGTACACAAAAAGCACTCTTCACCTGGCAACTGTACTTGTTATTTGCCAGAGTATGTTCATTTGTCGCAAAAGCTGCAATAATTGGCGAGAAAGCTTATAAACGATGCATTTTATTCAGTGAATTTGCTACATCGAAAAGCACAAATGGTTATAAGACAACAGCGAAATAAGGACAGGCGCAGAAAGTAAGTTTGACGTTCTTTTATTACATCGATTTCGCTAAGTGCTTGATTTAAATAGCGGGTGTCTGTTTCGAGCTATGTAGGTCATACCGACCTACGATCAGCAATTACAAATGTGTAACAATGGGGTGCTATCTTGTCGGTCGCGTGTCATCTTTATTTGTTTTCAATATAGCGTCATGATTATGCATTGTTTACATTGGTGACCAACGTGCTTATCACGAAGATAGTTAAGTTTACACTAGTATTCGCCTACCCAAAAAACTTATTTTTTCTTTCACTTTTTCTTTCTTTCTTTCTTTCTTTCTTTCTTTCTTTCTTTCTTTCTTTCTTTGTTCTTTCTTTCTTGTTTCTTTCTTTCTCTTTCTTTTTTCTTTCGTGAAGGTTTACATGCACGCACAATAGCTTGAGTTCGTGTGCATTCGTCTTTTCGCTCGTGCGTGCGTGTGCGTCCTTGGAGTATGCGAGCGTATGTGCACATGCGTGTTTGCGCGGGAATGTGTGTATGAAGGTGCACGCAAGAAGAAATGGAACATTGTTATGGATAAATTTTCCCGAAACTATATTACACAATATAAGATACAGTGACATTGATAGTGTTGGATGGTAATCTGAATTTAAATCGTTGTCATGTAAACAATGGGTTCTTTGTTAGTGGGGACGATGGCAGTTAGTGATAATCGTAGTGGAGACTGTAATGGTAGCAGTTGAGATCTTATTAAGGACGGTAATTGTAGTAGTGGAAATCGTAGTAATTACGATAGCAGAAGTATGGATAATCGTAGTTGAGACTGTAATAGTAGTAGTTTGTAGCCGTAGTGGGACGGTGATGGCAGACGTCGTAATGGTAGTAGCAGCAGTCGTATAGGGACGGTTGCAGTAGTAGTGGTAATCGAAGTGGGAACGGTTGCAGCAGTAGCGATAATTGTAGTGCGGACGGTGGTTGTGGCAGTGGTTATCATGGCGGTTGGCGTTGGTGGACGTAGCTGGGATGGAAGAATAGATTATTGTAATGAGGCAATGTTATAGTGATGGCAATCGTTGTGGGTATGTTGGTAGATACAGCGTTAGTCGTGGGTATAAGAAGTGGTATTGGTAGCGAGATCGATTGTAAAGTAGTGATAATCGTAGTTGTTACAGTGGTTGTAACAGTTTAAATTATAGTCGTCCTAGCTGTGATAGATAAAGTGGGCATCGTAGATGAAGCAGTGGTAGTTCCCGAACTCATCGCAGTGGTGACGGTGGACCATTTTGTTGTAGTGATCATAGTACTGGAGATGGAGGAAAGGGTTGTTATGGTGACCATCGTGGTGGAAGCGGTAGTAGTTGGAGTGGTTATCGTACTTGAAGCAGTAGTAGTTGGAGTGGTTATCGTGCTTGAAGCAATAGTAGTTGGAGTGGTTAACGTACTTGAAGCAGTAGTAGTTGGAGTGGTTATTGTTTTTGAAGCAGTAGTAGTTGGAATGGTTATCGTACTTGAAGCGGTAGTAGTTGGAGTCGTTATCGTACTTGAGGCGGTAGTAGTTGGAGCGGTTATCGTATTTGTAGCAGTAGTAGTTGTGGTTGTCATCACAGTGGTCCGGATCGTATTGAAAGCAGAGTTGTTTCCCAGCCGACGCTCCTTTTGTCCTGTGTCTTTTCAAATTTTGATATATGTTGAAATGCTACCAGGACTTATTATGTCATATTCGCTTATTCCTTGTAGCGGTCAGCGGAATAGAATTGGTGGATGTTCTATTATTAATCGCTGTGGTAGTGGTGGTCGTTGAAGTGGTCATAGTAGCAACTGTTGTAGGGGTGGCAGTAGTCCAAACCCGCTTTGAAATGTGATAGCCAACAGTTTGCCTATATCAAATACATGTAACAATTTCTGACCCTTGTTAGAGGTATTTGTACATACATATTTTGCCAAACAACAACAACAAAACAACAAAACAGATAAACAAACAAACAAACAAAATACAACAACTCTTGTGTAATGAAGGATGATTTTGAACACTATCGTAATTACGGTACAATACAACTCATAAAAAGCACCCTAATCACTTTTAAATCTAAACATAAGCAAAATTCAGTTTTCTGCTAAAAACAGAAACTGACATCACAGTGGATTACCCGGACGACTAATAGCTTTTCCGCAGTATATATACCAAATAAACTACCCCCATAGGGGGTTTAAGAATATAGTTTTAAATAGTTTAAGTAAAGTCCCTTCACATAGGAAAAAGGGAAATGGTATCCCTTGCTCTGGGCATGATATTATAATGAAATTTAGCTGTTTGGCCTGAAACCAGCTTTCCTATAGCTGCTTTATTTGCATAGAAGCTTCTTCAGGTGGCATTGGCTACAAAAGTTGCTAATATTGAAAACAATTATAAGTTGTTATGTTCTATTTATTGCAGTTTCAAACTTTCAGGGGTGTTTACTGCGTGACGTCAAGTCTCTATCTTACCGATATTGAACTGTTACATATTAGGAAGTTTATTCATATTTAAAAATAGATCAATGCTAATAGACTGGCTGTTAGGACAAGAAGGGCATTACGTATTGCTGTAAAAAAGGGATATTCCATGAGCGTGTTTAATGTTTTATATTTGGGTGCTTCATGGGGTGCGTTTTACGCGTAAATAGGGGCATACACTCATGTCGAAAAAAAGACGGGTCTTTTTTTCGTAGCTTAGGTCGTTGATGTTGTTGATAAAGATGTATTTTAGTGAACTACTGCTCGTTTAATGTATTATCGTTGACAGAAATAGCCCATTATAGGCAAACATTATCCATTGACTCGTGACAAGCCACACACTCAGAGTCACGCGCGCGCAAAATCTACAATCACAAGGTCATATGCTTAAGTATACTGAGAGGAAAACAAATCCACAACGCGAGAAGCAATAAATTAAGAATCAGTATTATTAAATAATCAGTTCTTATAGATTCGAAAAAAGAACATACGTAAATAGACGTTCTTCCTAGTCACGGTATACCATCGCAGACCTTACCATATTATAAAATGCATTACACATATATTACGCATTTATGTTATTTGTTCAATCCCGTATGAGTGCAGAAAGCTACTTTTACTAGTAAGGAAAAAATAATAACAACACTGTTTGAGCGAAAGTGGGTATTTATTGTAAAATATCATAAACTAATATTTTAAACATTATTTTTTTCTTATCTGGGCGGCAAAACGCCACAAGAAAAAACGCCCCAGATGAAAGAAGTGAAGCACGACACGGGATTGAGTAGATTAAAACAAAGTAAAATTACAAATGCTTGTAGTCGAAATATTATGACAATGTAAGATATGACAATAAAAACAAAAATTTACATGAAAATGTATTGAGATCATAATTTTTAAGTCCTTAAAAAAGACCTTTGAATACGTGATTGGCTGATATTGCTGCCTACCCCAGACCATAATTGTAATATTGATTTATTCAGTGCGGTGAAGTATAGGGCAGACAATGGCTTTTTGTACTCTGTAGGAAAACACGATGTTATCAACCAGGCATATTAGTTGGTGTGCTACCGATTGTTGCGAATTGGTGACGTCATATAGGTCGTTAGTACCTATGATGAGAATAACGATGTGCGGATCGAAGTCCTCGATAGCTTCCAAATTTCTGCCTAATTTGGAGATGTTGGCGCCGCTAAAACCTGTGTATTGAACCAGCGCTGGTTGATGTAAATTGAGGTTGTAGTTCAACTTCTCGTCTGTTGGTATAAACATTTTTAAGCGAGAGACAAAAGAGTGTCCAATAAGTTGAATCCGTACCGCCATGTTGGATTTATGTAACCAATGTTGAAAGTCCCGTTGTAAAAACACTAAATTTCACATGTATATCCCTCCGTGGCACCGTCACTATCCTTGAAACGTGAAAATATGTAATGTGTAAAATTGGTTTAATATAAAATTTGATGATGTTAACACAATATTGATAGAAATAAAACGTAAATTGAATCAAACATTTAAACTTGGCTTCCAAAAGGCTGACGCTAAGAAGAATGGCGTCACTTTGAACCCATTGGATGACTGGATCATGTGATCTGTATCTCCATTCTGATAGGACACATGAAACATATGATCTGAGACCTCGAACTGATTGGTTCCACATTAACATAATGTACATGTAATATATACTTGACAAAGAGAACGATTAAAAAATACATAAATTATTTTATGTTCATAAAATATATATATATTTACCAGTAGCAACGTGATTTTTTCTAAACCATTATCAGTTTAAAACATTATATGTACCACAATACAAAAGCAAACAGCATATTACATAGCGTGTCATAAAATGTACTTTTTTCAAACACAAACATTTTTGAAATTTGCCAAAATATTTTAATATTGTTTGACATGCAATTGAATTGTTCTTCCTGTGACAATTTCTTGTTATTAATTCGCATTTTAAAGTTTTAAGGAATATACATGATGCTATTAACAAATGGACACTCTCGCTACGTTTTCTTAAATATTCGAAAATTTGGGCAAGAAAATAATTAAATGTCATTTTTCTTTCGGAAACCGGCTTAACCTTCTTCTTTCAAATAGTGTCCGATGACATTGAATGTTAAAGGAATTTTCGTAATCGGAACTTGTATGACGGGAAAAACCGGGAGACTCGGGGGATAACTTCCTTCAAATAGTGTCCGATGGCATTGAATGTTAAAGGAATTTTCGTACTCGGAACTTGTATGACGGGAAAAACCGGGAGACTCGGGGGGATAACTTCCTTCAAATTGTGTCCGCAGGCATAGAATGTTAAAGGAATTTTCGTAATCGGAACTTGTATGACGGGAAAAACCGGGAGACTCGGGGCCTGACTTCTTTCAAATAGTCTCCGCTGGCAATAAATGTCGAAGGAGTTACCGATGTAACTTGTATGACGGGAAAATGTTGAGGGGTTTACGGTATGTAAATTAACCACTTTATTGAGTTGTGAACGACCTGAATAGTAAGGAAACCACAGCCAATATGCTGGTCCGTCTTTATACCCTCTTTGATCTGAAAAAAGTGATAATAGACCGACCAACCCGTCAAGGCCAATCTCTGTCTCTTCGGGTGAAAAAATTGTATAAAAGATATATGTTATATCAAAATTCGTTTGCCACGCAGTACTTTTTTCTTAGCAAAAAAATAAAACAATTCAATTCACGCTAACCATCATATCTTCACCGCAGCCATTAATACCTATTTTTTTTTCTGGGAAAGCTTGATTTATAAACGTATTGGCACCATCTGTATGGCATCGATTTTATTCTCGGTGAAAAAACAATAAGTTTCTTCTAAAAACTCTTACACACAAATTTTCGGAAATTGCCATTTTCGAAAATGGTAAATTTGCCAAAAGTCTGAGTGTGTATGTTTAGAATTTCTTTTTACAATTCTCTGTCAAACAATTTACAACATTACAACACTTTATCGAGGTTACCGGAAGAAAACGACTATTATCAACGTGTGAATGCTTGGTATTATGTGTATTCCGGAACATGACTTATACATGTACTCGTTTTTGTTTTATTTGTTGTTGTTGTTTGTTGTTTAGGCTATGCTCTTGCAAGTGGGCATTACACAACATTAATGTTCGTTATGCTATTTTTAGGAGTTAATAACAATATACTGTATGTTGGTGACATGTTACACTTTCTTTTTGCCTTAGTATTTTTATGAACATATCTTCGTCTTCGCTATGCACACTGGAAGTTCGGTTAGCTCGAGAAGTGTCAAGAAACGTCTAAAGACGTCTGAAGATTCAAAGGTGGTATCCGACAGTTTGCCTATATCATATACAGATAACAATATCGAATCGTTACTGTGGGGAATGTGGGCATAATTTTGTGTAAATTTATACTTTAGCCTTAATAAATATGATTTTGAAGACTAGCTGATCTGTTAGACAGAACTAATCGCGAACAAAATCGCTCTGAATGTGAATTCTTCCTAAATGTACAAAAAAAACAACAACAACAACAACAAAAAAACACAAAAAAAAAAAAAAAAAAACAAAAAAAAAAACAAGATAACCCCCACCACACTCCAAAAAACAACAACAACAACAACAAAACAACACAAAACTACAACACAACAAACAAACATAAAACAACAACTCGATCGTCGTCTCTGGTAAAATAGATATCGACGTAAGAGCGGATACCCGAATGACTAGATAATGTGATCTCAATGGTAAGTGCTAACCTGGTTTTCTAAGTTTAAAAATAGCCATCTCTACAGCATGGCTCGGATAGGAAATATGATTGCAATGACGAGTAGTTATTTATGCTTGACTGTTCACACAGACATTTATGAACAGCGATTTGAAGGAGCTGTCTAGTTAACAATGACTATTTGGTTATTTGAGAAACGAAATTTTGATCCAAACAGTCGGATACCACAACAGTTTTCATTAAACATCTGGTTAAACTATTGTTATCTGAACATATCTCGCAAAATGCTTTTTATAGATTTCCTACACATGTTTTAAAGTGTACCATTACGCCACACTAGTCATTTCATAGATGTATTTTCTATCTAAGCCACGCTGCACAGATAAGAATTTTTAAACCAAGTGACCTCATATATTTTAGCCGTCTCCAGATAACTAAAATACTGTTGGAGGGACGATAAACCTAATAAACAAACATTCATCCGCTGTAACGTCGATGTCTATTTTTAGCAGAAATCCAAATTGTACTTATTTATAGATTTACAAAGAATGAATATTTAAATATTCAGTCAGATATTGTTACATATATTAGATATAGGCACAGATACCCCAAACAGAGGTCAGATATTATTACAGATATTAGATATAGGCACAGATTACCCCAAACAGAGGTCAGATATTGTTACATATATTAGATATAGGCACTGATACCCCAAACAGAGGTCAGATATTGTTACAGATATAAGATATAGGCACAGATACCCCAAACAGAGGTCAGATATTGTTACAGATATAAGATATAGGCACAGATACCCCAAACAGAGGTCAGATATTGTTACAGATATAAGATATAGGCACAGATACCCCAAACAGAGGTCAGATATTGTTACAGATATTAGATATAGGCACAGACACCCCAAACAGAGGTCAGATATTGTTACAGATATTAGATATAGGCAAAGATACCCCAAACTAAGGTCGGATACTGTTACATATATTAGATATAGGCACAGATACCCCAAACAGAGGTCAGATATTGTTACATATATTAGATATAGGCACAGATACCCAAACAGAGGTCAGATAGTGTTACATATATTGATATAGGCACAGATACCCAAACAGAGGTCAGATATTGTTACAGATATTAGATGTAGGCACAGATACCCCAAACAGAGGTCAGATATTGTTACATATATTAGATATAGACACAGATACCCCAGACAGAGGTCTGATATTGTTACATATATTAGATATAGGCACAGATACGCCAAACAGAGGTCAGATATTGTTACATATATTAGATATAGGCACCGATACCGCAAACAGACAGATATTGTTAAAGATATTGTTACAGATATTAGATATAGGCACAGATACCCAAACAGAGGTCAGATAGTGTTACATATATTAGATATAGGCACAGATACCCAAACAGAGGTCAGATATTGTTACATATATTAGATATAGACACAGATACCCCAAACAGAAGTCATATATTGTTACATATATTAGATAGAGGCACAGATACCCCAAACAGAGGTCAGATATTGTTACATATATTAGATATAGGCACAGATACCCCAAACAGAGGTCAGATATTGTTACATATATTAGATATAGGCACAGATACCCCAAACAGAAGTCTAATATTGTTACTTATATTAGATATAGGCACAGATACCCCAGACAGAAGTCATATATTGTTACATTTATTAAATATAGGCACAGATACCCCAAACAGAGGTCAGATATTGTTACATATATTAGATATAGGCACTGATACCCCAAACAGAGGTCAGATATTGTTACAGATATAAGATATAGGCACAGATACCCCAAACTGAGGTCAGATATTGTTACATATATTAGATATAGACACAGATACCCCAAACAGAGGTCAGATAGTGTTACATATATAAGATACAGGCACAGATACCCCAGACAGAGGTCAGATATTGTTACTTATATTAGATATAGGCACAGATACCCCAGACAGAGGTCAGATATTGTTACATATATTAGATATAGGGACAGATACCCCAAACAGAGGTCAGATAGTGTTACATATATTAGATATAGGCACAGATACCCCAAACAGAAGTCATATATTGTTACTTATATTAGATATAGACACAGATACCCCAGACAGAGGGCAGATATTGTTACATATATTAGATATAGGTACAGATACCCCAAACAGAAGTCATATATTGTTACATATATTAGATATAGGCACAGATACCCCAAACAGAAGTCATATATTGTTACTTATATTAGATATAGACACAGATACCCCAAACAGAGGTCAGATAGTGTTACATATATAAGATACAGGCACAGATACCCCAGACAGAGGTCAGATATTGTTACTTATATTAGATATAGGCACAGATACCCCAGACAGAGGTCAGATATTGTTACATATATTAGATATAGGCACAGATACCCCAAACAGAGGTCAGATAGTGTTACATATATTAGATATAGGCACAGATACCCCAAACAGAGGTCATATAGTGTTACATATATTAGATATAGGCACAGATACCCCAAACAGAGATCAGATATTGTTACATATATTAGATATAGGCACAGATACCCCAAACAGAGGTCATATATTGTTACATATATTAGATGTAGGCACAGATACCCCAAACATAAGTCATATATTGTTACATATATTAGATATAGGCACAGATACCCCAAACAGAGGTCAGATATTGTTACATATATTAGATATAGGCATAGATACCCCAGACAGAGGTCAGATATTGTTACATATATTAGATATAGGCACAGATACCCCAAACAGAGGTCAGATATTGTTACGTATATTAGATATAGACACAGATACCCCAGACAGAGGTCAGATATTGTTACTTATATTAGATATAGACACAGATACCCCAGACAGAGGTCAGATATTGTTATATATATTAGATATGGACACAGATACCCCAAACTGAGGTCAGATATTGTTACATATATTAGATGTAGGCACAGATACCCCAAACATAAGTCATATATTGTTACTTATATTAGATATAGGCACAGATACCCCAAACAGAAGTCATATATTGTTACTTATATTAGATATAGGCACAGATACCCCAAACAGAGGTCAGATATTGTTGCATATATTAGATGTAGGCACAGATACCCCAAACAGAGGTCAGATATTGTTACATATATTAGATGAAGGCACAGATACCCCAAACAGAGGTCAGATATTGTTACAGATATTAGATATAGGCACTGATACCCCAAACAGAGGTCAGATATTGTTACATATATTAGATATAGGCACAGATACCCCAAACAGAGGTCAGATATAGTTACATATATTAGATGTAGGCACAGATACCCCAAACATAAGTCATATATTGTTACGTATATTAGATATAGGCACAGATACCCCAAACAGAAGTCATATATTGTTACTTATATTAGATATAGGCACAGATACCCAAACAGAGGTCAGATATTGTTACTTATATTAGATATAGGCACAGATACCCCAAACAGAAGTCATATATTGTTACATTTATTAGATATAGGCACAGATACCCCAAACAGAAGTCATATATTGTTACTTATATTAGATATAGACACAGATACCCTAAACAGAAGTCATATATTGTTACATATATTAGATATAGACACAGATACCCCAAACAGAAGTCATATATTGTTACTTATATTAGATATAGACACAGATACCCCAAACAGAAGTCATATAATGTTACTTATATTAGATGTAGGCACAGATACCCCAAACAGAAGTCAGATATTGTTACATATATTAGTCGTAGGCACAGATACCCCAAACAGAGGTCAGATATTGTTACATATATTAGATATAGGCAGAGATACCCCAGACAGAGGTCAGATATTGTTACATATATTAG
The DNA here is from genome assembly GCA_007844125.1 of Sinonovacula constricta. Taxonomy (NCBI): domain Eukaryota; kingdom Metazoa; phylum Mollusca; class Bivalvia; order Cardiida; family Solecurtidae; genus Sinonovacula; species Sinonovacula constricta. Next base: position 37,773,186 of record CM017563.1, read on the forward strand.
ATATAGGCACAGATACCCCAAACAGAGGTCAGATATTGTTACAGATATTGTTACTTATATTAGATATAGGCACAGATACCCAAACAGAGGTCAGATATTGTTACATATATTAGATATAGGCACAGATACCCCAGACAGAGGTCAGATATTGTTACATATATTAGATATAGGCACAGATACCCCAAACAGAGGTCAGATAGTGTTACATATATTAGATATAGGCACAGATACCCCAGACAGAAGTCATATATTGTTACATATATTAGATATAGGCACAGATACCCCAAACAGAAGTCAGATAATGTTACATATATTAGATGTAGGCACAGATACCCCAAACAGAGGTCAGATATTGTTACATATATTAGATATAGGCACAGATACCCCAGACAGAGGTCAGATATTGTTACATTTATTAGATATAGGCACAGATACCCCAAACAGAGGTCAGATATTGTTACATATATTAGATATAGGCACCGATACCCCAGACAGAGGTCAGATATTGTTACATATATTAGATATAGGTACAGATACCCCAGACAGAGGTCAGATATTGTAACATATAGTAGATATAGGCACAGATACCCCAAACAGAAGTCAGATATTGTTACATATATTAGATGTAGGCACAGATACCCCAAACAGAGGTCAGATATTGTTACATATATTAGATATAGGCACAGATACCCCAGACAGAGGTCTGATATTGTTACATATATTAGATATAGGCACAGATACCCCAAACAGAGGTCAGATATTGTTACATATATTAGATATAGGCACAGATACCCCAAACAGAGGTCAGATATTGTTACATATATTAGATATAGGCACAGATACCCCAAACAGAGGTCAGATATTGTTACATATATTAGATGTAGGCACAGATACCCCAAACAGAGGTCAGATATTGTTACATATATTAGATGTAGGCACAGATACCCCAAACATAAGTCATATATTATTACGTATATTAGATATAGGCACAGATACCCCAAACAGAAGTCATATATTGTTACTTATATTAGATATAGGCACATATACCCCAAACAGAAGTCATATATTGTTACTTATATTAGATATTGGTACAGATACCCCAGACAGAGGTCAGATATTGTTACTTATATTAGATATAGGTACAGATACCCCAAACAGAAGTCATATATTGTTACGTATATTTGATATAGGCACAGATACCCCAAACAGAAGTCATATATTGTTACTTATATTAGATATAGGCACAGATACCCCAAACAGAAGTCAAATATTGTTACTTATATTAGATATAGGCACAGATACCCCAAACAGAAGTCATATATTGTTAATTATATTAGATATAGGTACAGATACCCCAAACAGAGGTCATATATTGTTACAGATATTAGATATAGACACAGATACCCCAAACAGAGGTCAGATAGTGTTACATATATAAGATACAGGCACAGATACCCCAGACAGAGGTCAGATATTGTTACTTATATTAGATATAGGCACAGATACCCCAGACAGAGGTCAGATATTGTTACATATATTAGATATAGGCACAGATACCCCAAACAGAGGTCAGATAGTGTTACATATATTAGATATAGGCACAGATACCCCAAACAGAAGTCATATATTGTTACTTATATTAGATATAGACACAGATACCCCAGACAGAGGGCAGATATTGTTACATATATTAGATATAGGTACAGATACCCCAAACAGAAGTCATATATTGTTACATATATTAGATATAGGCACAGATACCCCAAACAGAAGTCATATATTGTTACTTATATTAGATATAGACACAGATACCCCAAACAGAGGTCAGATAGTGTTACATATATAAGATACAGGCACAGATACCCCAGACAGAGGTCAGATATTGTTACTTATATTAGATATAGGCACAGATACCCCAGACAGAGGTCAGATATTGTTACATATATTAGATATAGGCACAGATACCCCAAACAGAGGTCAGATAGTGTTACATATATTAGATATAGGCACAGATACCCCAAACAGAGGTCATATATTGTTACATATATTAGATATAGGCACAGATACCCCAAACAGAGGTCAGATATTGTTACATATATTAGATATAGGCACAGATACCCCAAACAGAGGTCATATATTGTTACATATATTAGATGTAGGCACAGATACCCCAAACATAAGTCATATACTGTTACATATATTAGATATAGGCACAGATACCCCAAACAGAGGTCAGATATTGTTACATATATTAGATATAGGCATAGATACCCCAGACAGAGGTCAGATATTGTTACATATATTAGATATAGGCACAGATACCCCAAACAGAGGTCAGATATTGTTACATATATTAGATATAGACACAGATACCCCAGACAGAGGTCAGATATTGTTACTTATATTAGATATAGACACAGATACCCCAGACAGAGGTCAGATATTGTTATATATATTAGATATGGACACAGATACCCCAAACTGAGGTCAGATATTGTTACATATATTAGATGTAGGCACAGATACCCCAAACATAAGTCATATATTGTTACTTATATTAGATATAGGCACAGATACCCCAAACAGAAGTCATATATTGTTACTTATATTAGATATAGGCACAGATACCCCAAACAGAGGTCAGATATTGTTACTTATATTAGATGTAGGCACAGATACCCCTAACAGAGGTCAGATATTGTTACATATATTAGATGAAGGCACAGATACCCCAAACAGAGGTCAGATATTGTTACAGATATTAGATATAGGCACTGATACCCCAAACAGAGGTCAGATATTGTTACATATATTAGATATAGGCACAGATACCCCAAACAGAGGTCAGATATTGTTACATATATTAGATGTAGGCACAGATACCCCAAACATAAGTCATATATTGTTACGTATATTAGATATAGGCACAGATACCCCAAACAGAAGTCATATATTGTTACTTATATTAGATATAGGCACAGATGCCCAAACAGAGGTCAGATATTGTTACTTATATTAGATATAGGCACAGACACCCCAAACAGAAGTCATATATTGTTACATTTATTAGATATAGGCACAGATACCCCAAACAGAAGTCATATATTGTTACTTATATTAGAAATAGACACAGATACCCCAAACAGAAGTCATATATTGTTACATATATTAGATATAGACACAGATACCCCAAACAGAAGTCATATATTGTTACTTATATTAGATATAGACACAGATTCCCCAAACAGAAGTCATATATTGTTACTTATATTAGATGTAGGCACAGATACCCCAAACAGAAGTCAGATATTGTTACATATATTAGTCGTAGGCACAGATACCCCAAACAGAGGTCAGTTATTGTTACATATATTAGATATAGGCACAGATACCCCAGACAGAGGTCAGATATTGTTACATATATTAGATATAGGCACAGATACCCCAAACAGAGGTCAGATATTGTTACAGATATTGTTACTTATATTAGATATAGGCACAGATACCCAAACAGAGGTCAGATATTGTTACATATATTAGATATAGGCACAGATACCCCAGACAGAGGTCAGATATTGTTACATATATTAGATATAGGCACAGATACCCCAAACAGAGGTCAGATAGTGTTACATATATTAGATATAGGCACAGATACCCCAGACAGAAGTCATATATTGTTACATATATTAGATATAGGCACAGATACCCCAAACAGAGTCAGATAATGGTACATATATTAGATGTAGGCACAGATACCCCAAACAGAGGTCAGATATTGTTACATATATTAGATATAGGCACAGATACCCCAGACAGAGGTCAGATATTGTTACATTTATTAGATATAGGCACAGATACCCCAAACAGAGGTCAGATATTGTTACATATATTAGATATAGGCACCGATACCCCAGACAGAGGTCAGATATTGTTACATATATTGGATATAGGTACAGATACCCCAGACAGAGGTCAGATATTGTTACATATAGTAGATATAGGCACAGATACCCCAAACAGAAGTCAGATATTGTTACATATATTAGATGTAGGCACAGATACCCCAAACAGAGGTCAGATATTGTTACATATATTAGATATAGGCACAGATACCCCAGACAGAGGTCTGATATTGTTACATATATTAGATATAGGCACAGATACCCCAAACAGAGGTCAGATATTGTTACATATATTAGATATAGGCACAGATACCCCAAACAGAGGTCAGATATTGTTACATATATTAGATATAGGCACAGATACCCCAAACAGAGGTCAGATATTGTTACATATATTAGATGTAGGCACAGATACCCCAAACAGAGGTCAGATATTGTTACATATATTAGATGTAGGCACAGATACCCCAAACATAAGTCATATATTGTTACGTATATTAGATATAGGCACAGATACCCCAAACAGAAGTCATATATTGTTACTTATATTAGATAAAGGTACAGATACCCCAGACAGAGGTCAGATTTTGTTACTTATATTAGATATAGGTACAGATACCCCAAACAGAAGTCATATATTGTTACGTATATTTGATATAGGCACAGATACCCCAAACAGAAGTCATATATTGTTACTTATATTAGATATAGGCACAGATACCCCAAACAGAAGTCAAATATTGTTACTTATATTAGATATAGGCACAGATACCCCAAACAGAAGTCATATATTGTTAATTATATTAGATATAGGTACAGATACCCCAAACAGAGGTCATATATTGTTACAGATATTAGATATAGGCACAGATACCCCAAACAGAGGTCGGATATTGTTACATATATTAGATATAGGCACAGATACCCCAAACATAAGTCATATATTGTTACGTATATTAGATATAGGCACAGATACCCCAAACAGAAGTCATATATTGTTACTTATATTAGCTATAGGCACAGATACCCCAAACAGAGGTCAGATATTGTTACATATATTAGATATAGACACAGATACCCCAGACAGAGGTCTGATATTGTTACATATATTAGATATAGGCACAGATACCCAAACAGAGGTCAGATATTGTTACATATATTAGATATAGGCACAGATACCACAAACAGAGGTCATATATTGTTACATATATTAGATATAGGCACAGATATCCCAAACAGAGGTCATATATAGTTACATATATTAGATATAGGCACAGATACCCCAAACAGAAGTCATATATTGTTACATATATTAGATGTAGGCACAGATACCCAAACAGAGGTCAGATAGTGTTACATATATTAGATGTAGGCACAGATACCCAAACAGAGGTCAGATAGTGTTACATATATTCGATGTAGGCACAGATACCCCAAACATAAGTCATATATTGTTACGTATATTAGATATAGACACAGATACCCCAAACAGAAGTCATATATTGTTACATATATTAGGTATAGGCACAGATACCCAAACAGAGGTCAGATAGTGTTACATATATTAGATATAGGCACCGATACCCCAAACAGAGGTCAGACAGTGTTACATATATTAGATATATGCACAGATACCCCAAACAGTCAGATATTGTTACATATAGTAGATATAGGCACAGATACCCCAAACAGAGGTCAGATATTGTTACAGATATTAGATATAGGCACAGATACCCCAAACAGAGGTCAGATATTGTTACATTTATTAGAGATAGGCACAGATACACCAAACAGAGGTCAGATATTGTTACAGATATTATATATAGGCAGAGCTACCCCAAACAGAGGTCCGATATTGTTACATATTTTATATATAGGCACAGATACCCCAAACAAAGTTCAGATATTGTTACATATATTAGATATAGGCACAGATACCCCAAACAGAGGTCAGATATTGTTACATTTATTAGATGTAGGCACAGATACCCCAAACAGAGGTCAGATAGTGTTACATATATTAGCTATAGGCACAGATACCCCAAACAGAGGTCCGATAGTGTTACATATATTAGATATAGGCACAGATACCCCAAACAGAAGTCATATATTGTTACATATATTAGATATAGGCACAGATACCCCAAACAGAGGTCAGATAGTGTTACAGATATTAGATATATGCACAGATTACCCAAACAGAAGTCATATATTGTTACATATATTAGATATAGGCACAGATACCCCAAACAGAGGTCAGATAGTGTTACATATATTAGCTATAGGCACAGATACCCCAAACAGAGGTCAGATAGTGTTACATATATTAGCTATAGGCACAGATACCCCAAACAGAAGTCATATATTGTTACATATATTAGATATAGGCACAGATACCCAAACAGAGGTCATATATTGTTACATATATTAGATATATGCACAGATACCCCAAACAGAGGTCAGATAGTGTTACATATATTAGATATAGGCACAGATTACCCAAACAGCGTCAGATATTTTTTCATATATTAGATATAGGCACAGATACCCCAAACAGCATCAGATATGTTTTCATATATTAGATATAGGCAATCTGTCTGATACCACATTAAACACAAGCTTCTTTTGTGTGATTTACATGTGGGTAAATAGATGATCTGATATGAGTGTTCATTAGATACTGAAAATATTACTCCAGTTTGATAAAATGATACGAAACGAGGCTCAGTTTCGTATCGTTTTAGACAATGAGTTTATGATTTTCAGTATCTAATGAACACGAATATAAGGTTCTATTCATCACATAATCAAAACATCAGCTTTTTGGGGGGGTTTACAATGCATCATCTTTTTTATAGTATGAACAGTCGGCCTTGACATGTGTAATTCGGTTTGGGAGAATCAGCACAAAAATAGTTCTACTCTTTACTCGACCATTTTCCATCAATATGGGGAACAGATTCGTTTATAATATGACTAAAATGTTCTTTTTTATTAATTAAAATGAAATTGTCCAACAAAATGCTTAAATCGGCGACAACAAAGTGATCAGGCAATGGCATATACATTACACATACATAATGACATCACACTACGATCACTAACTAGTGTGTTTCCAAAAATAACGCATGAGTGTTACCTCACGCACACGCGGAAGGTTATGTGATAACATGTTAACGTACAATGTAGTTTATCTAGCTCTTCGTCAAAATGAAGGCAACTGGCATTACATATGTTTTCACAAATGTTTAAAACCGCTTGAAATAGTTCAGGTTTTGCTGCAAAGTTTGAGTCACAGTTAATTGCTAAAACGTGACTACTTTATGAAAACAAAAGATAAAACTACTTCTAGTTTAACCTCGTATACATGTGCTTTCCTTTGACATTTTGACAAGACGCTTACATAGAACAATGCAGAAGATAAAATACTAAACTGATACAAAATATGAATGATGATAATGATGATGATGATGATGATGATGATGATGATGATGATGATGATGATGATGATGATGATGATGATGATGATAATAATTGCAGATTTAGTTTTATTGTGTAAATGGGTGGATAATAAAGAACACTAGGCTCCAATACTTAAAGCATCAAATAATTATACTTAATTTACTTGCACCTAATCTATAATAAGTGACCGCCTTTGATAGCATTAATACCATAAAAATGAATTACTCATGTTAAAATGTTAAAACGTGTTAAAACAGGAAAGTATTTGCCTGCAAATGTATGTCATTACTATTACAAATAATTAAAGATCTGATAAAAATGCCATGCAAAAATTACTTGCTATTTAAGTAAAGTATACTTGATTTATAAATGCTATAGTATCTCAACAATATAAATATAAATATATTTTATCTCATTCACATACCATGTTAAAGGTGATATCCGATAGTTTGCTTCCATCAAATGTATGTAACAACACGTTTCACTTTCTGTGGGGGATTTAGACATAATCTTTATACAAACTCATAAATAAATCCAAGTAAAGTCGACTTTGAACACTAACTATATTGTTAAAGAGCACATATTGCCGCAAAAAATCGCTAGGAATGATATTTTTCTCAAATCTATTAATAAGCGAAAGTGACCTCTGCTAAATATAGATACTGACGTCAGCATTTGTAATTCAGTTTGGGAGAATCCGCACAAAAATAGTTCTACTCTTTACTCGACCATCGTCCATAAAGTGGGGAACAGATTCGTTTATAATATGACTACCCGTAAGACGATAGGATCTGAGATGGGATGGGATGGGATTAGCCGGCATTTTTGCCGATACTGCGCAGCGACATTTCTATCATTGTAGCACAGGGGCACTTATGAGGTGCCCAAGGACTGAACCCGGCCGGTCCATTATACTGACACCGACGAATCAGGCGTAATGCTGTCCCCTTAGCCCCGAGCGTTAGGAGGGAAGCCACTACTACCAACTTTAAAGTCTTTGGTATGACCCGGCCGGGGTTCGAACCCACGACCTCCCGATAGGATTTGATCTAAAAAAATAAGGTGTCACGTGGCTTACTTAATTTTAAAAGAGCTATCTCTGCAGCGTGGCTCGCGAAAGGAAATACCTGTTTGCAATGATGAATGGGGATTTATGCTTCGCTGTTCACACAGATCTAGGTCACCAAAGAACAGCATTTTGCAGGAACTTTTCAGGTAACAATAATTTATTTTGGTTATTTGAGAAAAAAACTTTGGTCCAAACTGCAAATAGCTTTTGTTATAACCCTTTCAGGTAATTCTTATCAAGCAAAGAATAAGTGCAGTAAGATACAAGACAGTGTTGGCGGTAAACGGTGACTCATTCAATCAATACCGTCTACAACCTCACTTGTAAAAACAACTTAGTGTGGTAGCAGTCGACAAAAGCAGACATTTGCACACACTTTGTATATACATCGCTGGATAAGTTTTTGCGTATTTTGTTTCCATGATTACGTTATCCTATTATTATGCTACCGAGACTTTCTTCTAAAGAGAGTCGCTTTTCCATGCCCGGGCTGACCTCGCGTCAGCAAAAATGGCACAGTTAAGAAAAAAATCTACCTGTTGCCAATCGGAACTCCTCGGGTAATTCCGTCCTCGGGATAATCATCCCTCGGATGTATCTGGTGCAATAATACTTAATGAAATCACGATCGTTTTGTTCGCCGGAAGTCGGAAGAAGAACATGCCTAAGTAGTTCGCACGAAACATAAACACTGCCATCGTTTGACAGCTGCGTGTCTGCTGCGCTGGGTAAATTAAAATCGTATGATTTAAATTTGAAGCCGCCACAAATTGAAGTTTTACTGGCATCGTACTATAGTGAGCTGTCACCCGAGCTGCCATCTTTGTTTTGACGTCTGTCTCAAAAGAAGTCCCATTTAGATAAATGGCCGAGGTGATCCGACTACCTACATACATCCGAGAGATGATTCGTGAATTATCCGAGGTGTTCCGATTGTACCTGACGCATCACAAAACGCAATGTAGCAATCGTACCTACTCGGCGATCTCCGGCAAGCTTTGGATATAGACCACATTTTGGCATAGAACATTCAAGCTCCAATGTTCACTAGTATGTATCCCTGGAGTTTTTTAGTCAAACACAAATGATATCAGATTACTCAAGGAATATATAAATATAACCATTTTTTCTTCTTCAACCACAAACAGAATTTTTATTAGACAGTTTCATGTAAACAATTCACTTTATTTGAAATCAAAATAACCTTATTAAAAGAGGGTTTTCTGGTTGGTTTTTGCATGTTGGGTGGGGGAGGGGGTGCTAATAAAAAAAGATTAGCTTACCAGGCATAGTTTTTATGTTTTCTTTTGATTGTCATCTTGAGGCCTTTCTTACTTCTGGTCTCTGGGAAAATATATTTGGCACTTTAAGTAATTTTTTCCTTGACTTGGCGGTGGGGGGAAGGGGGTTGTCTTCAAAATGACATAATTTGGAAGATAATTTAAATTTTGATTGGAACTAAAGGCTAAATGACAACGTATCCATTTCTCCAATTAGTCAGCCACGTAGGTCTGAGCTTTTTATCGTTAGGAATCTTGTAAAAAATGCATGTGGCACCTCGAGATCTCTCGTGGTTACAACCTTCAGCACAGCAGAAATCGTTCTGTTCCATAGCAAAATAAAATTATCTAAGCGAGTAAAATTCATTTAAAACATACAAATACAAGTTCTGATTTGGTATATCATTTTTATTCACTTTGTCCCTCTTTTTGTGTGTGAAGAAGAAACGAAAGTAAGTCAGTTGTTCTATGTTTACACGCGAGCACATAAACGGAACCCCCCTGACCTCAAATTTCGCGGAGCGAGATTGCGCGAGATTTCATAATTTCGAAAAGGTCAATTGATTGTATTTGTTGTGGCACCCTTGAACTCTATCATGGAAAACCAGGTGCAATCACATCGCTCTAAAGTTGATGAAATCTATATCCGAAGCTTGCCGGAGATCGCCGAGTAGGTACGATTGCCATTTTGGATGTAGTTCGTCAATATGGCGGCGACAGCATAATTTCCGAGGTGATTACGTAGAATCACCGAAGCGTGATCCGAGTGGCAATGTAGGTGTGTACACAGTACTGCGAGAGGGCTAATACGAACGGGGTAAACCCCTATAGTTCCAATGCTTTCATAGCGTCCTTGTTAAGGCGATTATATTACACATTTCTCTATCTAACTACAGTTTTGTACTAGCTGCGTCTATTTCAACATGTTGTGATTAAGATGTGCAATGTTTCTGTTGATAAATTCACAACTGGTAAGTTAATTATAAATACATGTAGATGCATAATAACTCGCATGTATCTTATACCCACTCTATTTTATAATTGTTGTAGCTTTTTTTTTTCGTTGAGGTTTGTGTATTTTGGGATGTGCAGACGATAGGGTATTGTACATGTACTCGTGCGTATAACTGCAGTAACGTAACCTGCAATTAAAGGACTGTTAGAAAGTTCATTGTTCTGGACTTTAGGTGAACACTTTGTAAAATATGACACTGTGATATTGTCCGTCAATTGCGATTGTGATAACCGAGTAACCCCTTCATTACCATAACCCTAAGTTAAACCACGTCAACCATCCCCATTACCCAATCACCGCCAAGACTACAACGACCATCAAAATCCATATCCACCACATCAACCACCGCACTACCACCCCCTCAACAACTACCATCGCACTACCACCCCCTCAACAACTACCACCGCACTACCACCCCTCAACAACAATTACAGTTATCACCACTTCCAAAATTACCACCATCAAAACTATCATAAAGCACTGCCAACATAATAGCTATTACTTCTACCACTATTACCACCACCACAGTCATTATTTGAATGGGCAAAAGGAGCAGCAGCAGCACCACCATCTAAAACGATAACTACATGTAGTACCACCACCACCACTATGGCCACCACGACCACAACTCTCACCCTAGCAACAACCGCAAATGCATCCATTATTACACGTGTCACTGCCACAATTACAACCATTACCACCACACGTTGCACTACCACTAAAATCTTTTCTACAAATACAACTACTGTCAGAACTGTCAACAACCCTCAAAACAACCACTGACTCCATTCCAACCTCTTTCCAGATTTTCCACCAGAACATATATCTTCACATATATCTTCTACCACTGACCTTTCGGTTAATATCCTTCTACAGCAAAACATAGTCGCCCTCATTAGCAGAATTCTGGCTTTATATCAAGTTGCATTTACAACTACTACCAATAACAACACTACCGCCATCACCGCCACCCACACCACCACCACTACAACCACCTTCACCTCTCTCAACATCACAATCACTTCTATCACAACTACCACAACCACTACCACCACAATCACCACCATCAACACCATCACAACAACCACCACTACAACCACCACCATCAATATCTCTATTATCACAACTACAAACAATTTCCACCAACATCATCATTACCACCATAATTAATACCACAACAACCAATTCTATAACCATTATTACGACCAACACTACCACCAGCATCACTACCACCATAACCATCACCACAACTACCACCACAACCACCACCACCAGTACCCCAATCACATTACCACCACAACCCCAACCACCACAACAACTACCACCACCTCCACTACCACCACTACTACTACCACTTCTACCACCACCAACAACCCCCAAAACAACCACTGACACCATTCCAACCTCTTTCCAGATTTTCCACCAGAACATTTATCTTCTACCAATGACCTTTCGGTTAATATCCTTCTACAGCAAAACATAGTCGCCCTCATTAGCAGAGTTCTGGCTTCATATCAAGGTGCATTTACGCATTAAGTTTCAATACAGAGATAAACACTATATATACTGACCAATTTTTTTTCGGTGTGGTCATTTAAGGACACACTGATGTTTTCTTAAGGGACATTATATTGTTTGTGGAGTAAGTATATATTTGGCAGTTTTCTTTAAAGGAAACATTTGTTTAATACATTTACAAATACACAATATTCATTACTCATTGCCATTTTCTATATACATCTTGCATTGTATGCACATAAGGTGTTTCTATCTTTAGAAAGTTTATTAAACATATGTTAACACACATGTCAATGCAGAATACTTACTATTGCGTGCGATTAATGTGATTTGATTTAAAAGAAATTTTTACAAAATCCTTTTTACTTTTACTGCATTTTTCGATCATTTAAAACATCCGAATACCTATATATTTATTTTACCATAATTATTTGTTTGTTTGTTTGTTGGGTTTATCCTCCCACCAACAGTATTTCAGTTATCTGGAGACGGTGTCCACTTGAAGCAGATATAGTGCTGTCTTCACTGTGTATAGAATGCCGTGAACACCTGACATGATACCACTCTCAGTCACATTATCCTGACACCGGGATCTCCAGTCGTGGAACTACCTTATATTTGCCTGAGCATTAGGAAGGGAGCTATACCACTACTATTTAACGACTTTGGTATGTCGCGGTCCTGGATCGAACTTAGGGCCTCTCGTAACTGGAGCCGACGCTCTACCGACTGCGCTACCAGGTCCGGTTATTTTACCACAAGTTACTTTGAAGTCGTCTACAAAATGTCCTATAATATTATATTCATGGACTGCACGTTTCGATATTAAAGCCGCATTATCTAAATGTCTAATTATCGCTTACGTAATGCAGCTATTAGCAAATAACTTAAAATGTTATTTAAAAAAGATAAAGGGTCCAGGGATGAGAATCGATTCAGAAACCCCATTAGAGTTTAAGCAGCGAGCGAACTAATGTGTTTATTTGCTCAAATCCGGTGCGATAAGGGATTATGTAAACGCTGTGACAGTTCCATAAATTAATCTCGTATCAACCGAGCGGAAGTTAAGAAAAACAAAAAAAACAAGTGGGATTCACTGACTCAATCTGCACATATTAACAGGCAAGCTGCAAGACTGAGCAAGTATTTTCTTCTCTTTCCATTTTTTTCAAACTGTGTTTTCTTTCTGTTTGTTACTTTTAATGGATGTTATTGTTTGTGTCATGATTTGTACTGACCTGCTGGCAAAATGTTATTACCTCCGCACGATGCAATTGATCAAATAAGTTTTGCAAGTAGGAAAAAAACAAACACTGGTGGTTGTTAATTAAAATTGGAGTTTATTGTTGAGACATTCATTAACAACACACTAATGTTTGAAGCTATAGCCATTGCTGATATTGTTTTTATTTTATACAATGCTTTATTTTTATTTATTATTTAAAATGTAGTTTATGCAATTGAAAACGATAGTGAATATGTTCACTTCTAGAACGGAGATTTGCAGCTGGGTCTAAAGCGATAGGTATAGGCACGTTTGTTATATGTAAAAAGGGGACTATGAATTTTAACATATTGTAGCATAATACTGAAGTAAATGAAGATGGATGGATAGATGGATGGATAGATGGATAGATGGATGGATGATGGATGGATAGATGGATGATGGATGGATGGACGGATGAATGGATAGATGGATGGATGGATAGATGGATGATGGATGGATGGATAGATGGATGGATGATGGATGGATAGATGGATAGATGGATGGATGATGGATGGATGGATGGATGGATGATGGATGGAGAGATGGATTGATGGATGATGGATGGATCGATTGATCGATGGATAGATAGATAGATGGATAGATGGATGATGGACGGACGGACGGACGGACGCATGGACGGACGGACGAACAGGCAGGCAGGCAGGCAGGCAGACAGGCAGACAGGCGGACAGACTGACAGATGGTTAGATGGATATATATAGATTGTTAGAGCGATAGATATATGGATCGATCGATAGATGGATGGTTGGATGGGAGGACGTAGGGATGAATGAATGGATGCATAGACAGACAGAAAAAAGGACGGACTGGCGGATGGATGGATAAATACTGAATCAATGCATGCATAAACTGAAAGACAGATAAACACTATTTTGAGTCGGCAATATGACAATAAGTATATTGAGACATTCTGATACAGATTTGAAGTCGAACAGTATAGTTCTAGATTCGACTGTGTGTATACAACATGACATTATCATTTACGAAACCATTCTACGTATAATTACACTGAACTTGTGGTTTCTTAATGACATATTTTATCAATGTACCTACAACATGTGCATCTACATGTGATATAATGACCGCATAATCCATATAATCTCTTTCATTAGTTTGGCAGATAGCAGTACTTATCTCCGATCCAATTTCAACAGACACTACAAATTGCTTATCTTGTCTGTTTGTCGTCCAAGATTCTTTTGTGTGTGCGACCTTATCTATGGCCCAAACACAGTTAATCTCCGTGAGAGATCAGTCACAAAGGCATGTTCCTATTCTACTTCCTCTCTAAGTATATACTTTACAATTTTATGACGATGTTGGCTCCGAACATCAAAACGAACATAAATTCATTGGATGATAACTATTGCGTGACATTATCTACGCAGTACAGTTTCGGTTACGTTTAAACTTTATTGAAAGGTGCTTTCTGCCTTTATCAATTCCATGTAAGAATATCTTATACCTGCGTTAAGAAATTTTGGCCCGACATCTGCATAGACTCACACTTGGTTTAAAAAGTCAAATTTGAACATTACTTGAATAGTATGACAATGCACAGCGTGACATATACCGCTTTATATAAATTATTCCATTACTCTCAACTCATAAATTAGCACGATAGGGATTTCAGCTAAAAATATATATTGACCACCAGTCTGACTAGCCGGATGATCATGAACGTGATCTCAAAAATAAGTGGTCACGTGTTTTTTTTTTTGTTTTAATCTCCCCGTGCATGTAATCTATGTTGTCATTTTATTCATCCTTTAAGGATTGTTAAGTGTATTTCCTTTGATGGACATTGGACTTTAGTTCCTCAATTCCATCTTCACGTGAACATAATGCTACACATTTACTCTTCTTTGATCATGTTTTGTCTTGATTTAAAGTAATTTTCACTTATAATCAACCATTTTTGTGTATATTCTTTATTTCATAATCGAAATGATACCCGTTTCGTTTCTAAAAACTATGCGGACATTTCTTTCAATGACGTCACTACTTTCGTCATAGCTCATCAAAGAAAATATCAGCGCTTGGACATTTTGTATTCAAATAGGTCGGTTTTCTTTTCATTGCTTGCATTTGAGAAACCCACCAGGAAGTGCGAGGTTAGAGCTCTGTAAAACCAGTTTAAGCACGCCCATATTGCCGACTGACCGTTCCAAGGCGGTAACTGTCGGGTTTGCTCTTTTCGTTAAATGACTCATCACAAATTTGTTCTTGCTTTTCACTTGGCTTGCATGTGAAATACCGTTGTCTTGTGCCTTTTCGGAGTTTGGTATATATTGCAATGCTCATAGGACTTTTCATATATTCTTATTTAAAAATAGCTTACTGTGCTAACTGAGCGTGGCTCGTATTTGAAACACTTGTTATGACAAGTGGTATATTATGCGTTAAGTTTCACATAGCGGCATTTCGCTGGATCGTTTCAGATACATGTAACAATACTTTATTTCGTTGAATGAGAGAAAAATATAATAAATTGTTCAAACTGTCGGATACCACCTATAGCTCGGATATTTCTTTGCTATTCTTTTTTTATGAGAAATCGCCAAAGTGCTTATTTATAGATTAGGTTAGAATGGATATTTAGAGAGATAGTTTCTGGATGTGTACTGTCTAACGACTGAGATAGTGTTCATAGTATTTTTACTTTATGCAGAAATTATGTCCAAAATCATTAAAAAAACGTGTGTAAGATATTATTCCATGCATGTGAATATCGGCGAACAGTTTTTATCTTGCATTGTTTTTGTGATATCACTTAAATTAAACATACGTTTAGATTTTTTATTCAATTTCAGATGAAAAGATGCTTAAGATATCACACATGTAAATCATAGCTATTCGGAAATGGCTGAGCCCGGGGATGAGCGCATGCGCACTCGGAGACGCGAAGAGACGTTGCAGGTATGTATCTACTATACATTTCAAAGCGTTACAAATTAGATGCAATGACATTATTTGTCTTAAACGATCTTATCGGACAATTTGGACCAACTTGTTTAACAAACAAGTATAGAATATTGTTAACTGAAAAGATTCCGCCAATTACTGTTAATTGATGTCCCAAATCTGTGTAAAAAGTGGAGAGTAGCACAACACACGCCATTACAAACACGGATTTCCTATCTGAGCAACGCTGCTCAGTTAACTATTTTTAAACTAAGAAAACCACGTGACTACTTATTTATGAGATCACGATATATCATCATCTGGGTAATCCGTTTTGACGTCGGTGCCTTTTTTAAAGCAGACATCCCCATCTTGCTTATTTTTAGATTCGAAAATAATGAACGTTTGGAGCATTGTTTCACGACTAACAATTGAGACAGTGTTCAAAATTGTCTTTTTAGACTTGAGCATTGGTTTATGCAAAACGTATTCCCAAATAAAAAAAGAACAACATAGATATGTTTTTTTTTTTATTATTTCTGATGTAGGCAAACTGTGGCATACAACCTTTAAACTGTTAGCGACGCTAGGAAGTTGTTAGAATTCCATAATCTAGTATCAAATACACTTCGTTAAACATTTAAAATAAAACGAAACTTTTTTTCCTCCAAAGAATTGCCAAGAAAGATTGGAGTATATGGCAGTAGGATTGCAAGATTGTGCCATCGAGTTGGGGGACGGAGGAGGAGCAATTTGGATTAAGACAAACAGGTGGTGAGTGTTAGAAGTTAGAATAAGACGACACTAAATACATACATACTAAGAGAAAAAAGATCGTCTAAATCATTAAATCTCATATGCAAGCTTAGTATCAATCGTAACTACTCGTCTTTTAGCAACGAGCATTTCGTAACTACTCGTCTTTTAGCAACGACCATTTCGTAACTACTCGTCTTTCAGCAACGAGCATTTCGCAACTTCTTGTCTTTTAGCGACGAGCATTTCGTAACTACTCGTCTTTCAGCAACGAGCATTTCGGAACTTCTTGTCTTTTAGCGACGAGCATTTCGTAACTACTTGTCATTTAGCAACGAGCATTTCGCAACTACTTGTCATTTAGTGACGAGCATTTCGTAACTACTTGTCTTTCAGCAACGAGCTTTTCGTAACTACTCGTCTTTCAGCAACGAACATTTCGTAACTACTCGTCTTTTAGCAACGAGCATTTCGTAACTTCTTGTCTTTTAGCGATTAGCATTTCGTAACTACTTGTCTTTTAGCAACGAGCATTTCGCAACTACTTGTCTTTTAGTGAAGAGCATTTAGTAACTTCTTCTCTTTAAGCGACGAGCATTTCGCAACTACTCGTCTTTTAGCAATGAGCATTTTGTAGAAATATTCACTGCGTTGGTCACTGCATAGCTCACCGCATAGGTCTCTGCATTTGTCACTGCATAGGTCACCCAATACTTAATAGCATAATTCTCTGCATTTGTCACTGCATAGATAACCCAGTAGTTAACCGCATAGGTCTCTGCATTTGTCGCTGCATAGATCATCCAATAATTAACCGCATAGGTCTCTGCATTTGTCACTGCATAGATCACCCAGTAGTTAACCGCATAGGTCTCTGCATTTGTCACTGCATAGATCACCCAGTAGTTAACCGCATAGGTCTCTGCATTTGTCACTGCATAGATCACCCAGTAGTTAACCGCATAGGTCTCTGCATTTGTCACTGCATAGATCACCCAGTAGTTAACCGCATAGGTCTCTGCGTTGGTCTCTGCATAGCTCACCCAATAAATAACCATAAAGGTCCCTGCATTGGTCACTGCATAGATAAACCAAAGTGTAACCAAAACGTAACCACATAAGTCACTGCAAAATTTTACTGCATGAATACTGCATAATGTAACTGCATATGGTAACTACTGCGTGCAATTGATAGTAAGAAATGCTACTGACCAAAGATTAGATAGTGAGACTTTTAACTTACAACACAACAAAAAAATTATTTTGACATTGAAATCTGTTTAAATTTTATTTTACTTTTTATATTGTTGTTTTCCTACCTCTTCTTTTTCTTAGATTCAACGTGATTCCAATGTAGTTTATTGCTGAAAAATAATATTTTCTTCAAGGTTTTTAAACAAACCAGCGGAGTTCTTTGACGACATTCTCTTCTCCGTCGGCAAGATTTGTAACCTTCTGGAATCTTACATGACCTTCCATAAACAGAAGTAAGTACATGTATGCTTCTTTCCGTCCAACATTCACTGTTATGGCATAAAACATACCACACTCATGTATTTATTTTTTTCTGATATATGAGTCCCTGATTTGCAACTTCTCTGACTGCGTAAGTTCTTACAGCGTGGGTTCGAGTCCCGTTCGGGGCAAATGACTAAATGTGGGAAGGTCTTCCAGCTGACTTGCGGTGCGACGGTGGTTCTACCCAGACATGTGTCTGGGTTCTTTCTATGCCCAAATAAGAAGACGTCGCTATATGACAATAATTGGCCGCTACGATGTATATATAAGAACAAAAATATTTCTGATACATTGGATTTTGTATATGTGTGTTAAATCTGTCATGAACAATAATACGGACAGACATGGTGATCAGCTTAAGTAGAAATCGTTGCCGTTAACGTCATAACATTTCATGAACAACTTACAATAAACCACACCCAGTCTATTATATTGATTCCTGTCATGTCTAAGCAAACGAAGAGAATAGTCACTGAGGGTCGAATTTGGATCTCAGATATTGACCAAATTTCATTATTTCAACCTTGAACTATTTTCATGATTTTGGGTGAGAGAGCAAGAAATACCTATGAAAGAAAACCTTATTATTTAACTCTGGCAGACAGTGACAAAGCAGATTTATCAGTTTCACTCTGGGTCCAAATAGAGATCATTAGGGACAACAGATTAAAATGAAGTTTTAAGACGAAATAAGCATGAAATAATAATAGAGTTTGTCGATATCAGTGTATCGTCGTATTTTATTTCAGTCGTGGTCATAAAAATAACATTTTTATTCGTGAATGTATATTTTTACATTGTATGACCACTCGTTAAATAAAATACAGCAATCGTTAACTTTTCTCTATTTGTCATATATAATGACATGTACCATAATCAATAATACTAGTGCTTTATCGAGTGTGACTATTCCCTCTTTTCGTATGTTAAGGGACTTTACTCTATCAATCAAAAACTACATTCTTACCTCCCTTGTGGGTAAGTATTTGGTATATAGTTAATGCAGAAAGCTTAAGATTTTCCCACTTTTTAAACTGTTAAAAAACACGTAAGACTGAAAGATGCCAAAATGTCGACGTTACTGACATATGTGCTAAGGTCGTGATGGCACCAACTATTTATTGGTTTATAACGTAATATATCATTCTTTTAAATGTCTCTTAATTATAATACAAGAATAATAGATATTGAGATATAAATTATAACAAGATTTAGGTAAAAATCACATTTCTACGTATATCAACCAGAGGCGCGCTCCTTGTCGCACATGCGTGAGTCTAATTATAATATTTATAGGTGTCTTTAAAGTTACATTTGTATAAATTTTAAATATTTACCTTCTAGGTTGTTGACTCATTTCCCGTTCATGACGTATATGCGGATATTATATGAGGTCGGAGATGTGCTGTCTATAATCCGGGATATGTTGCTGTTAAACCCGCAGGAGTGCCTCTCTAAAAAACAGTAAGCGTGGTCGATCTTTTATTATATCTATCGATTTCCTTTTTCTCAAAGGACCATATCAATTCTAGTTATCTTAAAAATATTCCGCAAATGCTATTTAATCATGTCTTACATTGTGAAAATTGATGCATAACACCCCAATTGTCATTAAAAACATGTATTTCCTATCTTAGCCACGCTGCACAGTTAGCGTTTTTAAACCTTAAAAATCAACAACACTTTTGAAGCCGCGTAATATCATCCTCCGGGTTATCTGCTTTGACTTTCTTATATTTTTAGAAGAAATTCCCATCGTGCTTATCTATAGATTTGGAAAGAATGAACATTTATGGATATTTATTTCACGATTTCTACTGTCTAACAATTAAGTTAGTGTTCAAAATCGATTTTTCTTGGACTAAAGTACGAGTTTATGCCGAAATGATGCCTCAATTAACTTATACATGGATAAGATATTGCTACACGTATTTGATATCGTCAAATGGTCAGATACCACTTTTAAACGTGTGAATGAACTTGAGGAATATAGAAAACCAGGAGCACCCAGTTCAGGTCATTTGGACGCTTTTTGCTGCTTTTCCGAAATGGCCGAGGTGCTCCGAATGCCAGCTCCTATTTTTGTCAAAATTTAAGTTAGCGTCTTTTATACCGTATGTGTATAAACATAAAAGAATCCCCAATGAGGCAAAAAAAAGTTGTTTGTTTCCGCTAACGTCTTAAAAATAATTAGCGTAGGTAGGTAGGTAGGTAAAACCTTTTTTTTTTCATTAACTTTTTTTTACCTTACAACCATTACCCATTAGCCAATTACAAATGTGAGAACACTAAATTAAAGGTAATACTAGCAACACATATTAATGTGGAAAATGACAACATATAAATGTAAACTTAAAATAAATATATAATATAGTTTTCATTTTACACAGGTTTGACATATTAAATGACCGACAGTCATATTTTTGCTCTAAAATCGTCGACGAACACCAAAAAAAAAATTTAGGGTCTGCACCAAAAAAATAGGGTCGGTCGGGTTAGTGGAAACAAACAACTTTTTTTTACGCCTAAGCATATGACAAGAACTAAAACTATTCAGCTGCCGTTTTGGGTGATTTTAAGTTGTGTTGCCATAATGCTCATTTTAGACAAAAATTATATGAAATCGAAAACTCTTAGGCTTACGATACAATTCAAATAGATGAAAACATCACCATTTCCCTTGCATGAGGATTTTCTTCAACAAGTAACAGCAATACTGACGATGGCAACACTTTGTTATATTATTACTTAAGTCGATAAATTGTCAATTAACTTAGACAATGTCCACGGTTTAGGTCTCTGTTATAAACACTCGATGATAACTAAAAACACAACAACAACATAAAAGGAATTTGTTGCCATTATTTTCAAACTAAAAATAAATTTTCCTTTTCAGGACACAGATTGAAATGTTCTGGGCCAACTGTACATCTATGTTCGTTTTTGTTAACTATACGTAAGTAGTTAAATATCATTACTTTAGACGGGTATTTAGATTAAATAACCATTTGGTGTTTACATTTGTTTAAGCTAAACTCGAATACGTCTAATAAAAATATTGTCAGTCTAAAGGTCAAACATTCATACAGGGTGGAACAATCTAAAAATACATTAAAAATACTGCCATATAATATGACTTTTATGTTTCTTTTCATTTTTTCTGCGATTATTCTATTTCCGTCTAATTTGATCTATATTATAAAAATGTCTATATTATAAAAATGTGGAGCTGAGTTTTCATGCTGTTACATTTCGTAGAAAACAAAGCTGGTTTGATTTGAGGTCCCTCAAAAACTCGTTCATTCACGTGATGACGAAGTACTTTAAACAGATGAGAAGTTTTATCTTCAACGCGATTCCCCCTTTTCGTATGTAAAGGGACTTTACTCAAACAATAAAAATCTATATTCTTACCTCCCTTGTGAGTAGGTATTTGGTACATGAAAAGACTGAGCACCTTTAAAAAAAGCACGTTAAAAACAAAATGTGTTATATTTCTTATATAAAGTATATGAAAATATCTTCACACAAGGGAGATAACTAAAACATATCTTTCATTACAAAATTTGGAATAGCATGCCGTGAACACCTGACCTGATACCACACTCTGGTCACTTTTTCCTTACACCTGGTCAATCTTTTAATATCCCCTTACACATTTTGCGAATCGTTAGCAATGAAGCTATTTTCCTACAAGTATCGTATCGATACTATCGATATTTCTAGCGAAATAAGCATCTCATGGCTTGGTAGGAAAGTTATGTAGAACAACCAAAGCCCTGTGGGCCAGCTGAAGGACTATACACATAGAACGTTTCCGCACTGTCCAGGACTCGAACTCCCGCAGCCATGGACTGATGAGTCGTAAGTCGATGACTTCAACCGGTCGGGCATGAGGGCCTCTTCACTATTTCTTGAGCTCCGCGCTTGGTTATAAGGACTACTTTTCTTGTCGCAGGTGGTTAAACAAGGAGCAGACTCAGCTATATCTGCAGGCTCTCCTAGACCTGGTGCCAGCCGTCATACAAGTCGGTCTCTGCATGTACTGCTGCGAACAAGACAAACTCAGGAAGTTTCATTTTGAGTAATTGTTTTCATTATAAAACCTCATCCTTACATGTAGTTTATTACTTCAGCTCAATAAAAAGGTAAGACGGCATATTAATGTATTAGATGTGTAATAGGGACTAAATTGAACCCTGACAAAAGATACATTACATTATTCAGCATTGTATTCTGGATTATTTTCCAAATTTTAACAACTTTTTACCTCAGCTAACTTAAGTTTTGCGAATTTTTATTTACTAGATCAACGTCCTAAAATCTGACTTTTAAACAATCTCATGCATGTCAAATTTGAATGACTAAAAATAAAGAAAACACAGTAATGTCATTTGTTTTCTACATTTTTTTGGACTATACTTTTCTAAATAAAAATACTCCAAAAAAAGAAACATGTGAAAAACACACTTATTTCTTTCTTTGCTTTAATTTTGCTTTTTTGACGACTCTTTCTCGCTGACCGCGATTACTTGTCGCCATTTTAGAGTGAAGAAATTGACGCGATTTCATTGGATAAAATTGGGAAACTAAAATCGGGTGATTTTATTCTCGGAAGGCCGAGTGTTGACGTAAATGATCGAACATGTAACATCGTTAAACAATAAATGCCGACATTGCACGAATATTCTTAAGATTAATTACACATCTAATACCTTAACAGAGACTAAATAGCTTATTGTCTGGTCTGGATCTTCGCTTTCAGTCTCCGTCTGATAAGTTCGCGCTTAGAAGACTGCGAGGTTAAGGCGTCTACAATTAATATGAATACTTGTTTACCAATAAAGTGCACTGATGTGAGTCATTCACGGCGCCGTAAAGAGCAGGCGCCTGAAACATGAAGTTAACTATCCTGGGAACTAAACACTCTCGTACACTGCCTATTAATTACATAAACATTTGACAGTAACGAACCATAATTCTGATGGGATGTAGAATATTTCAGGCGCGTATCCGGGCCGTTTTTAAAAATACACACAATTACAAGGGAAATAACCATTTTAGTAATACTTTTGAACATATTCGGGGTTTTTCTAATGAATAACACGTAAAATGCGGACATATGAGGAATTTAACGCAAAATGTGAACGACTAAAGTCCTGACGTGTAAAAGTTTCATCATTTTAAACCTTTACAACTTGATTAGTGTGGTAATAATAATTTATAACATATAAGAAACTTAAAATAAAATATATCCTTCCTAACCCGGGATAGGCGTCGACTTTTTTATTGTTTCTGGTACTTTCAGATTTTTAATTTTTCGAACGGAGGCTACGCACGTGCGTAAAGAGCGTAATGGAAGAATCTCGGGATATTTACTACTTAGTTTCTTTTCCTTGTTCTCTGCTACATCTGTATTAACCGGCTCAGGTGGTAGAGCGCCGGCTTGTGGATCGGGAGGTCGTGGGTTCGAACCCCGGCCGGGTCAAACCAAAGACTTTAAAGTTGGTTGTAGTGGCTTCCCTCCTAACGCTCGGGGCTAAGGGGACAGCATTACGCATTACGCATGACTCGTCGGTGTCAGTATAATGGACCGGCCGGGTAAAGTCCAAGGGCATATCATAAGTGCCCCTGTGCTGTAATGATAGAAATGTCGCTGCACAGTATCGGCGAAAATGCCGGCAAATCCTATCTCACATCTGTATTTACAAGTTGCATTGCTAATATCAGTATACTCGGTTTCTTTTGTTAAACAATACTTCGCCAAACGCTAATATAAATGCTAGCTACTTTTTTATAATTGCAAGCTACACATTATTGTTGCAAGCTACAATGTTAAAACTGAATACTCTTCTTTTCTATATATAATGTTCCACAGAACAGCTGCGATTTCCTGTTTTTGCCAGCGACACCATTGTTCTCATGAAAAATGCATTCCATAACAACAACAACACTGTTAAAATCAATGGCGCAACAGAAAGTAAAAGCAAGGAGTAAGTTTTACAAAACAATATATTTTATTAAACAAACACATTACAAAATTATTTTACAAAACATATTTTCAAGAAACAGAGCAATAATCAAGTATATCAAATAAAGTCTGAGCTTTTCCAACTCGTAATAAAATGGTCTACTTACTTGATGAAAGTCCAAATACTTTTTAAAATCTAAAATAATCCACTAAAAGGTCCAATGGTGATATTATTATTATAAATCCCAAAATACCCTAGCTGTTATCCAAATGAATATTACCAAAATGCTGTTATTTTAAAACACTTGTTGTATTCACGGATGGTCGTATAAGTCTTCAATAATAATGATATATAACAAAGTCCTATGAGCATTTCAATATATACAAAAAATTAAAAAGGCACAGGACAAAGGTATTTACATGGAAGCCAAATGTAAAAGAACAAATCTGCGATAAGTCATTTAACAAACAGAGTAAACCCGATAGTTACCGCCTTGGAACGGTCCGTCGGCAATATGGACCGACCGGGGTGCTTAAACCGGTTTTACAGAGATATAAGCTCGCACTCCCTGATGGGTTTCTCAAATGCAAGCAATGGAAAGAAACCCGATCTATTTTAATAACCAATGTCCACGCGCTGACGTTTTCTTTTATAAGTTATGACAAATGTCGTTGCGTCATTGAAAAATAACAACAGGTCTAACTCAGGTTCAACGCAAAACAAGAACACAACCCGATAATAAAAAATAAGAATATTCCAGAATTTACTAGCGCTTCTACAAATCAATATCACGTGACATTCTATCGCGGGATTACGTAGCAGTGACATAAGAGTGTCCTGGATGCGACCGTCACAATGTCAAATACTTTGGAAGACGATTATGTAACAACATCAACTGCGTGTAAAATGTCAATAAAAACAACAATAATTACAATTACAAAACAACAACAAAGTTTTCAAGTGGTAATGAGATTGGACTTGTTTCATTCACTAATTTGATCCGGGTGGGGATTTCGATAGTAAAAATATGTATACTTTCCTTGTACCGCGTAGGAATATTTCCATTAGTGCTTCTTCATACAAGGTGAAATAACTAAAATGAATCTTTAGAACGGGTCTGATTTTTTTATTATTCTTGGAAAAAAAAATAATAATAATAAGAAGAAGAAGAAGAAGAAGAAGAAGGAGAAGAAGAAGAAGAAGAATATGCTACTACTACTACTACTACTACTACTACTACTACTACTACTACTACTACTACTACTATTATTATTACTACTGCCACTTCTACTACAACTATTACTACAACTACAAACAACAGCAGCAACAGCAGAAACAGTAACAACAGTAACAAGGCCGCAGATAAAATAGCAACAACATACGTGATGCTGTGCAAAACTAGATGAATCATTATACAACCATTACTTAACGTTGTTTTTTTTAAATATTTATGTTTGTATTTTAGACTGCTAAAACAGCAACAGCAGCAACAAGAACAAAGACATCAGCCATTACTGCTTATTAACGTTCGATATTAGAAATAAAACGCTAATGTTGTCTTGAAGGTGTATCTGCAGCCCAATCTGATTAAAGTCATATCCTGAAAACCGCTCCGCTATCAGGATCTGACGACGAGTCAATAAAACCTTCCCAACCAATCAGATTGTCGCCTACAATATCGCAAAAGTAAATGATGATTCGAAGAATTCCGAAATTATCATTTTATTGGCTGAGCCCATTTACAAAGAAATGTAAACATGGACACTCCGCGCAAGACTTATGTCACTATAGACAGGTGCATTGTATGTGTTATCCCATTTGTTTCAACATCAGTAACATCTTCAGGTCGAAAGTTACTTAACAAGCAGTTGCAGAACAGACTTAAACTGAGTGACGTTTCTACTGCATCATCGACAGCGGCCATTTTGCGACTCTTACCGAAAGCATTATGCATTACCCTTTTTGATTGGATGTTATAAAAATAGCAATCAGGGAAAACCATTCTTGTTTATAGACGGTTTTCGCGGGCTGTCATCAGATCTTTCATTTTGTAAGATCTGACTTTAGTGAGATTGTCTACAGCCTTGTTAAAAACAAAGCAGAAAATAAACACTGAAAAAGCATTATGCATCATTATAGATTCTGTTTAATGGCTGATCATTGCACTATCTAATAAAGTACTTAATTTTGTTCTGGTTGTGAAGTATATAGACATTTCAGATTGTCTTATTTGTTGTTTGGTGATAGCTGCTAAAGTTTTGACACAAACATTCAAATAGAAGATGCTGTACATGCGTATATAAAATCAACTTTTTAATAATAAATAAGAGGGATCCTGTATCTTTTTTCAATCCTCTGCGACTGTCACGTCTGGCCATATGTCATGTTGTTCTGTTTGTTTGTTGTTGTTTTTTCGTGTTTTTTCGTTTTTCTTTGGTTTAGATTTAAGCTGCACATTCATTCTCCTTTTGCTCTATATTTGTAGTTTTTTTTATAAGTATATACAGTTTTAAAGTTTAGTTACTTTGCTAATAACTTGCCTTTTCTAACTTCTATCGAAAATGTAAAGTTAGTCTTTTGCCATAACATACATTTTTTTGTGTTGGGAGAGAAACACGATAAGCTTTAGCTTTCGTTTCAATCCTTTTCCCTTTGTATTGTATATTCTATGTTATATCATGTAAGATCTTCGAAATAAATTTGTTTAAACTAACGTGCACTGCTATGTGTGTATGGCGCTAAAAATGGCGTCTTCTGTATGCGTATGATAATGCGTGGTTGTGTATGCGGTTTGATTTATGCAAGAGCGTGTGTGTTGGATGTATGCCTAGTTGTGTGTGTGCGCCGGACTAATTCGTGGATGCGTGTGCGTTGGATTTGTGAGTGGTTTTGTGTGCGTTGAATATATGCGTGGGTTTATGTGGATTGGATTTCTGCCAGAGTGATTAAAATAGATTGTCTTCTTTTTAAATTCAGAGGTTTCGAGTTTTTTGCGGACACATGTCTAAAGTTATCCCGAGCTATGGTTGAAACAGGGGAGTTTCTCTCGGTAGCGTGAGTACTGTTTAAATTAATTTCTTATCAAGAGGAAATTTTATTTTATGTAATTGATCACAATAAAAAGCTAGACTCTTAATTAGTATTCTAAAAACCTCTGAAAACTGAAAAAGAGTTGTTATGATAATTATATCATAATCTTCTATGCACAGATAAATAGGATCAAAACAAGTTCTGAATGTTCTGGTCACAAAGCTCAACAGGGAGACTGCCTGCTACTGCACGTATTTTAGCAAACTCGGAAAGATTTAAAAGGGGATGGTGGGGAGTGATGGCGGTGCGGGGTTGGACATGGCATACGCCCAACAACCCCCCACCCCTGCAACTCTCTAATAATGCATAAAATGTAATCGATGTGTGAATTTAATTATATTTGAAAGTTTGATTATATTCATAATACAAAAAGTAAATAAGTAACCATATCTTAACGCTGTTTGGCGGAAATTTGGCAGAGTCTCATCAATAATCCATACTTTCGTCTAAGTAAAGATTATTCTGACAATACCTTAGTTGTAAGATTGCAGAAATCGTTAATAAATTGAAATTTTCATTTTTTAATTTTCAAATCTATAAATAAGCACGATGGGTTTCTGCTCAAAAATATCGATGTCAGAGTAAGAGAAAGTGGTCACATAGTTTACTCAAAAAATGTTTGTGTAAAGTGGCTCAGAAAGGAGAAACAAGGGTGTGATGACGAATTCGTCAAATTTATACATCAATTTTCACATAGAAGTAGGTCATCAATAAATAACATTTCTCAGGAACTCAGGAACAACAATTTATTTGGGAAACAAAACGTTGTACTTTCGTACACTTCCAGTCAAGTGATTATGTATATATTACAAATATTTTTTAGCGTTTTGTGCTTTAAAAGAAATGCTGCAATGGAATTTTTTCTACATTTCCTTTTACCATTGTCATATATAAATCTTAGCTGATAATTCCCAGAGCGAGTAGGAATACAAATTCGCCCATCTGAGACAAGATTTGCACAGTGACTATTTTTAGTAACATTTTGTGATGGCCATATTTCATGGCCTAGTTTTTGGCAGTATTAATGGCTTTTCCATTGGCACTGGGTTGTTAACAAATGGATCTTAACTATACCACTATAGTTTGTAGCATATTGTATAAATCTTAACTTTCGTGTTTTTTGTTTATTTTTTTTATTTTTGTGATTTTTTTTGTTATTGTATTATTCCTATTATTTTCACAGAGATAATGTGGAACCCGTCATCACCCCGTTCTTACGTCAGTGGATTCTCTACGCTCTAGAGTTGGTCCAATATGGTGCCCAAAGTAGGTAATATTGCAGTAAATATATGATGATTATAAGCAAACTGAAGACTTTTTTTTCCCTGATAAAGATTAACCGTTTTTTCTCTTAACACAGATGAGCCTTTATTAGAGCCACTATTGGGGCAATGCCTTCTTATGGAATATGTTACTGGCATATGGAAAAATATAGCAGACAATTGCAAAAAAACAACAGGCAATAATACGAACTCCTAGTAGTTTGGCAATATCTTGCATTGAGTTCTTTTCTATGAAAAGAGCCGTGTAATCCGAGTGTTTGAAATCAGCTTGCAATAAAAACATATCAATGTAACAGACAGTAACAAAAGCAAAGTAGCATGCACTAACAAAATAATTTGGGTTGTAGAACAGCGGATATAATGACACCTCGGTTGAACCAGTTCATTATCTATATTAAAGGCATGAATAAGGAAGACGACGAATCAACGGCCTGCAAAACGATAAGAACTCCGTTATTGACATCTGAATCGTAAGTATGACGTTTACTTCCGTGTAGTTGTTGTTATTTTTAATTGCAAATTTCGATTTATATGATATTAATAATGACATTGATTTTGTTATTTTATTCTTGAAGGGATGGTTACACTTTATTTCGATTCGTTGGATGTTTAAACGCAGAATAAACAACTGAGAGTCGCTACAAAATTATTAAATTATGCCTGTTATTTCATCTTAAAAGTTATGTCACTATGTTGCGTTGTTTTATATTCCAGTTCATGTCCTTTACTTAACCTGTTGCTTCTGTCATTTGGCGAATTAATATGTTCATGAATATGTTCTATTTATACAAATTGTACACCGGATATGGTAGCGCAATCGGTAGAGCGTCGGCTCCAGGTACGGGACGCCCCGGGTTCGGTCCATACCAAAGTCGTTAAAAACGGTAGTGGTATAGCTCCCTTGCTAATGCTCAAGCAAATATAAGGGTAGTTCCACGACTGGTTGGCCCTGTGTCAGGATAATGTGACTGGGTGTGGTATCATGCCAGGTGTTTATGGCATGCTATACACAGTGAAGGCAGCACTAGATCTGCTTCAAGTGGACACCGTCTTCAGATAACTGAAATACTGCTGGTGGAACGATAAACCCAATAAACAAACAAATAGTACATGTACAATTAAAAAATAACTTGCGGCATTCTAATATACTCCGGTAATAATAACAGTACACTGCTTTTTCCCACAACCAGATCCATACCAGACGAGGTAGCTGAAGCATCAATGGCGCCATTGAAGATTTTCCACGGATCCCAAGTTCGAGCCTCATGTCAGCCTTTTAAATGGATCGAAATTGCACGTGCAAGGGTGACGCAATGTCCCGTTGATAAAAGGAAACGATTAATCGAGGATATTGGACTGCGCGAGAATCAGAAATTGATTTCCGAGATTTTTATATTTGCCGGACCTAAGCCGAACTCTTGGCATGGGGTCAAATTGCATTGTCCACTCACAAAGGCATACGATGAATTAAAAGTGGATGCGCTGATAAAAGTCAAACGTGGGGACGACTGGATTGAACAGGAAGCCAAATACGAGGTAATTAATCTAGCGATGACGTCATCATAAGAGAAATCCATATTTCCTGCATATTTTATTTTTGGGAAAAGTTGAAAACAAACTTGTTTTAT
Organism: Sinonovacula constricta; assembly: GCA_007844125.1. NCBI lineage: Eukaryota > Metazoa > Mollusca > Bivalvia > Cardiida > Solecurtidae > Sinonovacula > Sinonovacula constricta. Next base: position 37,803,874 of record CM017563.1, read on the forward strand.
TTTAATACAGTAAAGGCTAAAATGCAAATATAAATATGACATTTGAAAACTATGTAATAAACGATTTGAACCCTTAGCGTCATTTTCTCCTCTGGACGATAATTTTTAGATGAATCCGTTCCGGGAAGAGAAATTCTGATAAAAAATCTTAAGAACAGTAGTTTATTATATAGGAGAAATCAGTTCTTTTACATTTAAATATCAATTTAAACTTAAACATTTCTTTAGATATACAACTATTACTTCAATTTCAATAGAGATAACAAAGCACGTATCTTCGTTGTTTTGATGACGTCATGGATGGCACCGAAAAGTCCTGTTTTACCTGGTTTTGCCGTCATACATTCAAGGGACGATTCGTGAATTATCCTAGGTGTCCCAATGGTTAAGTAACTCGCTATCTAGGGCACAAAATTGTGTGTTCTTAGGAGGCGTTTCCGAAAGTATTTTTGTTGCTTGCATCTTTCGTACGTAATAACCATGGTTCAACACTCTCAGTTACAGTTAACATTTTTTCAATACCTAACCTAACAGGAAACGTTATCCCACTATATACAGTCACACTTGCATTAAGCAGCCATCCAAGGGACAGCCTACAATTCATTTCTTAAGACAAGTTGGCTGCTTAATACACAATGTGACATTATTGATTGTTTTCCTATTAATATGGGCATGTATGTTTACAAATGTATGAACTCGTTGATCTACTGCAAAGTACTAGTTTAATAAATATTTAATACTGCAACATAACTGTTCGACGAATGTTTGTTTGTTTGTTGGATTATTCTCTCTTGGGATGCTAATGTACGATTTAGACTTGCAGAAGTGTCTCACTAAATCAAAGAAATACTGCGTCATTATTAGTAGTGTGGTCACTAACAGTACAAAGCATACCATTTTTAAATTATTCACATTAAATGTTTACTGAGTGTACCAAAATCTTCGTCAAATGTTAGTGCCACTAATGGCCGAAAAGTGTAGATATATTCGGTCAGCCACATTCCGGATGGGCGAGGTTTTAATTATGCATGTGCAGAGAATACTGATTTGGTGTTGAAAGAAAAATGATATCACACTTGTATGACAAACTAGTTCTAAACATTAAACAATACATTTGTTAATAAAACAGATGGTGGGATAAATAGAATAAAGAACAGGTTATGACACAAGGCTTTATATATTTTATGTTCAATGTGATATTAGGATAAAACAGACGTATTATGACATACTTTTCATTTCTCAGTTCCTGCACGGCAAAGGGAACTTCCTCACATTCTCAGGCTGTGAAATGGATGGTTTTGTTGCCATAGAAGCACGACCAATGGTCACCAAGGATATAGATAAAAATGGCGGGAGCTTGTCAACGAGTTTTGATAATGACCCTGAAGCTACCATACCAAAGAGCGTATTCTCTTACCCTCGAAATTTGTGGTAAAGACACAGCAAACATTTTATTTCTTGAAGTTGTAACTACTGTGCATGATTTAGGGTTGTATATGTATATCAATAATTTATCTAATGGTAAAGTGTTTAACATGTATCCATATATCTCTGGTCTGTCCAAGACACAGCTCAGTTTTCTTGAAACTCTAACTACTGTGCATGATTTAGTGTTGTACATGTATATCAATCATTTATCTTATGGTAAAGTGTTTAGTATGTATTCATATATCTCTGGTCTGTCCAAGACACAGCTCAGTTCTCTTAAAATTCTAACTACTGTGCATGATTTAGTGTTGTATATCTATATCAATCATTTATCTTATGGTAAAGTGTTTTACTCACCTTTGAAATTACACATAATGTTTAATAGCTGATGATTAGCATAAGCACAAGGATAAAGACTGTTGCTCTTGGTAATTAGACGGAACAACCAATTCTATACACGTGATTTAGCTACAGTCTTACTAACCAACTGTATCTTACTTCGAATGTCATTAGTTTCTGCGAATTCCTTTGTTTACATCATCATTATTCCTATGTAAGTGATCCTATTTCCTCGGAATCCATATAATAAGTTGTGTAGCCACGTTGTTTTATCCTAGAAATCACTTGTTGTTTTACGAAGGCATTCTATATAGGATATTCCTTATTTATTGTCCGAGCAGATGAGCAACCTTGACAGGGTAGCCATTTTTCTTGATGCAGTACGTTTACTCTGCGGTCTGGTAAAATCTCTGCTAAAGGAGGTGTGTAGTTCTAGGAACCAGAAATTATGATTATCTGGTAGAAAATGTGTTTTAATATTTGTATTCTGTATAACTATGTGTTTAATTCATTGTTTAAGAATACTTCTGAAAGCGCACTGTCTTTTGCACATTATTTTTTTGTGCGTTCTATTTTGCACACTATTTTCTTGTGCATTCTATTTTGCCACAAGATTTTCTGGTGCATGCACAAGATTTTCTAGTGCAGGCGCAAGATTTTCTGGTGCACTGGGATCAGTATAAATAGCCGTGAGTTTCCTCAGTCGGGGACTCCAGCACTTAGCAGACGTTAGTTTGATTCGATCATATTTCCTTTATTTTTGTTAAATATTTGTATTTATTCAATTCAACGGATAAGTAAATTCAGCAGATAAATATTTTAAATTAGGAAATACGTAGTTAACGTATTATTTTTGTTGTTATTAGAGTGAATAGTATTTTAACGTTAGGGTCGAATATTTTAAGCAAATAAGATGAATGTTACTCTTACTGTTCATAACGTAAGGTGAATTTATACAAAATATTTGTTATTATGTTTATAAATGGTGGCCGCGTGATTTAATACGTGAACATAGAATTTTCGCAGCGTCTATTTATTTGCGTGTTTAGTGAAGTAATATCCTGAAATTTGTAAATTGATATACTTATTACTATTTTGTTTAATTGTTTAATAATCAATACATCAACTTTTTAGTTACACTAATACATCGTTGGTTGTTTAATATTCCTTAATATAAATTAAGCTGGAGTCCAACCAATAAAACAACATCACCCCGGGTGTTTGAACTAATGTGCAAGATTGAGTGTTGTATCAAAGTGCGTATCACTGAATTGTTTCACAGTTTCAAATAATATTTATCATATTATGCTGATGTAACTCAGTGACGGCAACCGCCGAGCATTGTTCTGCCGGGTTAAATTAGTACATCGTCATTTTTAGAGATCGGAGATTACGTCTTCAATTTTAGAAAACACTTCTGAACCCGTTTTGTTTGTTTTTAGAACAAGCTACAAGCATTCTAGGAATGAGACATGGGTGATTCAGTATGGCGTGTTTTTTTTGTTTTTTTTGAGATTGTCACAAGGTTTTGTTCCGAAATTGAATGTTTGTTTGTTTGTTTATTGGGTTTATCGTTCCGCCAACAGTTTTGTTTTTCTGTTATCTGGAGACGGTGTCCACTTGAAGCAGATCTAGTGCTGCCTTCACTGTGTATAGCATGCCGTGAACACCTGGCATGATACCACACCAAGTCACATTATCCTGACACCGGGCCAATCAGTCGTGGAACTACCCTTATATCTGCCTGAGCGTTAGCAAGGGAGCTATACCATTACCATTTCTTACGACTTTGGTATGTCGCGGCCCGGGATCGAACACCAGGCCTCCCGTACCTGAAGCAGACGCCCTACCGATTGCGATACCAGGTCCGTAAAAAGTGGATTGCATTGTCTTCGTAATGAGTGCAAGAGGATTGTGTATGTTCTTGAGAGGACAAAGAGTTAAATATAGACTCGGTTTTGGCGAATTTTACTCTGATGTCTAACGTACAGCTAAAGGCGTGTGTTTGTACAAGGTTTAACCCTTATAACGTGGTTTGGCCATAGTTGGGTCCTTGAAACAGAATTTCTGCTTCGTCTTTGGTCAAATTTTACTTGACTTTAACTTAGGATTGTGCTTTTGTAGCTGTCTTTAGTGTTGTTATTGTTGTGTTCTTTTGAAACGTTTGCTTGATGTTCGTGTAGTGAATTGGTGTGGTTGGAAGACTGAAGTCGGGCTAAATTACACACACATATATCAGAATATCAGAAATAAAATGCAACAGTCAAACAATGTTTTGAAGATATGTATATTTATAGCAATCTGGACAACATAACGATATAAACACAACTGATAACAATAAAAGTATATAGGCTATTTTAAGTTTTGTTTTACAATCCCAATAAACTTCTTTATATGCTGCAAAATACGATAGATACACAACAGTTTACAATAAAATTAATGGTTTTACTATTGTCTGACATTCAAAATGTACATATTCACAAATGAACATGATGTAAAATCACGCCAATTTGAGCAAAATCAAAATCTATTTAAAACGACAGTCAACGATCAAATGAGCAAACTGTCTGACTAATGACAAATTTAACATAGAACAATCTCTGTCCCTGCATAACATACACTGTAATTGTTACCTTGGCTGCATACTTTTCACTAACAATACATAATTTTATAAACATAAGGAAGCTTCTGCTGTTGATAATGATGATGATGATTATGATGATGGTGATGATAAAGATGTGATGATGGTGATGATGATGATAATGACGATGATAAAGATGATGATAAGGATGATGATGATGATGATGATGATGATGATGATGACGATGATGATAATGATAATGATGATAAAGATGACGATGATGATGATGATGATGATAATGATGTTATTACAACGTTACAGCTATATAACAAAAGTTACAATATACAATTTATTAAAAAAATTTAGTAACACATAATGTTTAATAACTCTACCCATAAAATATAACTCTATACATTATGCCATCGAAATACGCCCACACATAAAGAACCAACGCCATTCGTCAAAAAACGCCATGAAATGTATTCTATTTTATTGATTCTAATAGAAATACAGATATAAAAAACAGCATAAAACTATGGATTGCAATAATATAAAATAAAATGTATTACATTAATATAAAATAAAATATATTACATTAATATAAAATAAAATATATTACATTACTATAAAATAATATATATTACATTAAAATAAAATAATATATATTTAAATTATTGTAAGCTATATATTAAAACATTGTATACATCAGATAATAAATGGCACAGCGCATTATGTTGCAAATTATATGAAATTTTAAATACACACTTAAATTCAGATTTAAATGCAAAAATGTATTGTATATTAAAATGAAAGATCTTAGTGGTGGCAGAACAATAAACCGCACAGTTTTTAATTAACACAAAACCAACGGCAACATCAGTGGATTTAAATGTACGAATTGATTGTGAGACATTTTCATACCCGGATATGTTTGGCAATAGTTTACACAGCAAAGGCAGCAAAATGTCCAGGAGGAGCGGACTAAACTGGTTCTTAACTATTTTGTATTTTCTTATGCCTAATTAAATAAGTTTAGGAGTTTTCGAGTTTTACATAATGCATATCAAATAACACTTAAGTCCTAAAATACAATGAATGGCCTAGGAAAAATGTTTTAAAACTGTTGACTGTCCACATAATAATAGCATCAACACTTAGGTACATTGGTGAAATGGAAATTGTTTCCCTTGATAGTAAATATCCGAGGTATTCTAAACAGTAGGTAGATCCTTTTAGTTGGAATTCTTGGACTTTATCGCCTGTTCTTTTTTAGATATTGCAATAACAAACAGGGAAATGCCTTACTTTTGCATAAATATATATACTTAAAATTCCAAATTTAAATACTAAAAGAGGTATGTTATTTAAAAAAGAAAATGGAAGTGTTTGATAGTTATGGGTAACTTGGGTATCACAAGAAAGGCAGAAGAGTCAACATATACTCCATAAAAACTGAGTAAAACAAATGAAAGTTATTTGCATTTAGGGATTATTCAGGGGAGACTATTCATTAATGTCTCTCAATATTTTTCCTTTTATTTATCGCCACATACACCATATCAAGCTCAGTGATGCAAAAATACCTGACACAAAGTTTGAATCTTCGATTGTTTTAATCCATTTTTGCTACTTTATAATTACTGTACACATGTATGGAAAATATAACAAATTGTAAAAATAACAACAAATAGTATAGATCTTGACCGGACACATTAAAAGGGGACCTGTCTGATCGGAAGCTACAACATTTGTATAAGCCTAATTAACTCGTGCTTTCGAGTAATTGGTTCCAGTCTGGCACTTTTGATATACAATTATATTATGACCTTTAACAAACAATTGCAGTTTCATTTCTTCAAAATTTAAATACGTGTATTGGAGATTTGTTCATGTCAGTACGCATGTGAGAATCTTATACCTAGTTTGCTTAAGCTCAGTTTTGAATCCTATCTGTAACTTTCGTCTCACAAAAACATAATATTAAAATCTTTATAATAATAATAATAATAATAATAATAATAATAATAATAATAATAATAATAATAATAATAATAATAATAATAATAATAATAATAAAAAATATAAAATAATAATAATAATAATAATAAAAATAATAATAATTATTATTATTATTATTAATGTTAATATTATTATTTTTATTATAATTATTATTGTTATTATCATCATCATCGTCATCATCATCATCATCATCATCATCATCATCATCATCATCACCACCACCATATTCATTATTATTATTATTATTATTATTATTATTATTATTTGGAACGGCTATTGAAAAGTCATTTTAAAGTTTAACTAAAAATATGTCGTTTATTATGATTTTATTATTATTATACATTAACCAGGCTAAGGTATTTTATATCAAAGTGAAGTGTGGAAGATACCATAACGAAATAAAATAGAGTAAAAAACAGAAATAACTTATTAAATTTTTAAAGGTTTTTCCAAGTGATCAATTAAATACAGGGTAGGTGGTTCTGCTAGATTTAGGTGATCTTAATTCAGTTATGATAGCGGAAAGGCGGCCACTAATAATCAATGAGACATATTTTATTAAGAAAAGAAAAAAGAGAACATTGTCGTTGAATAACACAAAAAGCAGCACACCACATTTCAACAACATAGTCACAAGCTCGAAAGAACTACTTTTAACATTTTACATTTAATAGTTAATTTTTCCTTTGATCCAAGTCAGAAAATGCTTGTTTGGGATTTTGTGCAATCTACAAGTTGAAAATAACACATTCAGTTAAACAATACTAATTCCTGCCCTGAATGTTCTAAAACTGAGAACATTTTGTTAATAAATTAATGCAACCTGTCGGCGTCTACACATAGACCGAGTTAAAATAAAATGACTGTCATTTCCCAGAGCTTCTTGCTGAAATCTATATCATTTTTGCCCTGCCTTATAAGCCAAATAAGTTACTTCAAATGCGGGCTTTATATCAACGGGGCCGAAAAAGTCATATTGATATAGGCACTGTTTAACAGCAGGCCGTCGTATTTTCTATAAGACTAATAACGTAAAGTTATTTAAAAACATGTATTATGCGACTTCTACATAATTAATTTCTTTAAGCATTATGTAAGCGGTTCCTGATCAAATAAAAATCACAGCTTTGGTGGTTCTACTCGGATTTATATCATCTCTATTCAGTAATGATAGCTGAATATCGAAAGAGACCATAATTAATCAACTAAACATCTATGATAAAAAACAAAAAAACAAAAAACAAACAAAAAAAACAAACAAAAAAAAACAAAACAACAAGGACAAAGCATCGTCAATAAAATCATCCACCAAAAAAGAGCACAACACGATTCACGAACAACTAGCACAAAGGCGAAATAAACCTCTCCTTGAAGTTAATGCAATCTGAAATCTGTAACACAAAAAACAGGATAGAAACTACAAGCAAATGTTACAAATCATAAAGGGACGCCACAGCAAGACTACAGTAAACAACGTAGGCAATGTAGGTAAGGACTGGTGGGTCCTGATCAACACTTAATCCTAAGTTATTATCAATTAAACAGCTTAAAATTAACCTACACTTTTTCTATTTTAGAATGGGTTAACTGTATTTTGAGGGATTGGGATTTGCCGGCATTTCTGCCGATACTGTGCAGCGACATTTCTGTCCTTAAAGCACAGGGGCACTTATGAGGTGCCCAGTGACTGAACCCGGCCGGTCCATTATACTAACACCGACTAGTCAGGCGTAATACTGTCCCTTAGCCCCGAGCATTAGAAGGGAAGCCGCTAGTACCAACTTTAAAGTCTCCCGATCCACAAGCCGACGCTCTACCAATTGAGCTATTGCGGCCGGTCTTAACTGTGTTTCGAAGGTATTTAACTCTTTGATTATTATTATAAGATAGCTGCCGCTACAATCCCTGACGCAAGTCGTGACTATACAAGTAATCACAATATGCTCTTTTATTCCACAGTGACTTGTGCACGAATCCAAAATGTTGATCATTTTTATAATAAAAGTGGACAAATCAATTGAGCAGTTTCACTCAGAACATGTCGGTAATATATTTTTTCGAACATGTCAGGATGTCGCCAAGTAGCTACACATAGTAAGTTACACATTGTTATAAATTGTCAACTTTGTACAGTGTAAAGTCATAAACATTAACAGTATGTTAAACATGATACGATCTTCTTCACCAATAAAATATACGTTTATGTTGTGTCTTCATTTTATCAACACGAGACAAAACACATAATAAGCAGACAGACGCGCCTTCTAAATTTTGTTCAAAATGATAGTCCAGCCAGTGTCGATCTCCCTGAAAGACTTCTTCTGCACAGACGGTATGTTTGAAGTTCTGATGAACACATGCGAGATGTGTTTTCATTAAAATAAAGATTTGTATACTTCTTATAGAAACAGGCCGTATCGACTCACACTAATACAATATAGATAGTTTAATAACTTTACTTCCTTTTTAATGACGTCATAACTAAGGTCTGAAAATCACCTGCCCAGTTTTGTTTTTAAAGGTTCCGTTTTCCTTTCACTGCTTGCATTTGGGAAACAATAAGGAAGTTTGAGGTTAGAGCCCTATTAAACTGGTTTAAGCATTCCACTTTGCTGATTGACCGTTCCACGGTTAAGTGTTTGTTATCCTCCTTTGGCAGTGTTATTTGTTTTCACATTTTGACTTTTGATTACTACTAAGGTGGATAAATATATCAAAAGAATGTTATTACGGTGCGATGAACAGCAACCCGAGCGAATGTTTCGCCACATCAATCTCACTATTCTTCTTCACAGTCGCGAAGATCTTATCATTATTGTACAGGAAGGAAATTCCATGTGAAAACAACGAGTGGTTTATCGGATTCGAAGACCTCATACACTCCATGTAGTCTCGATGAATTTCGAAATCTTGGTTGTATCTGGTATTTCTGTAATCATGGAAATGTTATATTATTTTGCGAGGCAAACAAGTGTGAATGTCACTGATCAACTGAAAGAATAAAGAGACGTGATACAGTAGATACAAGGCGTATGTCAATGATTTCCAGAAAAGATAAAGAGAGATGATACAATAGATACAAGGCGAAGGTCAATGATCACCAGAAAGGGTAAAGAGACGTGATACAATAGATACAAGGCGAATGTCAATGATTACCAGAAAGGGTAAAGAGACGTGATACAATAGATACAAAGGCGAAGGTCAATGATCACCAGAAAATGGTAAAAAGACGTGATACAATAGATTCAAAGGCGAAGGTCAATGATCACCAGAAAGGGTAAAAAGACGTGATACAATAGATTCAAAGGCGAATGTCAATGATCACCAGAAAGGGTAAAAAGACGTGATACAATAGATACAAAGGCGAATGTCAATGATCACCAGAAAGTGTAAAGAGACGTGATATAATAGATACAAGGCGAAGGTCAATGATTACCAGAATGGGTAAAGAGACGTGGCACATCAGAAACAAGGCGAATGTCAATGATCATCAGAATGGGTAAAAAGTCGTAATACAATATATACAAGGTGAATGTCAATGATCACCAGAATGGGTAAAGAGTCGTAATACAATATATACAAGGTGAATGTCAATGATCACCAGAATGGGTAAAGAGTCGTAATACAATATATACAAGGTGAATGTCAATGATCACCAGAAAGGGTAAAGAGACGTGATATAATAGATACAAGGCGAAGGTCAATGATTACCAGAATGGGTAAAGAGACGTGGCACATCAGAAACAAGGCGAATGTCAATGATCACCAGAAAGGGTAAAGAGTCGTGATACAATATATACAAGGTGAATGTCAATGACCACCCGAAAGGATAAAGAGACATGATACAACAGATACAAGGTGAATGTCAATGATCACCAGAAAGGCTAAAGAGACGTGATACAATAGATACAATGACGAATGTTAGTTAAGTTTATTTCGTGTAATTATAATGGTACCTGAATACTCTGTAGGTTGCTCTAACAGTGCCATTTCTTCGACTGCGATCCTGTTCTAGACGTATGGTCACATGACTGTAAATGAAGTAGTAGCCAGTCGTTTTTATCTCTATTTTCGAGCCATTCGCGTCAATCCCGTTACTGGCTGATGGCGGATCCAGTCGTAATACGTCTTCAAGAAAAAATAAATTTTAATTAAATAGAAAATATGTGTCCACGAAAATGCTAGTCATAATAACAAACTATCACAAAAAGTACACGTTACACGTTGTCCAGTCATAAAGAAGCTGATCTGAGACATATTTTACATCTGATATTGTATTAACGTTTAGTATCCCAGCCCAAGTTACACGTCAAAAGTACGTGTCGTGTCCCTTAAAATACCACATAACTTTCGCCTACCGGACGTGATAACGCAATCGGTAGAGCGACATACCAAAGTCGTAAAAAATGGTTGTGGGACAGCTCCCTTCCTAACGCTCCACCAAACAAGGCTATTTCCACGACTGGTTGGCCCGGTGTCAGGATAATGTGACTGGGTGTGGTATCATGCCAGGTGTTCGCGGCAGGATATACATAGGTAAGGCAGAACTATATCTGCTTCAAGTGGACGCCGTCTCCAGATAACTGAAACATGAACTGTTGGTGGGACGAAAAACCCAATAAACAAACAAACAATAACTTTCGTCTTTACATAGAAAGTAAAGTTATTTACAGAAAAAGAGACAGGTGATATAGGGGCAGCCTTTCCAGCATCTCTCTCAGTGAGAGTTCAAGATAAATTTATGTTTATAATGCACACATACTTCAGTTTCGAGGAATATCATTATAGGAATATTATCATTTGATTGAAGGAACTCTTGCATAAACTGGTACATTTTCTCTAATTAAAGTATTTTTAAGAAAAACATAAATGAAGCAAGTTGTAAATTTGTTGAGAACCAATTTTATGAAAGTTATCGTTACTTGTATGTGAGAAAACACATACGATAATGAACGCTATTCTGTATTAGTTGTATAAATATTATAATATTATAAGCAACCAATTTCTCTTCTTCCGTTCGATGTTGCTTAAGAGAGGGAGCATTGTATTTTATTGTTTTGTATTGTATTGCATTGTATTATAGTGCATTGTATTGCTCAGAGATAGGATATGAATGATAAACCGGTCTACACGACCTTTGTTTTATTAGCTCTAATTAAAGTCATGAACGTTTTTATTTGGATAACTTACCATCCTTTCCAATCTTATTGCCCTCTGCGTGGAAGTATTGACGACCCAGAGTTTCTGTCAAGTACACGAGAAGCCAGATTTTGGTATACTATATTGGCTTTATTAGTTGCAGTAATATTAGTAGTAATTGCAGTAATAGTAGTAGTTGTAGTCGTAGTAGTTATAGTAGTGGTAGTAGTTGCAGAAGTAGTAGTTGTAGTAGTTGCAGTAGTAGTTGTAGAAGAAGTAGTTCCAGCAGCCGCAGCAGTATGTCTACCACAACTACAATTACTATTACTATTTCTACTACTACTACTATTACCACTACCACTACTACTACTACCACTACACCTACTACTTCTACTACTACTACTACTACCACTACTACTACTACCACTACTACAACCACCACTACTACTATTACTACTACTACAAGTACCACCACTACCACTACTACTATCACTACCACTACTACTACTACTACTACTACCACTACTACCACTACCACTACCACTACTGCCATTACTACCACTACTACTACTACTACTACTACTACTACTAATACTACTACTAATACTACCACCACTACCACTACTACTACCACTACCACCACTACTACTACCACCACTACTACTACCGCTACTACTACCACTACTACTACAACCACTACTACCACTACCACCACTACTACTGCTACTACTATTACTTCCACAACCACTACTACTACTACTACTACCGCTACTACTTCCACTACTTCTGCTACCGCTACTACCATTATTACTATTACTACTACCACTACTACTACTACCACTACCTCTACTACTACTACTACCACCATTACTACTATCACTACTACTGCTTATAATAATAATAATAATAATAATAATAATAATAATAATAATAATAATAATAATAATAATAATAATAATAATAATAATAATAATAATGAAAGTTAGTCCAGGTTATAGCAAGTGATGATATGTTATTTAGACAGACAAAGGTAATACAAATATTTACAATCAGTGATGAATAAGGAAATATAATAAAGTCCTATGAGCATTGCAACATATACCAACATTTAAAAAGGCACTTGCAAGTCAAACGTACAAGTAAGAATAGTTTGTGTTGGTTTATTTAACAAAAAAAGCAAACCCAAGTTACCGCATAGGACCGGTAAATGGGACCAACTAGGATGCTTAAGCCTGTTTTACAGAGCTCTAACCTCTCACTTCCTGAGGGGTTTCTCAAATGCAAGCAGTGAAAGGAAAAACAATCTATTTGAATAAAAAATGTCCAAGCGCTGACATTTTTATAGGTGATGTCGTCGTTAAAAGAAAGTAGCGACGAAATTTGAACAAATAATGTCCACATGGTATTTAGAAGAGAGAGCAGTATTATTTCTCTTAGGAGAATCACACGAAATTGTTGATGTAGATGAATTTAAAAATTTGAAGCAATACAAAATGACCAGAGAAGCTGTGTAAATGGTTGTACATCGTCTACATGTGTAAATAGAATAGAGGAACATTCAATCGTCATACTGAGATCAAACCTTTTCTACGCTCATTAGTGTAAAAGAATGTTAATTGTACAATGAGTTTACGACCTGTTTAAATAAGGTTATACATCTTTTCTAGGACTCTCTTTCACTGTCATTACATTTACATATGTTACAGACCTACTTAGATTATGTAGACCACGTGACGTCAGGAAAAACGTCGTTCAGGCATTTGCATATAGGAGCTTCAATTCAACTGGATTATTTAATTAAAAAATTATAACGTATGGGATAAAGATGAATAAGTTAATTATTTTCAAATTGAATAATGTCTGTTTATATTTCAGTTAGCTTTTGTTTATCTATGGGTTCGTTTTACATATACGGTGTTATTGTTTGGGTATAGCATTTGCAAAATTACAAAAATGTATCTGTCTTGCGTAAAATAACAGCAAATTATTCAAAAGTTAATTGTTAAATTAGTATTGTAATTTCAAGATTTTGAAATACCTTCAATAGGCTACATTGGTGAAATGGAAACAGTCTCCATTGTTAGTTAAAATTCGAGATATTCCAAACAGTAAGTAGGACCTTTTAGTTGGAATTCTTGAACTTTATTGCCCGTTCTTTTGTACATATTGCTATTACAAAGTGATTTTTTTTTACTTTCGCATAAATATAAGCTTAAAATCCATTTAAATACTTTTAGAGATTTGTTATATAAAAAAGAAAATGGAAGTTTTTGTTGATAATGGTTAACCTGGGTATCACAAGGAAGGCAGAAGAGTCAGTATAAACTCCAAAAAGCAAAAGCATAAAAGCCGAGTAAAACAAATGAAAGGGCAGCTTGTATTTAGGGATTATTCAGGGGAGACTACTTATTAATGTCTCCCATTCCAAAACCAAGTTAACAGAAGACAACTTTAAATAAAATTAAACCTGGTCATCTTTTTTCGTTAATAATCGTAAAAAGTAATGTTACGGGTGTGAGTGTAATATGTGAGATAATCCTGCGTAGGAGGAAAATTCTAGAGCCAGACATACCTTTCTTTTTCACAGCTAGTCTTGCAATCTGTAAAAATTAGAGCATGATTTAAACTCATAGTTATGCGGATGGTATTTTAGGTTAATTTAAGATGTTTGTTTTTTTAGAAAAAAAAACTTGATTATTGTTTTGTTTGTTTTACAAAAATGTAATATTACAAAAGATGTTGTTGAATGAATGGAAGACTTTGTAACTATGACATGTAGACTTACATAGCTGAATGTTTTTTTTACAAAAATCTATGTTGTTGTTGGGGGCGGGGGAGGTTTTTTTTTAGTTTTCGCTAGTTTGGTTAAAAACAATCAACACGCCTGTTGTTGTAGAAATATTTACTCTTTAGAAGAGTATAGACAGTTTAAAACTCCAATGTTACTGCATTAAACGTAAATGAACAAATGCAGATTTTCTGTTTGCCGTGTCGCCTCTATGGATGTACACGAATGCGGTACCGTATGAGTGCTGTATATTGTTTTGCTGGCACCATTCAGCTACCGCATAATTATATACATGTAGATATACACGAACATGGTACCGCATGAGTGCCCTATATTATTTTGCCGGGGCCCTTCTGCTACAGCATATATGGATATCCACAACGGCGGTACCGTATAAGTACCGTATATTATTTTGCCGGCGCCGTTCTGCTGCCGCATATAAGATAAAGATTCTCATATTTAATAGAAAAGGTCTCATTGCTGAGTTGTAACAAATTACTTACCTCCATTATGTCGTTAAACGTATTGACGCAACAGGGAAGTCCATTGCCGTCATCCTCTTGATTGCTGAGTTTTGTAATATGAATTATGTCGCATTTTTTGCAAGGTGGTGGTTTTTGAAAAACCGGAAGTGATGATTTAAACTCATAGTTATGTGGATGATATTTTAGGATAATTTAAAATGTTTCTTTAGAAAAAAAATAAACATGATTATTGTTTTGTTTGTTTTACAACCATGTAATATTACAAAAAATGTTGTTGAAATGATTGGAAGAATTTGTAACTATGACATGTAGACTTACATAGGTGAATGTTTGCTTAACAAAAATCTATGTCGTTGTTGTTGTTGTGTGTGTGTGTGGGGAGGTGGGGGGGGGCGGTAGTTTTCGCTAGTTTGATTAAAGAACCATCAACACGTCCGTTGTTGCTAGCAATATTGACTTTAAAAAAGAGTATAGACAGTTTAAAACTTTAATGTTTCTGCATTCGACGTTAATTGAACAAATGCAGATTTTATGTTTGCTGTGTCGGCTATAGGGATGTACACGAATGCGGTACTGTATGAGTGCCCCATATTATTTTGCCGGCGCCGTTCTGCTGCCGCATAATTATATACATGTAGATACATATACACGAACATGGTACCGTATGAGTACCGTATCTAATTTTGCCGGCGTCGTTCTGCTGCCGCATATAAGATAAAGATTCTCATCTTTAATAGAAAAGGTCTCATTGCTGAGTTGAAACAAATAACTTACCTCCTTTATTTCGTTTAACGTTTTGGCGCAACAGGGAAGTCCATTGCCGGTATCCTCTTTCTCGCTGAGTGTTGTAGAACCAATATTGGGTGTTGGTGTTTGAAAAACCGGAAGTGCCGTGGACGATGTGGTTTGTTCCTTGTTTCTCATCACAAAGAACAAGTATGGAAAACCAACAGAGATCAATATTAGCATAACAATGTTCATCACACACAAAATGTATGTTGGATGCGGAATTAGCGACTCGTAATCATGTCTTTCAGCAAGATTGTCTTGTGAATTTCTTGTGGGCTTTCGAACATGTTTACACACCTTCGTAGGTCGGCATTGTTCTTGTGTTTCATTAATAGACTTACAGGAACAAGTGTTTGGTTTAAATCCTGTCGATTTAAAACCCGAACATGCAGATCTTTGTTGCTCTGCTTCAGAGAAAACGGGTAGCTGAGAACACTCGTCATCCAATGAGGACACGTCACAACTTTTATCCTGACAGGATTCATTTGATGACACGGAGATGCCCATCGTTTTATTCTCTAAACGTTGTGTTTTACAACTGCTCTCACTTGTTCGAAATGATGCGTGATTGTGCATTTTTTTAAAATTCTGCTGTAAAAGATGAAATGATAAAACTGACGACTGAAATTGTATGGTGACTTCACAAATGTTTTGATACGCTGCCAATAAAATGTACATGTAGTTTAACACGATTATATTCAACGATGTATTGACATTGGCTCTCAGTGCCTTGTCTTAGTCGGTATCGTGTAAACAGCCATTAAAAACAAAATTGCCAATGGATCCTGTCATATGTTCCTCTGTCGTTAGTTTTGACACACTGTTGACCGTAAATATCTTGTCTGATACCTCCAAAGAAACGCAAAGTGTCACCTTGAACAAAAAGAAGATAAAACATTAACAATCTTGACCTTATTATAATTATTTGATTTCGGCCATGGCTAAATAGTGTAGACAACAGCTTATTATACTGGTTGTTTCTGAGAATACACGGAACTGTTAGTACTAGGGCTATTCTGGGACAGGCCTTCTACCATACCAACCAGTCAGGGGTACCCATAATTGTTAGTTATAGTAATAGTGGTAGTAGAAGCAGTAGCAGTAGTAGTAGTAGTGGTATTAGTAGTTGCTGCAGCAGTAGTAGCAGTAGTAGTAAAAGTAGTAGTAAAAGTAGTAGTAGTAGTAGTAGTAGTAGCAGTAGTAGAGAGGGATTGGGATTTGCAGGCATTTTTGCCGATACTGTGCTGCGACATTTCTATCATTCTAGCACAGGGGCACTTATAAGGTGCCCCGGGGCTGAACCCAGCCGGTCCATTATACTGACACCGACGAGTCAGGCGTAATGCTGTCCCCTTAGCCCCGAGCGTTAGGAGAGAAGCTATTACTACCAACTTTACAGTCTTTAGTTGACCCGGCCGGGGTTTGAACCCGCGACCTCCTGATCCGCAAGCCGACGCTCTACCACATTAGCTATTGCGGCCGGTACAGTAGTAGAAGTTGTTGTTGTTGTAGTTGTTGTAGTAATAGTAGCAGTAGCAGTGGTAGTAGTAGAAGTAGTAGTACTTGTTGTTGTCGTTGTAGTTGTAGTAGTAGTTGTAGTAGTTGTTGTAGTGGTAGAAGTAGTAGCAGTAGTAGAAGTAGCAGAAGTAGTAGTAGTAGAAGTTGTAGCAGTAGCAGTTTATTATAATAATAATAATAATAATTATTATTATTATTATTATAATTATCATCATAATTATTATCATCATTATTATTATTGCTGTTGTTGTGGTGGTGTGGTGGTGGAGGAGGAGACGGTGGTGGTGGTGGTGGAGGTTGGGGAGGTGAGGGTTGATGTGGTGGTGGTGGGGGTGATTGTTTGTTGTTAAAGATGAAGACCGTCATCGGATTGCTTGCCGATCGCAACAATTCCACGGTAAATCTGAACAGATAAAAAGTCCTGTAGGTGTTGCTTAGTATATGCAGATCTTTGTTAAGAAATTACCCCCGCGTAAAAATGTCACTTTGTGAATACCATTCAATCCGAAACTGTCTAAAATATATCGACCTGCTATGTTCGAGACCTGTTTATAATGTTTTGTGATCGCTATCAACAGTGACAAAAATAAAACAAACATGTCTGTAAGAGTTGTGTCCCTTAAAGCATGCTTTTATAACGGCGTTTCTGGTTGGTTAAATAATTTCACCATCAGCTAATAGAATCGCATTTAAACTAAACAGCTAAGTGCATTTAAGCGTCATCTGTAAAATTCTTATGTAAAAATAGTGACTAGTGCAAATCAGAGGTCAATTTCACTGTATGGAAGGGGATATCCGCCAATATTCTAATTACTAACTTTCAATACACGGATTTGTCACTAAAAATGTAAATTTGTAAATTGCAACATCGCGCATTCTAAATACCGCTATCTAATTACATGCTGACTTTTATATCACATGAAAATGTTCACATTTCAACATTACATTTGAACAATTGCACATTTCCTGCATATACAGTTTACAAATCGCGGGGCGAAAATCACGAATACATTTTACATTTCTAGAATCTAATTTATAATTAGCGTCTGAATGTTGTCAAAACGGCTTTTATCTACTGTAAATACTGTACATATGTTCATTATATCTGTTTTAACTCCCGATGCAGGTGCTTACTGTTAGTTGTGTCACTTTGACGGGATACTTTTATTTACACTGTTTGTTTGATAGAAAAACCGTCAGGAAGTGCGAGGTTGGAGCGCTCCACAAACCAGGTTTAAGCACCCCAGTTGGCCCTTTTGCCGACTGACCGTTCCAAGGCGGTAACTGATGGTTTTTCTTTTTGTGTGTTATGTCTCGTCTCTGTTTTTTTTTGTCACATTTACATTTACCTTGTCTGCCTTGGTCTGCAGGTAGATAAAATTTAAATATCTGTGAAAATTTTGATAGGACCTTTTCTTATTTACCTATTGTACATTAATAATTTGTGACTTGAGAATTGTGACTTTGAGATTTGTAACTTGAAATTGTAAGCGAGAAATGTGAATTAGATACATGTAAAAAAGAACGTGTTTCTGCAAACAACTAGCAAATTTAAGCATATACAGTGTTGCAATTTGCAAATTAGAAATTGAATATTCGCGGATATCCCCTTACATATCACTGCGTTATGAGTTATTGACAAATTGAAAGCCGAATCGATGGAAACTGGCCACAGCAAAACGAAGGTAAAACTAGATTTTTTTTTCTGAGAAAAAAATGGCTTGTTGCGTTTGTTCTATATTGTATTATGTCTTGTCATAGTTTCGTTTTAACGTTTACAACTGATTGGCATAGGAATACCTTTGTCCTGTACCTTTTCAAGTTTTGGATATACATGTAAGTTGCAGTAGTCATAGGACTTTGGCATATTTTCTTCATGATGAGATTTTGTCATATTTTCTTAATGGTGCATTTGAAGGGTAGCTCATGACAATGATAGTATGTCAAAGTTCTGTGGTCGGTGTACCCAATCAAGTAAGCACATACTGAATTATGAGGGAAAAACTACACTCAAGTTCAGCACAAATTTTCACCAGAGCACTAGTCAAAGGTACAAGCCACTTTACCGCAAATAAAAAGACCTCAGAATTTGCCAGGGACACAAACACGTCAAAAGAAGACAAAGCAATCACTGGTTTTCTGAAGTTTGCTAAATAGCTGCATAAAGAAAATTTTCCTCTCCGGCAATACAAATGTATTTTTGGCTATTGATCTACTTTCACAATTTTTCTCTACCAGACTGTCTACAAAACGGCAAAATATCGATTCCAATTATATAGCCAGTTACTTAATTGACGTTTAACTGTCGGTGCGTTCGACCTAAATGAAAACCTGTGACCACATAACCATTTGTCAATTTTGTGGCCGATGAAAATACTAAAATTTCAAATAGAATAAAATTTTTACTTTGTTTGTTTATTGGGTTTATCGTCCCACTGACAGAATTTTAGCTATTTGGAGGCGGTGTCCACTTGAAGCAGATATAGTGCTAACATCACTGTGTATAGCATGTCGTGAACACTTGGCATGATACCACACCTAGTCACATTATCCTGACACCAGGCCAACCAGTCCTGGAACTACCCTTATATCTGCTTGAGCGTTAGAAAGATGGCTAAACCACTACCATTTCTAACGACATTGGTATGTCGCGGCCCGGGATTGAACCCGGGGTCTCCCGTACCTGGATGCGATGCTCTACTGATTTCGCTTCCAGGTCCGGTCGATAACTTTGTGCCTACATTAATGACAATATGAATCCTGCCACAATCTATGTGTGCATTGCAGAATGAAGAGATGCTACTGGAAAAGAACTGCAATTTCGGATGAGTTTTTGTCAAGAGGTTTAAACAGGAGAACAGTTTGAGTGTTGCTTCTGATGAGCATTTGTGATGACCGGTGAAGCAAATGGTGGGGGCGCCCGAACCCGAGTGGTTAGCGCCGCTGACTTGTAACTCCTCAGCCCTTCACTGCGTTGGTTCGAGTCCCGGTCGGGGCGAGAACTTTCATGTAGGGAGATTTTCTAGCTTACCTACACAACGTTCATTTGAAAGTTTAATCTTATTCTTTTGAATTCCCTTGTCTTAAAAACATATGACTAACGTAAGCATTTTTGTTCAGATTTCCAGATAAGGAGTTTTCCGGTAACTCTCTGTGCTAGGTATGAGACCAATTCAAAATAGTTTCCTGGCCAAGGAAGAAGTAGCCATTGGTAACAATTATAGACAAACTGGTCAAACACCTTTGGATGGATGCTGGTAAGAAAATGAAGACAGTAAAAGAGACAAGCTGGCCCAGTACTGTGGACACCAGAACTGTAATCGGCTGATTCGGGTGGAGGGGGGGGGGGGAGGTAGGGGGGTGGTCGGAGAAAATCATCAAAACAAATAATTGTTTGTGTTTTGTGTGTGTGTTGTTGTTGTTGTTGTTCTTGTTTTGATACATCGCAGCGACCAATAATGATCTTTACAGCGACGTCCAGCAGTTTTGTTGGAGGAAGACTCCGGACATTTGACTGGGTAGAACCCAACGGTGCACCTCAAGTCAGCTGGTAGACGGGACTCGAACCCACGCGGTGGGAGACTAAGCAGTCAAAGCAGTCTAAGCAAAAATCTGACCCCCCCCCCCCCCCCCACACACACACACACACGCCACACAAGATAGGCACGTATGCCTTAAAGGTGGTGTCCGACAGTTTGTTTACATCAAATACAAATAACGATATCGAACAACTGTTTTAGGGAATTTGTGCATAATTTTTGTATAAACCCATACTTTAGTTTTAAAAAATAAGATTTTGATCACTGTATTGTTAGACAGAACTAATCACGAAAAAATTTACTCTGAATGTGTATTCTTTCCAAACAGTATAAAAGGCTCGATAGTGTTTTCTGCTAAAAATAGACATTGACGTCAGATCGGATTACCCGAATGACTATATAACGTAATCTCAAAAGTGGTTTTCATGTTTTAAAGCGTAACATCAAAAGTGAGTGGTCACGTGGTTTTCTTGTATAAAAGTAGCTATCTCTACAGTGTAGATGTTGGAAATTCCTGTTTGCATTGTCGAGTGGTGATTTATTCTTGACTGTTCGCAGATATCTTGGACATCAATTTACAGCATTTTGAAGGACCTATTCAGGTAACTATGACTTATGTGGTTATTTGAGGAAATAAATTTTGATCCAAACTGTCGGATACCACCTTTAAGGAAAACGAAACATAATTAAACATTAAAGCAAACAGTGTGAGTGTTTAATCTAGGTACTTGTAGCGTTGTTAATTAGAAATGACTTACATATAACCTTATAAGGTATCATAATATGCATGATATATTTTCAAACTTGTTAAGATTGTTTTTGATTTTTTTTTCTAGTTTGTTTATGTTCACATCAGCAGTTGAATTTAATGGTATACTAAACTGCTGTTTTTCAGTATTCTTGAAAAATTCAAACTCAATTAAAATGTTGTTTGTTGTTGTATTTTATTTTGATCCATTAATTCCTGAACAACAAAGACAAAAAATAAAATAAATAAAAAATAATTGAAAACTCTTATCATGTGTAGCATAAAAAGTTCATTGTTCTGGACTATAGGTGAACACTATGTAAATTATGACATTGTGATATTGTCCGTTAATTGCGATTGTGATAACCAATTGTTTATCAACATCCAGTATATATAAGGTCAGGTAGGAGACAATGGTATAATACATTGATATGATGTTCTATTGACACAATTTATTCGTTTGTTTATTTATTGGTTTTGTCGTCCCACTAACAGTATTTCAGATATCTGCGGGCGGTGTCAGATTAAAGACGGTATAAAGACGTTTTAAATACGGGCCAGTCTTGTTTCATATATCCGGTACTGCTTAATTTTTCCCGATAACTTTTTTGCACGGTATTGATTATAGGCGTTTTAAACTACCGCTTTATCTCATGATGTGCGCATAAATAAAATTGGAGCAATGGGGAAGCATTAAAATATAAGAATATTTATGGCAGATCGTTTGTAAGCGTGTTATGTTATTAAACTACCGTTTTGGACTGAAGCCAATCAATTCGCATAATGGCTGTGGTTTATTTACTATTCAGGTCGTTCACAACTCAATAAAGGGATTTATTTACATACCGTAAACCCCCTCAACATTTTCCCGTCATACAAGTTACATCCGTAACTCCTTCGACATTTATTGCCAGCGGAGACTATTTGAGGGAAGTCATCCCCCGAGTCTTCCGGTTTTTATCCCTTCATACAAGTTCCGATTACAAAAATTCCTTTAACATTCTATGCCAGCGGACACTATTTGAAGGAAGCAGGTTATGCCGGTATCAGAAAGAAAAATGACACTTTCTTATTTGAAATCCCAAATTTTCGAATATTTAAGAAAACGCAGCGAGAGTGTCCATTTGTTAATAGCATCATGCATTTTCCTGAAAGCTTTAAAATGCGAATTAATGACAAGAAATTTGCACAGGAAGAACAATTCATTTGCATGTCAAACAATATTGAAATATTTTGGCAATTTTCAAAAAAGTTTGTTTTTGAAAAAAAAATATGACACGTTATGTAATATGCTGTTTGCTTTTGTAAAATGGTACGTAGAATGTTTTAAACTGATATTTGTTTTAAAAAAATCACTTTGCTACTGGTAAATATATATGCGTAATATATGTTTAATGCATTTTATAATATGGTAAGATCTGCGATGGTATACCGTGAGTAGGAAGAACGTCTATTTGCGTATATTCTCTTTTCGAATCTATAAGAACTGATTATTTAATAATACTGATTCCTATTTTATTGCGTGTGCGTTGTGGATTAGTCCTTGCGCGTATGACCTTGTGAGTATAGATTTTGCGCGCGCATTACTCTGAGTGTGTGACTTGTCACGAGTCAATGGATAATGTATGTCTATAATGAGCTATTTCTGTCAATGATACTACATGAAACGAGCAGTAATTCAATAAAAATACATCTTTTACAACAACAGCAACAACCTAAGCTACGAAAAAAGACGGGTCTTTTTTCCGACATGAGTGTACGCCCCTATTTACGCGTGAAACGCACCCCATAAAGCACCCAAATGAAAAACTTTAAACACGCTTATGGAATACCCTTTTCTACAGCAATACGTAATCCCCTTCTTGTCCTAACAGCCAGTCTATTAGCATTGATCTATTTTTAAATATGAATAAACTTCCTAATAGGTAACAGTTCAATTTCGGTAAGATAGATAGGTGACTTGACGTCACGCAGTAAATACCCCTGAAAGTTTGAAACTGCAAATAAATAGAACATAACAGCTTATAATTGTTTTCAATATTAGCAACTTTTTTAGCCAATGCCACCCGAAGAAGCTTCTGGGTAAATAAGCATCTGTAGGAAAGCTGGTTTCAGGCCAAACCAGCTATATTTCATTATATCATGCCGAGACCAAGGGATACCATTTCCCTTTTTCCTATGTAAAGGGAATTTACTTAAACTATTAAACACTATATTCTTAAACCCCCTATGGGGGTAGTTTATTTGGTATATATTCTGCGGGAAAGCTATTAGTCATCCGAGTAATCCACTCGGATGTCGGTATCTGTTTTTAGCAGAAAACTGAATTTTGCTTATTTATGGATTTAAAAGGAATTAGCATCTGGGTGCTTTTTATGAGTTGTATTGTAATTTAATTACGATTGTGTTCAAAATCATCATTGATTAGACAAGAGTTGTGTTGTTGTATTTTTGTTGCTTTTGTTGTTGTTGTTGTTGTTTTTCTGTTTTGTCTGTTTTGTTGTTGTTTTTTGGCAAAAAATGTATGTACAAATACCCCTAAAAAGGGTCAGAAATTGTTATATGTATTTGATATAGGCAAACTGTTGGCTTCCACATTTCAAAGCGGGTTTGGCCTACTGCCACCCCTACAACAGTTGCTACCACGACCACTACAACGACCACCACTACCACAGCGATTAATAATACAACATCCACAAATTCTATTAAACACTACTGCTTCAAGTACGATAACCACTCCAAATACTACCGCTTCCACTACGATAGTCACCATAACAACCCTTTCCTCCGTCACCAGTACTATGATCACTACAACAACGTGTTCCACCGTCACCACTGCGATGACTTCGGGAACTACCACTGCTTCATCTACGATGCCCACTTTAACTACCACAGCTAGGACGACTATAATTAAAGTGTGTGTGTTTTACCTGTTAAGATTTAATGGTAACTGAATAAACTTAATTGATGTTTATCTTTTTAAAATGTTTACTGTATTGTGTTTAAACATCGTTGCGTTATGTAAATATAATTCTATAATTTTCTTGTATGAAAAGAAAATCAACCAACCAACACATGTTGCAACGGTTGAGCGCTGTTTTGGATTTAAGCATAAAATACTGACTGTACACCAGGTACTAAATATAGACTTCTCAAAAATTAGGCCGGTGACAGATTTGTATAATTCAAATTTAATATAGACTAATCGATGTCGATAGATTTATAAAATGAGTGCTTCCTGTAATTTTCAGTTCGTTTCTTTGTTTACATATAATAATGAGTTTAGCGGTATTGGTGTCTTACACTAAAGACAACTTCTTATAATGTATATAGTTATACCAAATACGTCCCTGTCATTCAAGTGTTGAATACTTCGATGCTTGATATTATTAAAAAAAATATTATTGTGTTTATGTCACATTTTTTTGTGGTCAACAAATCCTTTTTAATTTGGTTGATTTATCTGATGATCCAATATAACTACAGCGCTTGATATCGTCGGTTATCAACGTGCAAATTCGTCACTACTCGTAAATATCCGGACAAGCCGATGTGTTCCGAGTGCATCGTTTACTAATACCGCTTTTAGAAAACGAACGTTTACTACATGAACTCGTGTCCCTATGATGGGCAGGTCACTTACAAGCGGAATCGCTTCCTGATTGGTCTATTTTCTGTTGAACGTTTCAGCTTAAACAACTTGTTTTTAGAAAAAGAACTGCAAAATCACTTGCTACCGTACTACGTAGCGTGTTCACCTGCGGACATATGGCGACATGCTTGTTCGAACCTCACATACGTACTTTCAGATTTTATCAAAATTATCAGCACTACAGATACAAACTTGAACATATTCATTACCCAAAACTCCATTTATCAGCAAATGATGTTAGCATTATACCGTTGAAAGAGAGAGAGAGAGAGAGAGAGAGAGAGAGAGAGACAGACAGACAGACAGACAGACAGACAGACAGACAGACAGACAGACAGACAGACAGAGAGTGACCGAGACAGAGACAGGGACAGAAAGACAGAGACAGAGACAAAGAGAGACAGACAGATAGACAGAGACAGAGAGACGGAGAAACAAACTTAAATCATTTGAACATGATAAAAAAAGCATTTCGTGATATTTTGTGCAGGGTTATTGTATAAAACAGTTATGTTCTGTTCAGCTGGTATGCATGTTATTGAAATGCACTCCTACTTCCTCCGTAACTACTGACGTTTTCAGAGCATAGCATATGGTGTATACCAGCTGAATTTGTCCTTATTTGTAGTTTTGTTGTTTTGTTCTTGTTTTTTTTTGTTACATCGCACCCAGTCATGGTTATATTGGTGATGTACAGCTAATTATCGATGGAGGAAGACTCCAGACTTATGCCAGGGTAGAACCACCGGTGCACCGCAGGAAAATCTACCCACATGAAAGTTTCTCGCTCAGACCATGATTCGAACATACGGGATGTTGGATTGATGAGTTAAAAGTTAAAATATTTCTATATTTGTCCGAATATGTAGTATTTTTAGGAACAGTCCTTTAGTGTATATTACTAAAAATAAAAATGACAGTATGCGATGATGCGAGCCCCGAACCACTCAAACATCTCAATAATTGCCACATAACATCCTTGTATAATTAACCTTAGTCGAACTTGATGTTGTCAGAATACCTCGAACATTTTCGTGAAAACAAATGTCCACGAAGCTACGTTTTCCTCCCATTGCGTTCCTACCGCAGAAGTTCCTAGTGTGCAAAGAAATCAAAAGAACATAAAGACCAGTGTTTAGAAAGTTACAGAGTGCATCAGGCGTCATCTTTAAACGTCACTGTAGCAACAAGAAAAGTCGTTGATGCAAAGCATCAAAGGCGACGCAACAACTGGAACTGGTAAACAGGTTGAGGCAATATGGGAGCAAATAACAAAGACATGTTTGAAAAGATTTTATTTGAAGGTTTTGAAATTCAGTATACTACAAAAAGAATCACGAGAAAAAGTATGTAAATTACGTATAGGCTTATTCCTGAAAAGAAAGAATGGTTTTTAAAAACAAAATAAAAGCAAAACCAGAAACCATTTAATAGGTTTTCCAAAAGATTACATATGTAGAAAAAAGTTGCCAAAATTGTTATAATCAACGATGAAACTAAAGTGTACAAGCAGAAATTGTTCATGTGCAGCAGCCTCACATTACACAAATAATTATTGTTTAATATTTCCTAAACTTAGCCTATATCTCACATTTAAAGTGAAATTGATGGTGACAAACTAAGAGAAACAGTAAAGACAGAAAGAACTAGTATGTCCTTCATCGCGATGGAACTAATGTTGTAACAAAGCAATGGTCTTACCTAACTTTGTGCTACTGCGGTTTATAATTACACACTGAGCTGACATTAAGAATACAACTTAACAAAAGTTGCTGTCAAATGAAAGGTAGTTTGTCATTCAATAGAGGAAAGAAATACTACAAAAATCATTAATCTTATCATCTAAGGTGGGTATTACTTTCTAGTAAATCTGGGTGTAAGGACGTAATAATTAGTCCGAACATATTCCGGTTTTGTTAAATGTTCGTGTAATAAAAGTCTTGACAAGGAATAAATCTCATGTCAGGTCTAGGGTTTAAACCTACAACCCTCCGACCCCGAGTCTATAAACTTAACCTCATCACTAAGAAGACGTCAACTATGTCATTAATGCTTTCTTGGTGTGTTCAGACGTTTCTTTAATGATCATAATGATCATCCAAATCGTTAATAAGATTTTTTTTAAACTTGTCATAACGGGTCTAAGGTTTGAATTCGGAACCATCTGATAACGAGACTATATCCTTAACCTCGTGACCAAGAACACTTCCAGCATATTATAAATGCTTTCATGGTGTGTTTAACGTTTCTCATATGCAAGTGAATTAAACTTCCAAATCTTAAATAAGATCTTTTTGAAAACTTGTGACGAGACTAGGGATTGAATTTGAAAACCTCCGAGTCCAAAAACTTAATCAACTGACCACAAACACTTCAGAGATGCTATAAACGCATTCCTGCAAGCTGGCAGCACTGGAAATGCTATTTTTCAGATTGAACTTTCTTAATGTATCTTTAAATGTTGCATACATATTGCGTGTGAAGCCAGATTTTACCATGCATACTCAACAGACCGTTCAGAGCAACCATTTTCAGGCCTTGGACTATTTCGTTGCTGATAGGTAATCTCAATTTGTTAACATGCACTCCGAACATCCAAGGACTAACCGAAGGGCAGTCCTAAGTATCTACTTTCGTCAGTAAGGGTGTAGAGTCTCCATATACATTTAGTTGAAGGGTTAGAATTTTAACATTAGAAAAAGAAATAAACCAAAATCTGTTGTTTTACCATGTTGCATAAAAGTTATACATACAAAAATAAATTAATAAATAAAAAACAGAACGCCGTGTAGCGAATTAGGACCTGTATTTTATCAGGGTTAGAAGGCGCGGTAAGCGTAAATGTACACCGGAAGTAGTATCCATGACAATTTGTTGTTGTTGATATTTTAAGTTAGATTCTTTTGTTTTGTGGCTGTATTTGCTATAATAAAGATAATCTCGTGCTAATATTTAAAATATACTCCTAGGTTGTGCTAATTTTAAAAAGTTTTGCGAGTATCTTTAAATGTTGCATAAACATTGCACTGAAGTCAGATTGACAGAAGAAGTCATTTCTGACTGTTTTGTTGTTAATAGATGATATCACTTTGTAAGCATGCAGTCCGAACACCAAAGCGAAGCATTCCTAGCTACTGACGTAAGTATGAACGTGTAAAGGCGTACCAAGAATCCATGTGCATTTACCTTTAAAGTTAAGAAATTGTAATAATAAAAAGAATTAAAACAGCATCTCTCGTTTTCTGATATGTCTGCATAAAACTACAGACATACACAAAATAATTTTAAATAATAACAATAAACAGAATGCTGTTTACCGAATTTGGACCCGTATTTTATCGGGGTTATTGTAAAGGGGTGGTAAGCATAATGTGCAGCAGAAGTAGTACCCTTGACATAAAGTTTTTTTGATATTATAAGATAGATTATTTTGTTTTTGACTTTATTTGCTATAATGAAGACAATCTCATGCATTTTGGTGCAAAACAAAGCTAAACTATTTAGAGTTCTGAAAATTCAAAATAACTTTATTCCCATTCTCAATAATGGGCTGATCCATTTAGACCGGAACTGATAATTTCACTGAAATTGTGCAGGTACACCATGCAAAAATTAACGTGAATGTTTTCAGTGACGGATAAACGTCTTTGCAACACATAACTTCTTCGCAAAGACTCTTTTAATCGCTCTTTCTCAGCATATATAGTTTTGTGGTTCCCAATGAAACGGTTCGCTGTTAAATTGCTTCTAAAGTTTTAACATTCATTATAGAGTAAAAAAGAGAACAAATTCTTTTAGTGTCGTGTAACCTATAAAAGTCCGCAAAGCAAACATTCCCTATGTGCAAATTTCATTAAGCATTCCATATATAGGCGTCGCGCTCCAGCACGTCGCCAATAACGGAAGTATAGGTGTCACTTTATATTATTTAACAACAAATAAATAAATAAATAAATAAATAAATACATAAATAAATAAATAAATAAATAAATAAATAAATAAATAAATAAATAAAAATGAATAAATAAATAAATAAAATATTTATTTCCATACCTCTTTTAAAAGCCTTATTCCTTGTTTTTATCACTGAGATAAACCGGTTGGTATGATAGAATGGACGCTAAAACTCTGTCAATGACCAAACGGTGACGGAGATTTAAGATTGTATTGTTGTGTTGTTGTGCTGTGTTTATTTATACACTGTTTAGCAAAACGGATGTATGTAAATAGAAACGAATAAATCTAAATATACAGTATAACTCTCGCAGGATAAATTTTCGCGTATGACTCATTTTCGAATACATCACGAACATTACTACTTGTACAAGTACTATCAGTATTACTTCCTACTACAACTACTACCGCTGCTGGTGCTGCTGCTGCTGCTACAACTACTACTTCTACTACTACTACTACTACTACTACTACTACTACTACTACTACTACTACTACGACTACGACTACTACTACTACTACTACTACTACTACTACTACTACTACTACTACTACTACTACTACTACTACTACTTCTACTACTATTACTACTACTACTACTACTACTACTTTTTTTACTACTACTACTACTGCTTCTACTTCTTCTACTACTACTACTACTACAACTACTGCTGCTGCTGCTGTCACTTCTACTACTTTTACTGCTACCACTACTACAACTACAACTTCTACTGCTACCACTACTCCTACTACAACTACAACTGCTGCTGCTGCTACTACTACTACTACTGCTACTTCTACTACTACTACTACAATTGCAACTACTAGTGTTTCTAATCCTAGTACAACGTTAACCACCACTACTACCACCACCACAAATATCAGGAAGCCAATCAAATGACTAAGAGTGCCTAGATCACCAATAGCCTTAGACTAGTTACAATTTTAGTGCTTATTAATAATGGCAGACGCAATCGCAAACAAGATAAAGAGCCAATGATTTTTTTGTGTGTAAATATACAAAAACTACATAATACATTATATAGTATACAGTAATGTTTTAATAATTTCAAAATGAAAGTGGAAAGTTCATGTTTATTGGGTTTATGGTCCCACCAACAGTATTTCAGTTATCTGGAGACGGTGTTCACTTGAAGCAGATATAGTGTTGCCTTCATTGTGTATGTCATGAACACCTGGCATGATACCACACCCAGTCACATTATCCTGACACCGGGCCAACCAGTCGTGGAACTACCCTTATATTTGTTTGGGCGTTAGCACGGAGCTTTTTTGCTCGCACAATAACAATAGTTAGGGCGAGGGTAAATAAATCCAAGTAGTAGGGAGCTATACCACTACCATTTTAACGACTTTGTTATGTCGCAGACGGGATCGAACCCAGGGCCTCTCGTACCTGGAGCCGACGCTCTTTCGGTTGCGTTACCAGATCCGGTGAAAGTGGAAAGCAAAATTATCAAAGGTTGTCAATGCTGTAGCAATAATTCAGGTAAATTTTATTTTCACATCTATAAAGAATGCGGATGCAGCATGAAATTATATAAATTTTGTAGCTAGTTGTTGTAAATGTACAACTTGACGCATGATTGCTAACCTGAATAAAGATGTGACTCTATTTTGGGGATGTGCTGACAAAAGTAGTATCAAAGGTTTTGAAAGCATATGTATGTGTTGGCGACCGTGCGTGTGTATGCGCATGCGCGTTTGTGTGTAAATGTGTGATAGCCTGCGTGTGTGTGCGCGTGCGCATTTGTGTGTACGCGTGTTAGCACGTACGTGTGTGTATGTGCGTACGCGCGTGCCTTTGTGTGCATGTGTATGCGTGCTTCAGGGTGCACGTGTGTACATGATGTTTATTTGCTTGTTTTTGAAATACTGCAAACGTCAAACGTTACTATTAAGGCCTTCGTCCAACACGGGACTCGAACCCACGTTGTGAAAGGCTAAGCAGTCAGAGGAGTTACACGTGACAAGTGGAAGTTAACTGTCTATCTAGTAGGTTATGTTTTACATAATTTAATAATAAGATGTTCTATAAACAGGACTTGTCCTTTCTAAGCTGTCCTGTACCTACCAATTAAGATGTATGGCATACTTTTTTCAATTTAGATAGGGACATGTATACGAGTACATGGGGACGAACTGGGTCGTTTCTGCTGAAGTTAAGAGTTCAGATAATACGGACCTTAAGTTGGCAAAAGGAGCATTTACTTGTTTTATATAAAAGATTTAATTTACGTAAAGTCTGCTGAAAATTTCATTGTTACTAACTATGTAACATCTTGAAAAGTTATTAAGTTGTTTTAGGTTTTTGTTTTTTAACACCGCTCTATAGAGGGGTACCTCGTATGGAACCACAATTTTTATGTGGAACATCAAGGCAACATTTTATCAGGCAACATCAAGAAATTGGAGGTGTTCTTTGTGGCCCTTTTCAGGGAAATAAACCGCTTATTCTACTTGTAACGGTGCAGCCTGCAACAATCGTGTGTAGCTTGCAGGCGTTATTTTGTTTTTGCAGCTGTTTACCGAGGTATCGCTTATAACAACAAACAAAAACAACAACAAACCAAACAAAAAACAACAACAAAAAAGACAAAACAACAACAACAACAACAACAAACAACAAACAAAACACACACACACACAAACACACAAACAAACGGGTATTTACAACGCAGCTTTAAGTTGCAAATGTAGCACACATCAAGGAAGAAAGCAAAATAGGAGATTCTATTTTCCCTAAGAGTTACGGCTCGTTACTCTCAAATATTTATGTAATGAATCCACAGATGTCGTACGTGTTTAGTTCTCATAATACGAATGCTGTCAGCGGCGCATTTGATGTCTCATTTCCGTTCTCTTTCTTTTTCTTTTATTTATGTGTTTTTGTTATTAAATTATTGCTATGGTCTCATGAATTCACATCTGAACATATCTTCCCTAGTTGTTTTATAGTTTTAATGACTCAGTCTCACATAATGCTGCAAATTTGGGAAATCTGAAACCATACCGATCTATGTCGGTAAACAAAGGCGCTTGATATTAAATTTAAATTTTGAAAATAAAAGGCGTAGCTAGTAGTTGAACTGCGTAGAAATGGGAGATGATATGTTGACATCTGTGTCAGAAAGATTGAAATCAAAAGCAGATGGATCAGACTCACCAGTGAAAAGATTTTTTAGTCCTATGACGAGAAGCAATGGGTAAACACTGTCTGAAAATAAGAAGAAAATTCGTAAGAAACGTACAATCAGCAGTAACAGTGAAGATATGTTCCGAAAACTTCTTGCTGTAAATAATTGCAAAACGATACCACCAGAAAAAAGTATTTGCTTTCGAAAACACACCTGTTCCATCTTGTATTTTCAACGAAGACGGCACAATGCTAAAGTATAAAATATCTGACTTCATGGTGAATCTAGAAGGTCTCCTGCCAAATGAGATTACTCACATACACAGAGAAGACATCATTGATATTTGATGGGATGATTCGTCCAGTCACTACGGCCCCATTCAGAACATCTTACCTTCAAAACCATGGCAGAAGTCTTCATGAACCAGAGCTTGAAATCAGCTAGAAATATTACAGAATGATATGGAAAACATTCATATTGTTTTGATAGGTATAGTAACAGCAACTTAAAAACACAAACAAGGAACAGACTTGGTGGTCGTGCTAGAGGAAATGCATTACATTGCCATGGAGAATTAACAGAACCAAAGGATTTAAGTCATTTTTTTTCAGTGGGAAAGAACATAGTACGACTTTTTTATATTACACTGTTTACGTTGTACAACATTTTGCTCTGAAAGAAAATGAATGTCGGTTCATCCGTTGTGGAGCTGAAGATAAATATTTGCTTGTTACAGATGATTCTTGTAGATAAGTAGAAGACTTGCAAAGCATCCAAGAAGAGGCAGACACAAGACTCAGTCTTTATGCATCTTATGCACAACAAAACTGGCTCTGGCTGCATTGTGGTCAATAGACCTGACACTGATAGTGTGGTTTTACTGGTACACCACAACAAAAGAATAGGTATGGGATTTGTCGGCATTTTTGCCGATACTGTGCAGCGACCTTTCTATCATTATAGCAAAGGGGCACTTATGAGGTGCCCAGGGACTGAACTCGGCCGGTCCATTATACTGACACCGACAAGTCAGGCGTAATGCTGTCCCCTTAGCCCCGAGCGTTAGGAGAGAAGCCACTACTACCATCATTAAAGTTTTTGGTTTGACCCCAGCAAGTGAAGTGTATATGTGCACAGGAAGAGCTGACATTTATACAAATTCCATACGCTTCATTGCAGTTCACAGCTTGTACGATGCATTATCTGATGACGAAACTAACACCATGCTAAGGTTAAAGAAAAATCATTCAAACTATTAGTGCAGAATTCATCAAAATACCAGGCTTTGAAGAACATGGGTAAAGAAGCTACTATAAAGGTGGTATCCGACAGTTTGGACAAAAATAGTTCCAATTAACAACTCAATAAACTATTGTTACCAGACCAGATCACGCAAGATTCTGTTTATTGATGTCCTACACCTGTCTGAAAAGTGAACCGTAACGCCATAATCGTCATAACAAACATATATTTCCTTTCTGAGCCACGATGCTCAGTCAGCTATTTTTAAACTAAGACAACCACGTGACCTCTTATGTTTTATGGTCTGCAACTGTACTTTAGGCAGTGAAAACTGTTTATGCTTTAAAAACAAACATGCATGCACAGGGGCTTGTGCTTGTGACGGAAGTACAACAAATGATTATGCAGATGCGATATGTACACATGTCTTTACTAAGAAATCTGTCATAGGTGAAAACGATGTGTATAATGTGAATATATAAAAATATAATTAATATGAATATTTATTAATGGGAACAATTAACTAATATAAATATTTAATTAATATTCCATACACTTTTGTAAGTGAAAACCGATTAATCCAATCATAGACCTGATGACGAAGTAACAATCAATGAAATATGTGTAATGGTCTTTGTTTCTGTTGTTTGCGCATGCGTGCATTTGTTCGTCTCGTTGTACGGTTCTATGTGAATGTGTAAGTGCGTAAGTGCACGTGTAATACTTTGTCTTAGCAAGATTTCTTTCAATAGGATTGTGTGTGCTTTTTATGCTGCTGTACGCTTGTGTGTGTGTGCGCGCATATTGCTTGCATGTTGTGTTTAAGTGTTCGTCTATACATGTAATTATACAAAAACAACAACAACAAAAAGAAACACAACAAAAAGCAAAAAAAAAAAAACAACAACAGAAAACAAACAAACAACAACAACACACACACACAAAACAACAATAAAAACACAAGCACAAACTAGGTACCACAAAACCATTCAGTTTTAAACTCAATTACTGTATTACAATATGACGATGCTATTCTTAGGTTTCAACTCCCGCTGTCAGAAGTATTATAAACTTGTCCTATCGTTTTAATCCCTATACACCGTGACAGATAAAGTGAAACCAGAAAATGAAATAACCATTCACTTAAGTGTTTTCAAAATAAATATAGTGTAAAGTAGTGTTAACACTGCTCTAACCATTTACTTAAGTGATTTTAGAATAAACACTGTGTAAAATAGTGTAAACACTGCTGTAACCATTCACCTAAGTGATTTTAAAATAAATATAGTGTAAAATAGTGTAAACACTGCTGTAACCATTCACTTAAGTAATTTTAAAATAGTGCAAACACTGCTATAACTATTCCCTTAAGTGATTTTAAAATAAATATAATGTAAAATAGTGTAAACACTGCTGTAACAATTCACTTAAGTGATTTTAAAATAGTTTATACACTGCTGAAACCATCCATTTAAGTGATTTTTAAATAAATACAGTATAAAATAGTGTAAACACTGCTGTAAGATTTCAGAATGATGAATCGGGAAGTGGGATGAACATGCACTTTGATTATATTCTATATAAAGAATACACTTAATAAATTGTGCATATTCCACTGTGACAAAATCGCTGTAAAGTGATACAACTTTCCTTAATAATGAAAGAAATAAGTAAGAGAAAATGTTGCTTTATAAAACTAAATTTAACTTCCGCCTTGGAAAAATGCTGCGATGGTGGTGGTGGTGGTGGTGGGGTGGGGGGGGGGGAGGTGGATTCTCTCCGCATTGGAGAATTCGCGAGAGGGGCGGGGCGGAGGACAGTCGATGACGAGGATTGATTTTGTCCGCTTTGGAAAACTCACTGAGGGATTCAGTCCATATATACTAAAATAACCGGAAGTGATCTAGTCCGGAGGATCAATGTTATGTCTTTTTCTTGTCAGAGATCTCTGTCAGTATAAGTGATCTCTACATTCAAAGTAGTATCCGCCAAACTGGGCTAACAATAAAAAATACTTAAAGGCGAACACTATTATATACTTTAGCAGTTCTGCTGAACCCTGCTTATTGATGTTGATTGATGTTGTCACCAGAAAAATTTAACACCTTATTTAAACATTGTATTGGTACAAATACTAGACACTACTACCAAAATTCTGTCACCTTACACAAGTTCTCAGCGTATACGACAAAAATCAGTAAATAATGTGACAATAATTCGATAGATATTGGTAGTGTGTCTGCAGTCGCTTATGAATAATTCCAGCCCAACATTTGCTTATAATATCATAATTTCATAATTTCATAACATGGAATTCTCGATTTTATCTGAATTCTCACAATATAGTGTAGACCAGCAATGGAGTTCTGGAACATATTTTGGTCGAAAAACAAAGAGCTTATTCAAAAGCTAAAAAAAAATAAATATAATGTTTCTTTGATTTTATAAGAGCGCAATATGCGTACGAACAAAGGCACAAAGCAATAAATCTTCACGCCTGTGCGATGGAAGATAAGCTATGGAATACTGTGGGAAAATAAATTGTTACTGTGTTGTACTTTGATAAGAAAACGTTAAAATGTTATCACTGCTTAAAATTCCAGTCCGCAGGAAAATTTACCGCCATTTATTTGTCCGGATACTTTAGATTTTTCACGATAACGGTGCTGAATCTGGCACCTAAACACTTAAAAAGCCCTATCAGTATTTAAAGAGTGAGAGTATCCTACATGTCGGTAGAAAGTACGGCAGGTAATTACATGTTAGATAGTTTGCGTATAGTTGAATGGTAAAAATGTTTTTACGCGGCCTGTTAATGTTGTGGGTAACATTGTAGTTGTACTTTTGAGATACTTAGCCATTTTCATATTGCTCACCAAGCTTACATGCTGTCATACGTTATTCTTTTCGTTCATATGACCTTCACCCAAAACTTTACCCTATCTTGGAAGGTTTTGTTATTTTGTCAAATTTGACGGAACTAATTACGTTAGTATTAAACTGTGATAAAAATATATAAAATATGCAATTTCGTCGGTTGTTGATAGTCTTAACATTAACAAGGAAGTAAGCGGAAAAATAACAACCAAATAGAGGAAACAACCTAACAGCATTGCGTAAATTGTAGTAATTAAAATCTATTTCCTAAATCTCTCTCTCTCTCTCTCTTCTCTCTCTCTCTCTTCTCTCTCTCCGTCCGGCTGTCTCTCTGTCCAACAAGAAATCCATGTAACCACTTATGTTCTAGCTCATCCACGTCATCCACTGTGACGTAGATGTCTATTTTTATATAATCCCAATCTTTCTTATTAACAGATATTGTTACATACATAAGATATAGGTAAACTGTCGATACAACCTTTAAGAAAGGACACGGATTGAGTTATGAGTCATGAATGTGTTTAAGTTTGTAAATGTGGTGCTCATAATTTCGATAAAAATCATAAAGTAAATGAGTGGGATTTGCTCCAGCAAGGTGAACACGCTCAATAGTGTGGTAAATGACAAGTGAATGTTGAAATATTATAATTAAAATACACATTCGTTATTTAAGCCGCAGAGTAATTTATTCTGCCTACGAGTTGTTTGATGTGTTTTACAGAAAACAGGCGAGGCTGGAATGGATTCATTTTGTAAGTGACCGGTCCATCGTCGGGGCCCAAAGTAAACGTTCAGTCTTCACAAAGTCGTATGATAATCGGAACACCTCGAATAATTCACGATTCATCTCTCAGACGTATGTAGGTAGCCGGATCACCTCGACCATTTCCCTAACGGGGACTACTTTTGTGACATACGTCAAAACAAAGATGGCAGCTCGGATGACAGTTCACTGTAGTGGATAACATTGTTTTTCTACACAATGCAATAATAATACAGTTACATATTGGGTACAGGAACGCACACTTTCAGCCAACTTATACGATAGTATCTGATACATCAAACTTTTCTTCCAAAGCCCGCTGGCAACACGACCAACGTATTTCTCCCCTCAAACAATGCCTGTAAAACTTCATTTTGTTGCTCCTTCAAATTTAAATCATCCAGTTATAATTTACCCAGCGCAGTTGACACACTGCTGTCACACGATGCCATTGTTTATGTTTTGTGCGAACTAGGCTACTTTTTAGTCATATTCTTCTTCCAACTTCCTGCGAACAAAGCGATCGTGATTTCTGTAAGTATTATTGCACCAGATACATCCGAGGGCTGATTGTCACGAGGACGGAATTACCCAAGGAGTTCCGATTGAGTGGTATGAATGAACGTGGCATTCCGGAAATGTCCGGATATCCCCGAGTAGCTACAAATTACCGACGATGGCATACATTAGACAAGTATTTGGGTCATCAGATAAATTAGCCAACTTAAATGATTTGAGATATAAACACAACACTATTTGTTTTTATAAATATCCAGCAGTGAATTAAAGGAGACTTGAAGAAACGGGGACGTTTTTTCGTGTGTGTCTTTTTTAACAATAAACAAAAAGCGAAGATGTCTCTAGTATAAGACACCAAGACATCCTAACTCGGTATTGAAAATGTAAACAAAGATGCGAACTGTAATTTCAGTATTCAAACATTTTATTAATCTAAAAAGAAAACGGTTAGTGTATATTGAATTCGCATTGTAGAAATTTGATACTCGTTTAATTTTTTGAAAAATCTATATTTAGTACCACATTACCTGCCGATATGTACATGTATTTAAGTAATCCAATACAGCTCTCAACCGTTGCAACAAGTGTAGAACTGTTTATGTAATCTTAAAGGCGGTGTTCGATAGTTTGTAGATCATTTTCCATCTCAGACGTCCAAATTTATTATTGTTACTTGAAAAGATCCCACGAAATGCTGCAGAATAATATCCTATATCTAAATGATGCTCCAGACTTATATCCTATATCTAAGTGATGCTGCAGACTAATATACTATATCTAAGTGATGCTGCAAAATAATGCCCTATATCCAAGTGATGCTGCAGAATAATATCCTATAACTAAGTGATGCTGCAGACTAATATCTTTTATCTAAGTGATGCTGCATAATAATATCTTATATCTAAGTGATGCTGCATAATAATATCCTATACCTAAGTGATGCTGCAGATAATATCCTATATCTAAGTGATGCTGCAGAATAATATCCTATATCTTAGTGATGCTGCAGAGTAATATCCTATATCTAATTGATGCTGCAGACTAATATCTTTTATCTAAGTGATGCTGCATAATAATATCTTATATCTAAGTGATGCTGCAGAGTAATATCCTATATCTAAGTGATGCTGCAGAGTAATATCCTATATCTAATTGATGCTGCAGAATAATATCCTATATCTAAGTGATGCCGCAGAATAATATCCTATATCTAAGTGATGCCGCAGAATAATATCCTATATCTAAGTGATGCTGCAGAATAATATCCTATATCTAAGTATCATAACAATCTACACGCCATTACAATCATGTATTATATGTACTTATCCTAGCTACGCTGCACAGTTAGCTAATTTTAAACTAGGAAATCCATGTGACCACGTATTTGTGCGATCACGTTATATCATCATCCGGCTTATTCGCTATGGCGTCGATAAATATCTTGAGCAAAAATTTCTAACGTGCTTATTTATAGAAATTAATAGAAAGAATGAATTTTTATAGCGACTTTTCATAATTTGTTCTGTCTTATAATTGAAGGAGTGTTAGGTTATGCAGAAATCATACCCTGATTCCCCTAAATAGGAATAATGTATTGTAACATACATTTGATATAGACAAACTGACAGATACAAATGTACCACCTTTAATACAATTCAATTTGACAAAACATACATTTATACTCACATATTGTAAAGTCCAGATTGTAAAAACAACAAACTAACATATCATCTTATCAAAACATACATCACTTAAGTGATTCACTTACCAAAAGATTTTAGATAAAATCACCGCTTCACCCTAAAGAACTAAATTTGTTTGAACGCAACTAGTCTATTTTTTTTAAATACTAACCGAAAGTAGAATCGATTCTCCCAAAATTCAATATCTTCCACTTTGCAAGTTACCTGCCATAATATGCTAATTTGTTGTTACCTGCAAAAGTGCGAGAAAATTTATACGGCAATGCTGTTTAAAGGTGTTTATGTAAAGGATAGACAACGAGTGGAGTGGTCTAACCGACTTATACCACAGCTACCGTCCCCTGGCAGTCAGTTATTATTATTTATTTATTTATTTATTTATTTGTTCATTTTATTATTATTTTTTATTGTTATCATCATCATCATCATCATCATCATCATCATCATCATCATCATCATCATCATCATCATCATCATCACCACCATCATCATCATTATTATCATTATTATTATAAGGAACGGCTATTAAATAGTCATTTTAAAGTTTAACTAAAATTATGTAATTTATTATGTGTTATTATTATTATTAAACATTAACCAGGCAAGGCTAAGGTATTTTTATATTAAAGTGAAGTGTGGAAGATACTATAACGAAATAAAATAGGGTAAAAAATAGAAATAATAAGCTTATTACATTTTTAAGGATTATTAACCAAACAAAATATTCTCAGTTTTCAAACATTCACTCCTAGATTTAGGTGATCTTAATTTAATAATGATAGCGGAAAGGCGGCCACTATTAATCAATGAGACATATTTTATTAAGAAAAGAAAAACAAGAACATTGTCGTTGAACAAATACAAAGAAGCAGCACAACACATTTCAACAATATAGACACAAGCTCGAAATAACTACATGTACTTTTAACATTTCACATTTAATACTTAAAATAGTTTTTGCATTGATCCAAGTCAGAAAATGCTTGTTTGTAATTTTGTGAAAACTACAAGTTGTAAAATAACACATTCGGTTAAACACTACCAATTCATACCGTGAATGTTTGAAAACTGAGAATATTTTGTTTTTAAATTTATGCAACCTGTCGGCGTCTACACATAGACCGAGTTAAAATGACTGTCATTTCCCATAGCTTCTTGCTGAAATCTGTATCATTTTTGGCCCGGCCTTATTAGCCAATCAAATTACTTCAAGTTACTACTTCGGGACCGAAACAGTGATATTGATATTGGCACTGTTTTAAAGCAGGCCGTCGTGTTATTGAACGTAGCAGTGCTTTTTATGGGACTAATAACGTACATAGAGGATCTGATATGAGTGTTCATTAGATACTGAAAATATTAAACGAGTTGGATTAAATGATACGAAACAAGGCTCTGTCTAGTTTCTTATCATTTTAGACAACGAGTTTAACATTTCCAATATCTAATGAACGAGAATATTAGATTCTTTTTATCACATAACCAAAACACCAGATGTTTTTTGTTTACAATGCATAATCTTTTGATAGTATGAACAGTCGGCCTTGACATGTGCAATTCGGTTTGGAAGAATCCGCACAAAAGATAGTTCCAGGCTTTACTCGACCATTTTCCACACAAAGAGAACAGGTTCGTTTATAACATGACTAAAATGTTACCTTTTTATTAATTAAAATGAAATTGTCCAACAAAATGCATAAAACGGCGACAACAAAGTGATCGGGAAATGGCATATACGCCACACATACTTAATGACGTCACACTACGACAATGACGTCACACTATGATAACTAACTAGTGAGTTACCAAAAATAAAGCATGAGTGTTACCTCACGCTCGCGCGGTAGGTTATGTGAAAAAGTTATTTAATATCACTTATTATGCAATGCCAAAAAAATACATTAACTAAGAAACTCAAAACAAATGTAACAAGAGTTCTACATAATGCTATAATGATAGAAATGTCGCTGCGCAGTATTGGCAAAAATGCCGGCTAATCCCAATCTCTACATAATTTATTTCTTTAAACATTATGTAAGCGGTTCCTAGTCGAATAAAAATCACAGCGTAGGCGGTTCTACTCGGATTTATAATATCTCTTTTCTGTTATGATAGCTGAATATCGAAAGAGACCATAATTTATCAACTATATATCTATACGACAAAAAAACACAAACAACAACAACAAAAACAATTAGAACAAAGCATCGTCGAAAGAATCACCCATTAAAAAGAGCACAACACGATTCACGAACAACTAGCACAAAGGCGAAATAAATCTCTCCTTTAAGTAAATGCCATCTGTAACACAAAATACAGGATAGAAACTACAAGCAAATTTTACAAAACATAAAGAGACGCCGCAACAAGACTACAGCAAACAATGTAGGCAATGGAGGTAAGGACTGGTGGGTCCTGATCAACACTTCTTGCCTAAGTTATTATCAATTAAACAGCTTAAAATTAACCAACATTTTTTTATATTTTAAAATGCCGGCATTTCTGCCGATACTGTGCAGCGACATTTCTGTCATTATAGCACAGGGGCACTTATGAGGTGTCCAGGGACTGAACCCGGCCGGTCCATTATACTAACACCGACGAGTCAGGCGTAATACTGTCCCTTAGCCCCGAGCATTAGAAGGGAAGCCGCTACTACCAACTTTAAAGTCTCCCGATCCACAAGCCGACGCTCTACCAATTGAACTATTGCGGCCGGTCTTAACTGTGTTTCGAAGGTATTTAACTCTTTGATTATTATTATAAGATAGCTGCCGCTACAATCCCTGACGCAAGTCGTGACTATACAAGTAATCACAATATGCTTTTTT
Organism: Sinonovacula constricta; assembly: GCA_007844125.1. NCBI lineage: Eukaryota > Metazoa > Mollusca > Bivalvia > Cardiida > Solecurtidae > Sinonovacula > Sinonovacula constricta. The sequence continues at coordinate 37,845,949 of CM017563.1, forward strand.
ATTCCACAGTGACTTGTGCACGAATCCAAAATGTTGATCATTTTTATAATAAAAGTGGACAAATCAATTGAGCAGTTTCACTCAGAACATGTCGGTTATATATATTTCCGAACATGTCAGGATATCGCAAAGTAGCTACACATAGTAAGTTACACATTGTTATAAATTGTCAACTTTGTACAGTGTGAAATCGTAAACATTAACAGTATGTTAAACATAATAAGAACTACTTCACCAAAAAATATACGTTTATGTTGTGTACTCATTTTATTAACACGAGACAAAACACATAATAAGGAGAAAGACGCGCTTTCTTAAGTTTGTTCTGAATGATAGTCCAGACTTTTGTATTTCTTATAGAAACAGGGCGTATCTAATCACCCTAATACAATATAGATATTTAATAACTTCACTACTTCCTTTTTAATGACGTCATAACTAAGGTCTGAAAATACGTCATCACTTGCCAAGTTTTGTTTTAAAAGGATCTGTTTTCTTTTCACAGATTGCATTTGGGAAACAAATCAGGAAGTTCGAGGTCAGAGACCTATTAAACTGGTTTAAGCATTCCAATTTGCTGATTGACCGTTCCACGGTTAAGTGTTTGTTATCCCCCTTTGGCACTGTTATTTGTTTTCAAATTTTTACTTTTGATTAACACTAAGGTGGATAAATTTATCTAAAGAATGTTATTTACGGTGCGATGAACAGCAACCCGAGCGAATGTTTCGCCACATCAAACCCACTTTTGTTCCTGTCAACAGTCGCGAAGATCGTATCATTGTTTCTCAGGAAGATAATTCTATGTGAAAACAAAGAGTGGTATATTGGATTTGAAGACCTCATACACTCAATGTAGTCTTGATGAATTTCCTCAGATCGGCTGTTTCTGTAACAATGGAAATGTTATATAATTTTGCGATGCACACAAGGGCGAATATTAGTGATTACGAGAATGGGTAAAGAAACGTGATACATCAGATACAAAGGCGAATGTCAATGATCACTGGAATGGATAAAGAAACGTGATACAATAGATACAAAGGCGAATGTCAATGATCATTAAAATGGATAAAGAGACGTGATACAGCAGAAAGAAAGGCGAATGCCAATGATCACCAGAAGGCGTTAGGAGACGTGATACAGTAGATAAAAATGTCAATTTATACAATTTTAATATAAATTATAAAAATGAATGAATAAAATAATGTTACGTCATGTAATAATAAGGGTCCTTGTGTAGTCTGTAAGTGCCCTTTTCTAGACTGCGATCCTGTTCCAGACGTAAAGTCACATGACTGTAAATGAAGTAGAAGCCAGGCGTTTTTATCACTATTTTTGAGCCATTCGCGTCAATCCCGTTACTGGCTGATGGCGGATCCCGTCGTAATACGTCTTCAAGAAAAATACAAAATTTAATTAAACAGAAAATATGTGTCCACGAAAATGTTAGTCATAATAACAAACTATCACAAATAGTACACGTTACACGTTGTTCAGTCATAAAGAAGCTGATCTGAGACATATTTGACATCTGATATTGTATTAACGTTTAGTATCCCAGCCCAAGTTACACGTCAATAGTACGTCTTGTGTCCCTTAAAATACCACATAACTTTCGCCTACCGGACCTGATAACGCAATCGGTAGAGCGACATACCAAAGTCCTAAAAATGGTAGTGGAACAGCTCTCTTGCAAACGCTCAAGCAAACAAGGCTATTTCCACGACTGGTTGGCCCGGAGTCAGGATAATGTGACTGGGTGTGGTATCATGCCAGGTGTTCGCGGCAGGATATACATAGGTAAGGCAGAACTATATCTGCTTCAAGTGGACGCCGTCTCCAGATAACTGAAACATGAACTGTTGGTGGGACGATAAACCCAATAAACAAACAAACAATAACTTTCGTCTTTACATAGTAAGTTAACAGTTATTTACAGAAAGAGAGCCAGGAGATATAGGGGCAGCCATTCCAGCATCTCTCCAAGTGAGAGTTCCAGATGAATTTATGTTTATAATGCACAAATACTACAGTTTCGAGGAATGGATATTATCATTTGATTGAAGGAACTCTTGCATAAACTGGTACATTTTCTCTAATAAAAGTATATTTAAGAAAAACATAAATGAAGCAACTTGTAAATTTGTTGAGAACAAATTTTATGAAAGTTATCGTTACTTGTATGTGAGAAAACACATATGATAATGAACGCTATTCTATATTAGTTGTATAAATATTATAATATTATAAGAAGCCAATTTCTCTTCTTCCGCTCGATGTTGCTTAAGAGAGGGAGCATTGTATTGTTTTGTATTGTATTGTATTGTATTGTATTGTATTGTATTGCTCAGAGATAGCATATGAATGATAAACCAGTCTACACGACCTATGTTTTATTTGCTCAAATTAAAGTCATGAACGTTTTTATTTGCATAACTTACCATCCTTTCCAATCTTATTGCCCTCTGCGTGGAAGTATTGACGACCCAGAGATTCTGTCAAGTACACGAGAAGCCAGATTTGGGTTTTCTATATTGGCTTTATTAGTTGCAGTAATATTATTAGTAGTTGCAGTAGTAGTAGTAGTTGTAGTAGAAGTAGTAAAAGTAGTGGTAGTAGTTGCAGAAGTAGTAGTTGTAGTAGTTGCAGTAGTAGTTGTAGTAGAAGTAGTTCCAGCAGCTGCAGCAGTATGTCTACCACAACTACAACTACTATTACTATTTCTACTACTACTACTATTACCACTAGCACTACTACTACTACTACTACACCTACTACTACTACTACTACTACTACTACCACTACTACTACTACCACAACTACAACCACCACTACTACTATTACTACTACTACTAGTACCACCACTACCACTACTACTATCACTACCACCACTACTACTACTACTACCACTACCACCACTTTCACCACCAATACTGCCATTACTACCACTACTACTACTACTACTACTACTACTACTTCCACTACCACCACTACTACTACCACTACTTCTACCGCTACTACTACCACTACTACTACCACTACTACCACTACTACTACTACTACTACCGCTACTACTACCACTACTTCTACTACCGCTACTTCAATTATTACTACTACTACTACCACTACCACTACTACCACTACCTCTACTACTACTACTACCACCCCTACTACTACTACTACTACTGCTAATAATAATAATAATAATAATAATAATAATAATAATAATAATGATAATAATAATAATAACAATAATAATGAAAGTTAGCCCAGGTTATAGCAAGTGATGATATTTTATTTAGACAGACAAAGGTAATACAAATATTTACAATCAGCAAGGAAATATAATAAAGTCCTATAAGCATTGCATCATATACCAACATTTAAAATAGGCACTTGCAAGTCAAACGTACAAGTAAGAATAATCTGTGTTTGTTCATTTAATCAAAAATGCCAACAGTTACCGCATTAGAACGGTCAGTCGGCAAATGGGACAAACTAGGGTGCTAAAGCCGGTTTTACAGAGCTCTAACCTCTCACTTCCTGAGGGGTTTCTCTAATGCAAGCAGTGAAAGGAAAAACAATCTATTTGAATAAAAAGTGTCCAAGCGCTGACATTTTTATAAGTGATGACGTCGTTAAAAGGAAGTAGTGACGACATTTGAACAAATAATGTCCACATGGTATTTAGAAGCGAGAGGAGTATTATTTCTGTTAGAAAAATCACACAAAATTGTTGATGGTACATGAATTTAAAGTTTTGAAGCAATACAAAATGACCAGAGAAGCAGTGTAAATGGTTGTACATCGTCTACATGTGTAAATAGAATAGAGGAAGATTCAATCGTCATACTGAGATCAAACCTTTTCTACGCCCATTAGTGTAAAAGAATGTTAATTGTACAATGAGTTTACGACCTGTTTAAATAAGGTTATACATCTTTTCTAGGACTCTGTTTCACTGTCATTACATTTACATCTGTTACAGACCTACTTAGAGTATTTAGACCACGTGACGTCAGGAAAAACGTCGTTCAGGCATTTGCATATAGGAGCTTCAATATAACTGGATTAATTAATTTAAAAATTAAAAAATATGGGATAAAGATGAATAAGTTAATTATTTTCAGATTGAATAATGTCTGTTTATATTTCAATTAGCTTTTGTTTATCTATGGGTTCGTTTTACATTTACGGTGTTATTGTTTGGATATAGCATTTGTATAATTATTTATCTGTCTTGCGTAAAATAAACAGCAATTAATATAAAAGTTAATTGGTTAATTTTTATAGTAATCTCAAGATTTTGAAATAAAATAAAATACCTTCAATGGGCTACATTGGTGAAATGGAAATTGTCTCCCTTGTTTGTTAATATACGAGGTATTCCAAACAGTAAGTAGGTCCGTTTAGTTGGAATTATTGGACTTAATCGCCCGTTCTTTTGTACATATTGCTATTACAAACAGTTTTTTTTACTTTCGCATAAATATAAGCTTAATCTATTTAAATTACTTTTAGAGTTTTTTTTATTTAAAAAGGAAAACGGAAGTCTTTGTTTATAATGGTTAACCTGGGTATCACAAGATAGCCAGAAAAGTCAGCATAAACTCCAAAGAGCACAAGCATAAATAAGAGTAAAACAAATGAAAGAGCCTTGTAGTATTTAGGGATTATTCAGAGGAGACTACTTATAAATGTCTCTCATTCCAAAACCAAGTTAACAGTAGATAACTTAAAATAAAACTAAACCTGGTCATCTGTTTTCGTTGATAATCGTAAAAGTAATATTACAGGTGATATGGGAGTGTAATATATGAAAAATCATGCGTAGAAGGAAATTTCTAGAGGCAGACATACCTTTCTCTTTCACAGCTTCTCTTGCAATCTGTAAAAATTAGAGCATGATTTAAACTCATAGTTATGCGGATGCTATTTTAGGATAAATTAAAATGTTTTTTAGAAAAATAATAAACATGGTTATTGTTTTGTTTGTTTTACAACCATGTAATATTAAAGAAAATGTTGTTGAAATGAATGGAAGAATTTGTAACTATGACATGTAGACTTACATAGGTGAATGTTTACTTAACAAAAATCTATGTCGTTGTTGTTGTTGTTGTGTGTGTGTGTGGGGGGGGGGGTGGCGGTAGTTTTCGCTAGTTTGATTAAAGAACCATCAACACGTCCGTTGTTGCTAGCAATATTGACTTTAAAAAGGGTATAGACAGTTTAAAACTTCAATGTTTCTGCATTCAACGTTAATTGAACAAATGCAGATTTTATGTTTGCTGTGTCGGCTATAGGGATGTACACGAATGCGGTACTGTATGAGTGCCCCATATTATTTTGCCGGCGCCGTTCTGCTGCCGCATAATTATATACATGTAGATAGATATACACGAACATAGTACCGTATGAGTACCGTATCTATTTTTGCCGGCGTCGTTCTGCTTCCGCATATAAGATAAAGATTCTCATCTTTAATAGAAAAGGTTTCATTGCTGAGTTGTAACAAATAACTTACCTCCTTTATTTCGTTAAACGTTTTGGCGCAACAGTGACGTCCATTGCCGGTATCCTCTTTCTCGCTGAGTGTTGTAGAACCAATATTGGGTGGTGGTGTTTGAAAAACCGGAAGTGCCGTGGTCGATGTGGTTTGTTCCTTGTTTCTCATCACAAAGAACAAGTATGGAAAACCAACAGAGATCAATATTAGCATAACAATGTTCATCACACACAAAATGTAAAAACGTTTGTTCGATGCAATCTTGTCAACACACGAGCATCCGCCATTCCCTTGACGAATGTATGTATCACCCGAATATGACTGACCGGTAGCTTGCTGGGTATCTCTATTCAATCCTATTCTAGAAGCAGTCTGTTGGTCGTATTGGCTCGACGGAGTGCTAGCAGGGCTCACGTTGCAATGTGTAGGCGTCTGCACTGTTTGACATGACCTGCATACGTGTGGTTGGATATGACTAATATTAGGATTGGAGTTACATGTGCAAAAATGAAATAATGGTGTCGTATAACCTTGGTGCAATCCTGATGAACAGTTGTTATGAATCTGGCCACAGTGCAGAAGTTCGCTTTCCGTGAAGCGCCGGCTTCTTTGCGGACGCACGTTACCTGCAGAATTTATATATCGTGGGTCTGTCACATCTTCAATTGTAAAACTGACGGAGCTGTTTTTGTTCCAACTCCGCGTTGGATGCCGAATAAGCGACTCGTAATCATGTTCTTCAGCAAGATTGTCTTGTGAATTTCTTGTGGGCACGAAACAATTTTTATCCTGACAGGATTTATTTGATGACACGGAGATGCCCATCGTTTTATTCTCTAAACGTTGTGTTTCACAACTGCTCTCACTTGTTCGAGATAATGCGTGATCGCGCATTTTTTTAAATTCTGCTGTAAAAGATGAAATGCTAAAACTGACGTCTTAAATTGAATGGTGACGTCACAAAATTTTTTAATACGCCGCCAATAAAACGTACATGTAATTTTACAAGATTATATTCAACGCTGTATTGACATTGGCTGTCAGTGCCTCGTCTTAGTCGGTATCGTGTAAACAGCCATTAAAAACAAAAATGCCAATGGATCTTGTCATATGTTCCTCTGTCGTTAGTTTTGACACACTGTTGTCCGTAAATATCTTGTCTGATACCTCCAAAGAAACGCAAAGTGTCACCTTGAACAAAAAGAAGATAAAACATTAACAATCTTGACCTTTACATTATAATTATTTGATTGCGGCCATCGCTAAATGTTGTAGACAACAGCTTATTATACTGGTTGTTTCTGAGAATACACGAAACTGTTATTATTTGGGTAATTCTGGGACAGGCCTTCTACCATAACAACCAGTCAGGGGTACCCATAATTGTTAGTTATAGTAATAGTGGTAGTAGAAGCAGAAGTAGTAGTAGTAGTGGTGGTAATAGTAGTTACTGCAGCAGTAGAGTGGATGGATGCTGGTAAGACAATGAAGACAGTAAGAGAGGCAAGCTGGCCCAGTACTGTGGACCAGAACTGTAATGGGCTGATTCGGGGCGGAGGGGGAGGGGGCTTGTCGGAGAAAATCATCAAAACCAATGATTGTTTGTGTTTTTAATTGTGTGTGTATGTTGTTGTTGTTGTTTAGATACATCGCAGCGACCAATTATGACCATTTGTTGGAGGAAGACCCCGGACATTTGTATGGGTAGAACCCAACGGCGCACCTCAAGTCAGCTGGTAGACGGGACTCGAACCCACGCGGTGGGAGGCTAAGCAGTCAGAGGAATTAAAAATCAGCGACTCTTCCATAATACGACTGACTCCCCGACCCCCCCACCCCCACCCCCCACCCCCCCCCCCCACCATATATATATACATAATGAAATAAAAATTAGCGCTGTTAGTTATTAAACTACAGTATCAACATGTTTATACCAAAACCTATCCAAAGGGAGATAAGAAAGTAGTATTTGAATGGTTAAGGTTACGTCCCTTCAATAACAATAAATTTTTGCAAGTGTAAAAGATAGGCTCGTATGCCTTAAAGATGGTATCCGACAGTTTGTCTATATCAAATACAAATAACGATATCGAACAACTGCTGTAGGGAATGTGGGCATAATTTTTTTATAAACCCATACTTTAGTCTTAATAAATAAGATTTTGATCACTGTATTGTTCGACAGAACTAATCACCAAAAAAATCACTCTGAATGTGTATTCTTTCCAAACAGTATAAAATGCTCGATGGTGGTTTCTGCTAGAAATAGACATTGACGTCAGATCGGATTACCCGAATAAATATTTAACGTAATCTCAAAAGTGAGTGGTCGCGTGGTTTTCTTGTTTTAAAGCGTAATATCAAAATTGAGTGGTCAAGTGGTTTTCTTGTTTAAAAGTGGCTATCTCTGCAGTGTAGATGTTGGAAATTCCTGTTTGCAATGACGAGTGGTGATTTATTCTTGACTGTTCAAAGAGATCTTGGACATCATTTAACAGCATTTTGAAGGACCTTTTCAGGTAACAATGACTTATGTGGTTATTTGAGAAAAGAAATTTTGGTCCAAACTGTCGGATACCACCTTTAAGAAAACGAAACATAATTAAACATTAAAGCAAACAGTGTGAATGTTTAACCTAGGTACTTGTAGCGTTGTTGATTAGGAATGACTTACATATAACCCTATAAGGTATCATAAAATACATGATATATTTTTAAACTTGTTTAGATTTTTATTTTTTTCTAGTTGTTTCTGGTCATATCAGTGGTTTAATTTAATGGTATACTAAACTGCTGTTTTTCAGTATTCTTGGAAAATTAAGATTCAAACTGAATTAAAATGTTATTTGTTGTGGTATTTTATTTTAATCCATTAATCCCTGAACAACAAAGACAAAAAGAAATATAAAAAAATATTAAAAGAAAATTGAAAATCTTATCATGTGTAGCATAAAAAGTGGACAATAGGTGAACACTATGTAAATTATGACACTGTGATATTGTCCGTTAATTGCGATTGTGATAACCGATTGTTTATCAACATTCAGTATATATAAGGTCAGGTAGGAGACAACGGTATAATACATTGATATGATGTTCTATTGACACAGTTTATTCGTTTGTTTATTTCTTGGTTTTGTCGTCCCACAAACGGTATTTTAGTTATCTGCGGGCGGTGTCCATTTACAGCAAATACAGTGTTGCCTTCACTGTGCCTAACATGCCGTAAACACCTGACATGATACCACACCGGTTATACTGACACCGATCGACCAGTCGTGGAACTACCCTTATATTTGCTTAAGCGTTAGCAAGGCAGCTATACAACTATCATTTTAACGACTTTTGTATGTCGCGGCCCGGGATCGAACCCGGGGCATCCCCCACATGGAGCTCCACCAAATGCGCTGCCAGGTCCGGTATGACATAATTTTACTGTGCTATCATTATCATTATCATAAGCAAAATCAACAGCATCGTAAAAACATCCACATTATATCATTATAAGCATAAAGGACATAACAGCATTGTTTGTTTGTCGTCCTTGTCGTTAACCATCATCATTATCTTCATTACTACCATCACCATCATCTGTCGTAAATTCGTAAAGAAACCCGTTGTCCTAAATCTAGTAATCGCAAGCGTCACAAATCATCAATATTATTGGCGCCGCTCTTGAGAGCGGTGCCTCTTATGGGATGCATTTTTATGGGGACGATAGTGTAACAGTCAATAACACGATGTCGGAGGTGTTCCGTGAAACACTTTTCAGAGAAAAGAACCAAGTGTTCCTGGTGTTTTTAACAGGGAAGGTTGCAACAATAAAGTGTAGCTTGCAATTATAAAAAGTAGCATAAAAAACGTAGCCGTTTGGCGAAGTTTTGTTTAACAAAAGAAACCGAGTATACAGATGTCAGAAATGCAGCTTGTAATTTAAGATGTAGCAGATAACAAGGAAAAGAAGTAGCAAAAATACACCACATCCCATCAGGGTTATGGCTCGTTACTTTCAAATATTTATGTAATTAATCAACAGAGTAAGAGAGTGTTTTGCTCCCAGGATAGTCATCTTCAGGTTTACAGCGCATGCTCTCAACGGCGCCTTGGATGACTCAGATCCTGGCTCTTTCTGGTTGAAAAACTGGATAGAATTCTTAAACGTTCCGCAGGTCAGCTGTAAGTTTTACATTTGGTCGCTACATTGACGTCAGTCCGGAACACGCGTACCGCAGTCCTTTAATTGCAGGTTACGTTGTTGCAGTTATACGCACGAGTACGTTTGCAATACTCTACCGTCTGCACCTCCCAAAATACACAAACCTCAACGAAAACAAGCTACAACAATTATTAAAAAGAGTGGGTATATGATATATGTGAGTTATTATGTAGCAACATGTATTTATAATTAACTTACCAGTTGTGAATTTATCATCAGAAACATTGCACATCTTAATCACAACATGTTGAAATAGACGCAGCTAGACCAAAACTGCAGTTAGATAGAGAAATGTATAATATAATTGCGTTAACAAGGACGCTATGAAAGCATTGGAACTAGTGGGGTTTACCCCGTTCTTTTTCGCCCTTTCACAGTACCGTGTACACTCGTACATTGTGTATTATAATGATGCGTCAGGTAGATCTTTTCTTAACTGTGCCATTTTGGCGTACTCTCTTACCCTCAACATTTGAGCTACTTAAAAATGCTGACGCGAGGTCAGCCAGGGCGACTCTCTTTGTGAGAAAATCTCAGTAGCATAATAAAAGCATAATGTAATCATGGAAACAAAATACGCAAAAAATTATCCAGCGATGTATACACAAATTATGTGCAAATGTCTGCTTTTGTCGACTGCTACCACTATTAAGTTGTTTTTACAAGTGAGGTTGTAGACGGTATTGATTGAATGAGTCACCGTTTACCGCCAGCCACGCTGCAGAGACATCTATTTTAAAACTAAGAAAGCCATGTGACACCTTACTTTTTAGATCATGTTCTGTCGTCTTACGGGTAGTCCATGCTGACGTCAGTATCTATATTTAGCAGAGGTCACTATCGTGCTTATTTATAGATTTGGGAAGAATAGCATTACAAGTGATTTCTGTGGCAATATGTGCTCTCTAACAATATGGGTTGTGTTCAAAGTTGACTTTACTTGGATTAAATTATGAGTTTATATAAAGATTATGTCTAAATCCCCCACAGACAGTGAAATGTGTTGTTACATACATTTGATGGAAGCAAACTATCGGATATCACCTTAAACATATATATATATATATATATATATATATATATATATATATATATATATATATATATATATATATATATATATATATATATATATATATATATATATATATTGTTGAGATAGTATAGCATATATAAATCAAGTATACTTTATCTCAATAGCAAGTATTTTTTTCATGGTATTTCTATCAGCTCTTTAATAGTTTGACATACATTTGCAGGCAAATACTTACATGTTTTACAACGTTTTAACATTTTAACATGAGTTATACGTTTAATGTTAAGAGAGTGTTTTGCTGTATATGCAGAACTTGGACGCTATCCTTTATATATTACTCGTTTTGTGAGAAATATTAAGTACTGATTACTACATAATTATTGTCAACAATAGAGCTTAGAAGTGAATTTGCTTCAGACTAAAATCATGGTTTTCCGAAACATAGGGCGGCATTTACTTTCTGAAAAATGGATATATAATGGAAATTAAATTGAAATTGTTGATACTTTTAATAATCTTGGAACAGTTTTTAACTATACAGGCTCTTTTAGTAATAATATTGAACATTTGGCGTTAAAGGGAATCAAAGCACTGAATGCATTAAGTAATCACTGCCGAAAAATTCCATTGACTTTTAAGTCCTTGTGTCAATTGTTCGATGCTTTTGTTGGTTCTATTCTTAACTACTCATGTGAGTTGTGGGGGTTCTGTACATGCAAAAGTCTGGAACGTCTGCACTTAAAGTTTTGTAAATATATATTAAATATCCGTTTTAGTACAAGTACTGTAGCCGTATATGTAGAACTTGGACGCTATCCTTTATATATTACTCGTTTTGTGAGAATAATTAAGTACTGATGTAAAATAATACATTCTGTAAATAAAATAACTGTTATATTGTATAAACGAGGTTTGGAAGATTGTTTAAATGGTTGCAAAAACTGGGTTTACAATGTAAAAACTTTATTAGACAGGTATTGTTTTTCAGAAGTGTTTCAGAATCAAAATTCAATTAATAAGAAAACATTCCCTCTGATATTTAAACAACGTATTGTTGACACTTTTACACAAGAATGGTATGGCTTATTGAATAGTAATAATGTATTAGATTTTTATAATAATATAAAGGACATGCCAAGCTACGAACCATACTTGGATATTTTACCAAATGATCTAAGACATTTTATCACAAAAATGAGAATTTCTGCACATTCTCTAAGAATTCACACTGAACGATTTTCAAGAAATCCTTTATCTAGAGAAAGCAGATACTGTTTGCTATGTAATGACAGAGACATTGAAGATGTCTTTCATTTTATTTTGATATGCCCAGAGTACACTGATTTAAGAAGAAAATACCTCAACTCAACTTTGTATAATAGACGTCTGTATATAAAATGTGTTTCTGTTTGATTCAAAAGACAAGAACATACTTTTTATTCTCGCCCTTTTTATCAAGAAAGCAGCCTTAGTAAAAAGGAACATAAGCGTTAATAATACATAAAGTTCATTCTCTAATGTCGTTTCTGTTATTCTTTTATAATGTAACTATCACATAAAAAGCTTAATATATTGTCATTATTATTTTTTCGCTTCCATATTAATAACTAAACCGGATACTATATCTGTATATTGTATTTATAAGACGATGATGTACATGAGTAAAAATCTGAATCAAATATATTCTGTTCGGTTCTGTTCTGGTATTAATGCAATCAAAGACGGTAACTTATTCTTGACTAGGTGCAAGTTAATGTACGTATAGTTATTTGATGCTGTAAGTATTGGAGCCTGTTGTTCCATATTATCCACCCCTTTACACAATAAAACTAAATATGCAATTGTCTCTTTTGAACCAAAACATATTAAATAGTTTATAGTGTTGTTTACAATTAATATGCAAATTTATTTTAGGAAAAGGTTAATATATAATAATATAAGACATGTTCCGGAATACACATTATACCATGCATTCACTCGTTGATAGCAGTCGTTTTCTTCGGTAACCTCGATTAAGTGTTGTAATGTTGTAAATAGCTTAAAAGAGAACTGTAAAAAAAAGAAATACACACTCTCAGATTTTTGTCAAATTTACCATTTTCGAAAATGGCAATTTGCCGAAAATTTTTAGTGTTAGAGTGTGTTTTTTTTAGAAGAAACATATTGTATTTTCACCGAGAATAAAATCGATGCCATACAGATGGTGCCAAAACGTTTATAAATCAAGCTTTCCCAGAACAAAAAGATCAAGTATCAATGGCTGCAGTGAAGATATGAAGGTTAGAGTGAATTGGATTGTTTTATATTTTTGCTAAGAAAAAAAAAGTCTTACGGGGCAAACGAATTTTGATATATATCTTTTATACGAAACTTTTCACCCTAAGACAGAAATTGGCCTTGATGGGTTCTTCCGTCGATTATCACTATATTCAGATTAAAGACGGTATAAAGACGTAATAAATACGGGCCAGTCTTGTTTTATATATCCGGTTATCTGCTTATTTTTTCCCGATCACTGTGCACGGTATTGCATATAGACGTTTTAAACTACCGCTTTATCTCATGATGTGTGCATAAAAAAATTGGAGCATGTTAACCCATTGGGGAAGCATTGAAATATAAGAATATCTATGGCAGATCGTTTGTAAGCGTGTTATGTTATTAAACTACCGTTCTGGATTGAAGCCAATCAATTTGCATATTGGCTGTGGTTTATTTACTATTCAGGTCGTTCACAACTCAACAAAGTGGTTTATTTACATACCGTAAACCCTTCAGCATTTTCCCGTCATACAAGTTCCAATCGGTAACTCCTTCGACATTTATTGCCAGCGGAGACTATTTCAAAGAAGTCATCCCCCGAGTCTCCGGGTTTTCCCGCCATACAAGTTCCAATTACGAAAATTCCTTTAACGTTCTATTCCAGCGGAAACTATTTGAAGAAAGTAGGTAACGCCGGTATCCGAAAGAAAAATGATATCCCAAATTTTTGAATATTTAAGAAAACGTAGCGAGACTGTCCATTTGTTATGTCATGCATTTCCTGAAAGCTTTAAAATGCGAATTAATTACAAGAAATTGTCACAGGAAGGACAATTCATTTGCCATCAAACAAATATTTTGGCAAATTTCCAAAAATGTTTGTGCCTGAAAAAAAAATACATTTTATGACACGTTATGTAATATGCTGTTTGCTTTTGTATAGTGGTACATATAATATTTTAAACTGATATTTGTTTTGAAAAATTCATTTTGCTATTGGTAGATGGTATATGCGTAATATATGTGTAAGGCGTTTTATAATATGCCAAGATGTATGATGGTATACTATGAGTAGGAAGAACGTCTACTGACATATTTTCGAATCTATAAGAACTGATTATTAAATAATACTGATGCTTATTTTATTGCGTATGCGTTGTGGATTGTTCTCTTCTCAGTATACTTGCGCGTATGACCTTGTGATTGTAAATTTTGCGCGCGCATATCTCTGAGTGTGTGACTTGACACGAGACAATGGATAATGTTTGCCTATATTGAGCTCTTTCTGTCAATGATACTTCATGAAACGAGCAATTAATTCAATAAAAATACATCTTTAACAACAACAGCAACAACCTAAGCTACGAAAAAAAGATGGGTCTTTTTTGACATGCGTGTATGCCCCTATTTACGCGTAAAACGCACCCCATGAAGCACTCAAATGTAAAACTTTAAACACGCTTATGGAATACCCTTTTCTACAGCAAAACGTAATGCCCTTCTTGGCCTAACAGCCAGTCTATTGGCATTAAACTATTTTTAAATATCAATAAACTTCCTAATAGGTAACAGTTCAATATCGGTAAGATAGATAGGGGACTTGACGTTAAGCAGTAAATACCCCTAAAAGTTTGAGACTGCTAATAGATAGAACATAACAGCTCATAATTGTTTTCAATAGTAGCAACTTTTGTAGCCAGTGCCATCTGAAGAAGCTTTTATGCAAAGAAGCAGCTATAGGAAAGCTGTTTTCAGGCCAAACCAGCTATATTTCATTATAATATCATGCCGAGACCAAGGGATACTATTTCCCTTTTTCCTACGTAAAGGGAACTTACTTAAACTATTAAAAAACTATATTCTTTAACCCCCTATGGGAATATGTATTTGGTATATATTCTGCGGAAAAGCTATTAGTCATTCGGGTAATCCACTCTGATGTCGGTATCTGTGTTTAGCAGAAAACTGAAGTGTGCTTATTTATAGATTTAAAAGGAATTAGCATCTTGGTGCTTTTTATGAGTTGTATTGTATTGTATTTATGATTGTTGTTGTATATTGTTGTTTTTGTTTTGTGTTTTTTTGGCAAAAGATGTATGTACAAAATTCCCCTAACAAGGGTCAGACATTGTTACATGTATTTGATATAGGCAAACTGTTGGCTATCACATTTCAAAGCGGGTTTGGACTACTGCCACCCCTACAACAGTTGCAACCATGACCACTACAACGACCACCACTACCACAGCGATTAATAAAACAACATCCACCAATTCTATTCAACACTACTGCTTCCAGTACGATAACCACTCCAACTACTTCCGCTTCCACTACGATGGTCACCATAACAACCCTTTCCTCCATCTCCAGTACTATGATCACTACAACAAAATGGTCCACCGTCACCACTGCGATGACTTCGGGAACTACCACTGATTCATCTACGATGCCCACTTTAACTACCACAGCTAGGACGACTATTAATAAATTATTACAACCACTCTAACAACTACGATTATCACTACTATTACAATCGTTCTCGCTACCAATACCACTTCTTATACCCACGACTAACGCTGTATCTACCAACATACCTACAACGATTACCATCACTATTACATTGCCCCCTTACAATAATATATTCTTCCATCCCAGCTACTTCTTCCAACGCCAACCGCCATGATAACCACTTCCACAACGACCGTCCGCACTACAATTATCGCTACTGCTGCAACCGTTCCCACTTCGATTATCACTACTACTGCAACCGTCCCTATACGACTGATACTACTACCATTACGACGTCTGCCATCACCGTCCTACTACGACTAAAAACTACTACTATCACAGTTTCCACTACGATTATCCCTACTACTGCTATCGTAATTACTACGATTTCTACTACTACAATTACCGTCCTCAATAAGATCTCAACTGCTACCATTAGTCTCCACTACGATTATCACTAACTGCCATCGTCCCCACTAACCAAGAACCCATTGTATACATGACAACTGTTTAAATTCAGATTAGCATTCAAGACCATCAATGTAAATATATCTTATATTGTGTAATATAGTTTCGGGAAAAATTATCCATAACAATGTTTCATTTCTTCTTACGCGCACTTTCATACACACATTCCCGCGCAAACACGCATGAGCACACACGCTCGCATACTCCAAGGACTCACACGCACGCACGAGCGAAAAGACGAATGCACACGAACTCATGCTATTGTGCGTCCATGTATACCTGTGCATGAGAGAAAGAAAGAAACAAACAAGAATGAACGAAGAAAGAAAAAAGAAAGGATAAGTATTGTAGGCGAATACTAGTGTAAACATAACTATCTCCGTGATAAGAACGTTAGTCAAAAATCTAAACAATGCATAATCATGACGCTATATTGAAAACAAATAAAGATGACACGCGACCGACAAGATAGCACCCCAGTGTGACACAGTTGTATATGAGCGTAGGTCGGTATGACCTACATAGCTCGAAACAGACACCCGTTATTTAAACTAAGCACTGAACGAAATCGATGTACTAAAAGAACGGAAAACTTACTTTCTGCGTCTGTCCTTTTTTTCGCTGTTGTCTTACAACCATTTGTGGTTTCCGATGTAGCAAATACACTGAATAAAATACATCGTTTATCAGCTTTCTCGCAAATTTTTGCAGCTATTGCGACAAGTGAACATACTCTGGCAAATAACAGGTACAGTTGCCAGGTGAAAAGTGCTTTTTGTGTACATTTTCTACTTTCGATTTGTATTTTCAGAGAATGATAATATAAATTGTTTACATTAGAGTTAAGCATGTTTCTTTTTCGTGTGTGTGTGTGTGTGTGTGTGTGTGTGTGTTTTACCTTTTAAGGTTTATTGGTAACTGAATTAACTTAAATGATGTTTATATTTTTTAAATGTTTAGTTTGTTGTGTTTAAACATCGCTGCGTTATGTGAATATAATTCTATAAAAAATGTATGAAAAGAAAATCAACCAACCAACACCTGTTGCAACGGTTGAGCGCTGTTTTGGATTTAAGCGTAAAATACCGTCTGTACACCAGGTACTAAATATAGACTTTTCAAAAATTAGACCAGTGACAGATTTGTATAATTCAAATTTAATATAGACTAATCGATGTCGATAGATTTATAGAATGAGTGCTTACTGAAAATTCCATTTCGTTTCTTTGTTTATAATAATGAGTTCAGCGGTATTGGTGTCTTACACTAAAGACTACCATGTTATAATGTGTATACATGTAGTTATACCAAATACGTCCCTGTCAATCAATTGTTGAATAATTCGATGCTTGATATTAATGAAAAACATTATTGTGTTTATGTCACAATTATTGTGGTCCCCAAATCCTTTTAATTTGATTGATTTTTCTGATGATCCCAAACTTGAACACATTCATGACTCATAACTACATTTATCAGCAAATAATGTTAGCATTATACCGTTGAATCAACACTATGGTGGCATTTTTTCACCATGATGATGATGATGATGGTGATAATGATTATGATGATGATAATGATGTGTGAGTGAGTGAGTGAGTGAGTGAGTGAGTGAGTGAGTGAGTGAGTGAGAGGGAGAGAAAACAGAGGGTAGATAGCAAAAGAGAAAATGCGACAGATCGACAGAGAGAGAGAGAGAGACAGATAGACAGAGAAAGAGAGGCGGAGAAACAATGATATAACATTTGAACATGATGAAGAAGCAAATATATAAAACATCCACTATTTATAGATAATATTTCGCTGCCAATTTATAACATTCAACAACAGGCATGCGGTAAATTGGATATAATATATGTACATGTATAAAAAGGTATAAATAGTAACGCATTTAGTTATATTTATTGTATTTGAAAATTGTTTCATACATGTATGTGTTTCACTCATCGTGTCAAATAACAAAAAATAGTGTTCAATACTAAAAATATCTTGTCCACCAGTTTATCGATCCAAAAATGACAAGATGATAAATTTGCGTGAATTTAAATAAACTAAAATAATTTAATTATAGCGAACAACGGAATACGCTCATTCAACTTCACTGTGTTGATTAGTAAAACATTATTTAATTTTATGCTTGTTTAGTGGAAACATTAAGGTGTATTCTGCCAAAACCAAAAACAAACGTATTTTGCTCCGTATTGATGTCATATTATAAAGGATGATTAAGCAATTAAATCATGATATTTTTTTCTAGTTTGGATGCTGCTACCATTCTTTGCATCCAAAGGCAAAGATGCTTCTATTTATAAAAAGGAATCGCTGATAACTAAAATGTTGTCTGAAGTCTAATGCATGTCAGTGGAATTTATTTTAAACAGCCAGGGAAATGCGGCGTTCTCGATTTACATACTGTACAATTTTAATTGAGTATCGACTTTTAATTGGATAATTTAATCTCTATATTGAAGAAAACGTATAGAAACAATATCGTTTATTGACATGAAATTTACTACAATCAGCCCATGTTTATAACATGTATATTACTAAAAATAAAAATGGCAGTATGCGATGATGCGAGCCCCGAACCACTCGAACATCTAAACAATTGCCACATAACATCCTTGTATAATTAACCTTCGTCGAACTTGATGTTGCCAGAATACCTCGGACATTTTTGTGAAAACAATTGTAATTAATTAATTTATTTATTTATTTATTTATTTATTAAATATTTGTTTCCTTACCTCTTTTAAAGACTTATTCCTTGTTTTTATCACTGAGATAAACCGGTTGGTCTGATAGAATGTTTAATATTCAGATTTATTTCAATACATAGGAAATGAGGTTATGAACATCTATAAATAGTCATAGGTTTTTCTCGCTCTTAAAAGTGCATAAAATGCCTTAAATGGCTTTTTCGTTGTGCAATGTCTTTATACATAAACAATATATCAAGACGCTAAATCTCTGTCAATGACCAAACGATAAGGGAGATTCGATATTGTATTGATGTGCTGTGTATTTATACACAGATCAGCTGTACAGCCAGTAAAACGGTTATATGTAAATAAAAACGAATAAATCTTAAAATGTACACAGAATGAATCTCGCAGCATAAATGTTCGAGTATGACTCATATACGAATACTTCACGAACATTTTCTGCTAGTACTTGTACATTTACTGTCAGCATTACTACCTACTACAACTTCTACCGCTGCTGCTGCTGCTGCTCCTACTACTAGGACTACTACTACTTCTTCTTCTTCTTCTACTACTACTACTTCTACTACTACTACTACTACTACTTCTACTACTACTACTACTACTACTACTACTACTACTATTACTACTACTACTACTACTACTACTACTACTACTACTACTACTACTACTACTACTACTACTACTACTTCTACTACTACTACCGGTACTACCAATACTACTACTACTACTACTACTACTACTAGTATTTCTAATACTAGTACAGCGTTTACCACCACTATTACCACCACCACAAATATCAGGAAGCCAATCAAATGACTAAGAGTGACTAGATCACCTTGGACTAGTTACAATTTTAAGTGCTGGTTGTTATTGTTCCATAAATGACATGTTCACATTTTAGAACATGAAATCTTTTGTATTAAATGTAGTTTTATTCCACAGAGGTAAACGGATAAACCGCGGGAATACCCATTGAATTATAACATAAGTCTATACGTCTCCGACATGTTCATTTGAAGATGTGATATAATCATTTTGTTCTCTTGACCGCATTTTAGAAAAAACAATACTGACTTTACATATTATTAAATAGTGTGAAAAATTGAGAGGATATTAAACAGTTGTTTTCTCTTTTTTGAAAATGGGACTTCAATTAGTCAATGAATCAGGATGAATCAGGAAGTGGGATGAACATGCACTTTGATTATATTTTGTAAAAAAATACACTTAATAAATTGTGCATATTCCAGCGTGACGAAATCGCTGTAAAGTGTTACAACTTTTTCTTAACAATGAAAGAAGTAAGGTAAAGCAGTTAAAAGATACGAGTGGATATGGATGATGTCACTGTAAGACAAAAAAGAGAAAATGTAGCATTATAAAACTTAATTTAACTTCCGCCTTGGAAAATTGCCCCGACAGTGGTGGTGGTTGCGGGGGGGGGGGGGGGGGGGGCGGGGAGGCGGCGTGTAGGAAGGTGGATTCTCTATGCCAAAATAACCGGAAGTGATCTAGTCCGGAGGATCAATGTTTATCTTTTCCTTGTCAGAGATCTCTCTCAGTATAAGTGATTTCTACATTAAAAATAGTATCCGGCAAGGCTAACAATAAAAAATACTTTAAGGCGAACAATATTATATATTTTAGCGGTGTTGCTGAACCCTGCTTATTGATGTTGATTGATGTTGTCAGCAGAAATTATCACCTTATGTAAACATTGTATTGGTACAAATACTACAAACTACTTCCAAAATTCAGTCACCTTTTACTAATATCGAATATTATTATAGTGTAATGCCAAGTTCTCAGCGTATACGATAAAATTAGTAAATAATGTAACAATAATTCGATAGATATGGGTCCGTGTGTCTGCAGTCGCTTATGAATAATTCCAGCCCCAAATCTTTAATAATTTCATAATTTCATAACATGGAATTCTCGATTTTATCTGAATTCTCACAATATATTGTAGACCAGCAATGGATTTAAGGAAAATATTTCGGTCGAAAAACATAGAGCTTATTTAAAAGCTAAAAATAAATAAATATAATGTTTCTTTGTTTTTATTAGAGCGCAATATGCGTTCGAAAAAAGGACAAAGCGAAAAATCTTTACGCCTGTGCGATGGAAGATAAGGTATGGAATATTATGGGCAAATAAATTCTTACTGCGTTGTACTTTGATAAGAAAACGTTAAAATGTTATCACTGCTTAACATTCCAGTCTGCAGGAAAATCTACCTCCATTTATTTGTCCGGATAATTTAGATTTTTCACGATAACGATGCTGACAACTTAACACTTAAAAAGTCCCATCAGTATTTAAAGAGTGTACATGTGAAAGTATTCACATGTCTGTAGATAGTACGGCAGATAATTACATATTAGATAGTTTGCGTATAGTTGTGTGGTAAAAATGTTGATTGATGTATTTTACAGAAAACAGGCGAGACTGGAATAGATTCATTTTGTAACCGGCCCATCGTCGGAGACCAAAGTAAACGTTCAGTTTTCACGAAGTGGTATGATAATCGGAACACCTCGAAAAATTCACGATTCATCTCTCAGACATAAGTAGGATGCCGGAATACCTCGGCCATTTCCCTAACGGGGATTACTTTTGCGACAGACGTCAAAACAAAGATGGCAGCTCGAATAACAGTTCACTGCAGTGGATAACATTGTTTTTCTACACAATGCAAAACAATACAGTTACATATTGGGTACAGGAATGCACACTTTCAGCCAACATATAGCGTAGTATCTGATGTATCAAACTTTTTTCCAAAGCCCGTTGGCAACACGGCCAACGTATCTCTCCCCTCAAACAATGCCGGTAAAACTTCATTTTGTTGCGGTTTTAAATTTAAATCATCCAATTTTAATTTACCCAGCGCAGTTGACACACAGCTGTCACACGATGCCATTGTTTATGTTTTGTGCGAACTTCTTTTTAGGCATATTCTTCTTCCGACTTCCGGCGAACAAAGCGATCGTAATTTTTGTAAGTATGATTGCACCAGATACATCCGAGGGCTGATTGTCACGAGAACGGAATTACCCAAGGAGTTCCGATTGAGTGGTATGAATGAACGTGGCATTCGGAACACCTCGGCCAGTATTCCTGAAATGTCCGGATACCCCCGAGTAGCTACGAATGTTAACGTGAATTGCCGACGATAGCATACACTAGACAAGTATTTGGGTCATCAGATAAATGAGCCGACTTAAATGATTTGAGACATAAACACAACAATATTTGTTTTTATAGTGCTCGTGTATATATTACAGTATAAAATTACTTAGCATAGATCGTTTTTTTTTTATGATTAAATGGCTTATGTTCGTAAACATGTTTTATCGTTCTATGTCAATACAATGTAAATAAAGTTAGGTGAAATCGTCTGTCTGTTTGAGCTTTATGTCCTGTTTAGTAAAAATATGTTGACATGATTTACAAGTAAATCTAGCATTCGAAAGTCTAACCGAGGGGATTTTATATAGTTGGTACTTAAATTCGTGGATTGACTTGCCCACGAATTCCACGAAATTAAATGCCCCACGAAATAAAATGCTTTCACAGTAATGATGCCAATTTAACAAATGGCAAGCTATATAAAATTTCAGACAAATCTCTTGAACATGGTGGTGAGTCGTATGTCCTAAGATTACAAATATGCATTAATTTCGAAAATGCATGATAAATTTAAAGAAAAAATGGATTTCTTATAATTCTTGCAATCAAAGGCAACAAATATATATTATGCTTGCATCATGGTTTTGCAGGGGTTGTGCCGAAATTCAGTAATTGGATAATTGCTTGAAACGAAGGTTTCCAGAATGGTGGTAAATATGGGCATAATAATTTAAAAAGAAAAAAGGTGACACTTATTCACTTTGTTTACATTCACTACAGGCAAGCAATCAGCAGCAATGCAAGCGGAAGATGGGTGTGTGTGTGTGGGGGGGGGGGGTGTAAGTTAATTAACTTCATTTTTTTGTAATTAGAGTCACACCTTTTGTTATTTGTTTCTGTATGTGACAATTATGATCATTATAGTGACGTCCAGTGATTTTTGATGTAGGAAAATTCTAGCCAAACTGCATGTTAACTGCAACTCGAACCTCCCCACATAAAAGTTTGCCAACGGACTGGAACTTAACCCGTGTGGTTAGTGCCCATGTGGTCAGAGAAGTCAGCAAACTCCACCACTCGGCCATAGGCACCAATGCAGTTCATGCTCCTTACCAAATGGTTATTGAAATCATAAAATTTTAATGTGCTATAATAAAATTGTACTGTCAATGGCTTTATTAAACAGGACAACTATATGTCCTCGAATGAAATTATTTCCTGTTCGTTTATAGGAAAATTATTATCATTAAATAACTTGCACGTGGTCGTATTTTTAAATAATTTTAAAATTAAGTTTGTTGAATTATTTATGCCAGAAAAGTTGTTTAAAACCAAAAATGGAGACAAAAAATGCCACCATTTTCTACCTTTATACATTTATCATATCTCAACAACACAATATACCAACAGTTATTAATAATGTTCAATAAACTGAGTGAAATAACACCATTACTTTTCAATTAAACAACTTGTCAGTTATTGGCTACGCTATAAAAATGCACTTGCTAGCGGATCTGCTCGACCAATCTCGTTCTCGCTAGAGAATAGGCGAGCGCAAATTGGCGAGGTCTTCCGAATTTCGGAAGTTCCGCGATTTACACGTTCTCAATATACGGGTCCTAATTCGGTAAATGGTGTTCTTTTTATATTTATTTGTATTTTTTACTTTGTTTGTAACTGTTTAACTGTTTAAATACTGTTTAAATTTCTAAACAATAATGTACATCTGACGGTTACACTTGTTAATGAAGACATGCTTGTCTTTTTTTTAGGATTGTACATATAAGTAGCATTCAATCTGATCACCTCGGCCTTTATGCTATGCAAGAGACCTCTGACATAATAAGGCGCCATCTTGGATCTACTTTGTGTGTCTTAGTTTTAATACTGGGTATTTAATGTTGACTTTTCAATTTTCCGTAAATCATATAGATTGTATTGATAAAAAAAAATCGTTGTTATTGCAAGATATACTCAACTAAATGATATATATACAATTTGTTACTTTCTCGCGAACGGACACTGTTTCATAACTCAGGCGACGCACTTTGGTGTATTCTAGAGCTATGTACGAGGTGTATTTTACGAACCATACGGAAATACCCGAAGTTTTACGATTGAAGTAGCATTATATACCAGAATTAAATTATTCCAGTGATTTTAATGTTTACTTAATTATTTAGATCAATCATCTCTAAATTTCTAATAAATATTAATTTTCATTGTTGCGTCGCCCTTTGATGCTTCGCATCACTGATTTTCTTGTATCATTATACATGTATTAAAACACATTTTCTACCAGATAATCATAATTTCGGGATTCTATAACTACACACCACCTGTAGCAGGGGATTAAAACAGACCGCAAAGTAAACTTACTGAATAAAGAAAAAATGCTACACAGTCAAGGTTGCTCGTCTGGTTAGAAAACAAATAAGGAAAATTTTATATGAAAATGTCTTTACAAAACAACTTTTGATTTCTATGATTAAACCAAGTGGCTACACGGCTTATTATATGAATCCCTAGGATTTATGATCACTTACCTAGGAATAATGATGATGTAAACAAAGGAATTCGCAGACTTATTCACTAATGACATTCGATGTAAGATGGGATGCAGTTTGTCAATAAGAATTAAGCTAAATCACATGTATAAGATTGATTGTTCTGTCTAGCTAACAAGAGCAACAGTCTTTATCTTTGTGCTTAACCATCAGCTGTTAAACCTGATGTGTAATTCCAAGGTGAGTAGAAATTAACACTTATGAAAGAAAACAGCATGTGTTGACCTGTTTTCAATTATAATTTTTTTAACCTGATTTTTTTTTTATATTTTTCTATATTTTACTTGCGTAGTTTGGTTTTAACCTGATTATGCTCTATTCACAATTAACTTTGTATTCGGCGCCGTATGACCTGTTAAGTGTCGGTGTGCCGTAAAACCCAAATAAATAAATTAGCTTTAATACACCTAATTCTGGGGCCTTACAATATGTTATATGTGATATAAGAAAACTGTCGGTTACGATATTTAATATACTAAAATAGTTTATTTTATGGAGTAGTCTTTATGTTGTTATATTTTTGTTTGTTCTGTGAAACGAGTTGTTTTTTAATTCTTAACCTGCTAAGCAGGTCTTTATAAGGCTTAGGCAAAAAGTGTCGATCCAGATTTATCGGTTCCCTGTTAGGGATAATATTAATAATATCTTTATTTTACGAAGGTAACTCATAAGCTATATACACACACATACAACATATAATATACATCTTTTCTAACAGAGGCCTTCGATTAATAATAGTAATAAAATAAATGTGCAATTTAACAATTGAAATACTTACAAAAAATATAATTAAAACGGCTATTAAACATCTGTCAGAAAGATCACATTCATACAAACAACATTTTAATAATTTTTATCATAAGTGATTAAGTGAGTATAATACATGTATGTTATTACATCATTCAAGAAATCACATTGGTACTAGTCGGTTACGTTTAAAAACTATACAAGAATAATGGAACAAGTTAAATTATTGAAGATATTCAATATAATTATCTGACCACAAACAGGATCATCTGATCAGGATCTACATTATTTGGCGTAGAGTCTCTAGAAATCATTCTTGTTGGGATGGGATGGGATTTGCCGGCATTTTTTGCCGATACTGAGCAGCGACATTTCTATCATTATAGCTCAGGGGCACTTATGAGGTGCCCAGGGACTGAACCCGGTCGGTCCATTATACTGACACCGACGAGTCAGGCATAATGCTGTCCACTTAGCCCCGAGCGTTTGGAGGGAAGCCACTACTACCAACTTTAAAGTCTTTGGTTTGACTCGGCCGGGGTTTGGACCCGCGACCTCCCGATCCGCAAGCCGACGCTCTACCACCTGAGCTATGGTGGCCGGTTTCAATCTTGTTACCTTTGCCTGTGCTTGTAAGCAAAAACTGAAGATTTTGTAATGAAAATAAAACTGTAGCAAGCTAAGGGTTCAAATCTTGCAGATCATTTTATCTAATAAACAAATTTACATTAAGATTATAATAAAACTATGATAAACTATTTTATATATTCTTAAGCTCCTAAATTTGAAATAATACATTTTCGTATCAGTTAATTTTTTTAAAAGATTTTCTCATTTGAAATTGCCGAACCGGAGCTAGTTTGCGACCCTAAGAAAAGATAGCAAAGTTTAAGACTATAGGCTTACCTAGCACATTGAGGCAATCGAAATACATCATGTTTCCCATTGATACCTGGTACCAGCCTGCATCCCCTCTGGAAATGTTGAGAAGTGTGATAGATAATGCACCGTAATGCCTCGGACTTGAGTCATTTCTAACAATAATGACACGATCTGTGTAAGATTTGTTGATTGAGCGAGTAAAGTTATTTAAAGGTCCGATATCGCGGAAAAAACCGGACTATTCTCGTAATAAAATCGTTGATCATCACAATCGATCGGCAACGGAAACAAGAACTCTATTTCTCCCCCGACTGTCTCCATTTTTTTCTGCAATCTGAAATATACACATTTATTGTTTAAACAATATTATACATTTGTTCATCATGTTTTATACTCAGTTATCATTTCAAAGTAAAGGATAATAACGAAAATACTTAATGCAGTTAATTGCTTAAACTCTGAGTAATAAATATCCTGACAAATATATTCAGTACACATGTAGAGATATTAAGTAAAATGATTCACGACACGACGAACGGCAGAATATTTATTATGAGTAATTATTTGATTGATTTCTGTATTTAACCAAAGTAAAAGCCCAACAACGCACTCTCTTCACTGTGTAAATGCAGTAGACCCTTTTCGAGCAGTTTCAAAAATAAAGGTTAAGAAATACACAGTTATTTTTTATTCATTTATTTTAAACAAAACATTAACATTCATTTTCTTGATTGTTTTTCCCTTATGAAGTTTTACTTGGTTAAAGTTATAGAAAAGAAAGCAATTATCATAGATTGGTGGAAAATACAATTAATTCCATGTTTTATTTTGGTATCAGGATGCTGGTAATAGTCGTAAATTGCCAAGATTGGAAGATTCTCTCCAAATGGCGTTACAAAAAACTCTCCTTCGCGTTTGATGCTTCTTGATACTTCTTGTTCGTCGTCCAATTTAATTTCACTTAATGTCCATATGACAAGCTTTTCTATCCCTCTAGGGCGTTTTATACGTTCCGGACGATTCCCTGATACATGCGCCCCTCTTTTCCTAAGAAAGTTTGTAAGTTCACGCACTACGCCATCTTGTTTGTTTTTTGTTGTTGTTTTTTTTTGTTGTTTTTTTTTTTTGTTGTTGTTGTTTTGCCTACCGGAAGTTGTTCGAAAACCGAACGATAGGGAGATATCAAGGGTTATAAAACAGGGCTATAACGTTCGGAACACCTCTGGGAATTACATTTTAACGAAATCTTTTCCGGCAAACAAAATGTCAGGATTCTGTAAGTATCGAGACATATCCGAGGGATACACGTACCGAGGGCGAAATTTCCCGATAAGTTCATATTGACTTAACATGTGAGTCAGTGATTTAATGTAAATTTTTGAAAGTTCTCGTCCCGCATTCCACTATTAATAAGCCTAGATAGAGTGCGTGGATTTTGTTCAAGTATACTACTAATACATGAAAGCCACCATATTACAATTAGGAAAAATATTTTAAGTTTGCGTGATCTAGCGCCCAGTATATATCACGATTTCGAGTTCAGATGCGTATTAATTTAATCACGAAGGCCATATGGCTGAGTGATAAAATTTACGCATCTGAACGAGAAATCGCGATATCTTGGGCGTTAGATCACGCAAACTTAAAATGTATTTCCATTCTAACACGTTCTACAAGAAATTTTACTTAAACGGACACAAATGTGAACTACAATGCGAACTACAATTAACGCAATGTTGCAATCGTAACAACTCGGCCATTTCCGTAACTTTCGGAAAATAACCTCGTAAACCATAGTAGTGATACAACCATCTATTTATAGATTCAGTGATATGGTCGGTTGTAATTCGGCTACCTAAGCGCGTTTGTTTAAATATGGCGACCTTCGATACCATGTAGAAAAACCTAAATCCATTAAAACACTCAAACAAACAACGAAAATCTCACGCTTATCTATTCTTCAGTGTGTATTTAGAATTTCGTATTTCATTGTTCATAGTGATCACGCGAGGTCACAATCAGGGACGGACTACTTTCTCTGCATATGATTCCCGAGGTCTATTTCCGAAGAAGAAATCGCCGAGGGGTCCCGATTGGCAATGTTGTTAGGTTGTATCCCTTGGCTGTTCTAATTAACCCGCGTACTTCCTGATTATTTTTTAATATCAACAACCGACAAAATTGCATATTTCATCAATTTATTTTTATCATAATTTAATACGTATGTTAATAGTAAAATAAAACAGTAGCGGAGGGAGAGAATTTGGTTGCTTAAGAGAGGTAGTTGCTCTAGAGAGGTAACCTTTAGACATGTGTATACATGAAGACAGGTAATTTAGTATCAGTAGAATTAAATGTTTCAAATCCATTTAATGTTATTTTCTTCTGTTATTTGCTTGACTTTATTTCTATTTATCTAAAAACAAATATCTTATTTAATAAAAGTCTTTTATATAGTTAAGTTTATTGACATGCACTACATTAAAGGATTAAATAAATATTATTATTATTTTAATATGTTGTACTTTTTCTATATATATTTCATATTGTTTTGATTTTAACAGCCAACAACAAGACAAAACAACACATTCAATTATTTTAATCAAACTATAACATTAAAAAAAATATGCTAAATATTACATTAATATTTTTACAAAAGCTAAACCTGGGTTCTACCACACCTAAACTGATCAGCCTGAGCTGCGTGCGTGTGTGCGTGCGTGCGTGCGTGCTTGTGCGTGTGTGCGTGTGTGTATGCGTGCGTGTGTGTGCGTGCGTGTGCGTGTGCGTGTGCGTGCAAGCGTGCAAGCGTGCGTGCGTGCGTGTGTGTAATGTATCGTCTCTTTGTTTTTGTCACGTACACATTTACTTTATATGCCTTAGTTTTTCTTTTTTAATTTCATTATCTGTGTTAATTTTAATAGGACCTGTTCTTATTTACTTATTCGCATATGTGCACGTCTCTTTTTGGTGCTGTTATTATTTCATCGCAATCTGGTTTCTTACAGCCATAATAGTATTTTAAATACATAAATGCAATTGGAATAAATCTAGGGAAATCATCCATTTACCATTTACTCTACCCGGAAAACTGTAAACACTTTCCAGGGGTGGTTACACTAAATACCGACCGGAAGTAGAATGTGTGACATGGACTTTATCTCTTTAGTAACAGTCGGTTTGCTATGTTTTGGCATTAACTTTTCTGTTTAGAAGATAATCTTAATCTTATGATCCTTGATGGATTGATCCACTTTTACAAGAAGTACATATTTCATTGAAATTTGGGAGTTACCGACTGGCAATTTGGCGGTATGTGCATTCTATGAAGCAAAACCTTCTTACAAGTTGCAAAAGTTGGCTTATATATGAGTCTTTCTGATAGTAGACCATAAATAGCTCGTTTCACCTATATGTGGTTATGGGGGGGGGGGGGGGGGGCAATTTGTTTCCAACTTTTCATCCTGTCTGCAAGTCTGGCCAGTTAAGGGCAGGTGTAGGTGTTTCTCCGTCCAATCCATTTGGAGAATGCAAGAGCCTTTACGAATAAAGAACTGTTCAAAATGACCGGTAACTGTCTTACTTAATTGGACTAGGTAATTAACCTATCTATAGCCTGACATATGTGTTTATTGCAAGCTGGTCTCCGTTTCCGCAGCTGCATGCGTCATGTGACCGTGCCAAGGCGGAAAAAGGAATGGAGGCGAAGTGATTGCGCGCTGTGATATACATGTAATACCACAGAATAATAGATAGTTTCCATGTGATGTCATATGCATTGATAAGACAGTTTAAGGCAGCCATCTTTGATGGCAGAAACTAATGCAGGCCACAATCGGGAAATATGTGCTGTATTAAACTTACTACTGTGTTTTTATTTTTCAGTGTATTTTACTAAATTTTATATCAAATTCAACAGCTTTTATTTAGTATTTCAAATATTAAAACTATATTTTGATAGTTTAAAAGGTAAAAAGAATACAACCAAATAAGTTTCACTGTTCATTTTGTTTAGGTATGAGCCAATTATTTTATTTATTTATGTGTATTAATTCTTTGTCCATTCATCAATTTTAAAAATATTGCATTCTAAAAATATGAATTTCAAGAGCTTTCTAATGGTGTATAGCTTTTAATTTTTGGACTACAAATGAAGAAATTGCAAGAAAATAAAATGTACTCTTTTATACAATTCATTTGAAAATCCCTTAAAGTTGCCATCAAAGATGGCTGCCAAGATATGGGATTTTCACTGATGTGGAAACTATCTTTTGGAGTCGGAAACCAAATCAAGAGAAGACGGAAATATGATAATTATTATTTCCAAGTAATGTTGATAATTATTATTTCCAAGTAATGTGCATTCCTTAGGTTAACCGGATAGCAAATCGTTATCCGGATACACGTGCAATATCCGGGTTTCCGGTTAATCGCATTATCGTTGATATCCTTAATAAAATCATTGTACTATATGCATTGAAACCTCTCGCAGGATCAGGATATTATCACTGAGATATGAATTATACATAAATAGTTTAAGTAATGATGTTAAATTCCAGAATTTTTAAAAAAAAGTTATTATTGTATTTGCAAACAAAGGAATGAATTGTAAAGGTCAAACAACTAAACGCCTTAACTAAATCACTTTCTACAATAGAATTTGGGTTGCGAGCATTTCGATCAGAATATCAACTGTTTGCTCCTAAATATCTAACAATATGTATTTTATTTATAAAAAGTTGTAATATTTATATTTTTTGAGTGGGGAAAAAAGTAAATATACCATACTAACGGACTAGATATTCTGTAAGCTGGCACAGAGGGTTAATCTCCATCGGGACATTGTTGTCCCTGTTATTTGTTGCCCTTTCTAAAGATACTTTGTCATATGTATGTATTGTATGTAAGTAAAATGAAAAAAAATAGAACAAGCTAGAGCTATAAACCAATTTATTCTGTATATCAAGCATTTGTGCGCATTTATGTTGCGGCCGTTTATATCTGATGAAGTGTCTATTTCATTTACAGTCAAATTAAATTATTTATACAAGTCTTAAACTTTTTTAAAGTATTATCTATCAAGTATGTTTACGCAGATCACTGTTCACAAAATTATTAATCATATACTTAAACAACAATCAATATGGCCGACGATTTATACGAACCTGATTATTTATATGTTAGCATTCATAGCCACCCATTATTCACAATAACGTAATTTGCTCAACATCAGACTCAACATCATCAAAAATGTATTGAAACAAACAAAATAAACCTAGATCATAAATAATTTGACAAAACAACTTCTCGGCCCTAAGATATTGACCCTTTAAAGAGCATGAGAGAAATATACAATGTACATTCATGAATATCTACTGATAAACAAGGAATATTGTAAATATACAATATACATTCATGGATATCTTCTGAGAAATAAGGAATACAGAGAATATGTACCTGCATGTACAAAACACATTACACCACTTTGGCACAAATGTCAAACACATTTCAAATCACGTCAATGAAGAAGTACGTTGGTTGATGGCTTCAAAATCGTCAAGGTTAAACACGTTTCAAATCACCTTCTTGAGGACCTTCGTTGGGTAACACCCTCAAAATCGTCAAGAGTAAGGTCTCTGTTCTCTTGGCGTACCTTTGTTAGCACATTGGACAAGTCTCTTCTCTCCGCGCCTCGTAGGGCGGTGATCAGTTTGTCCGCCATGTTGGCTTGACCCCGCCTTCCACGCCACTCGTACAGAAGGTGGAAGGACGCTAGTGGGACACTGTGACGGTATGTTCGGTAGATCTGTTCTACCTTCTCTGGCCGCATCTCCAGTAGATGTCCCAGTCGATGACCATCTTCCTTGCTGAGATATTTGGCTAAGTTGACCATGCTGTTTCGGTTCAAGATTCGTAGAGAGGCTGAAAGAATTATATACAATAGACAGTTTTATTGTTTTAACAATACGAAAGCAAAATGGCGACACGAGAAAACAGAAGACGATCCTGCAAGTGACTCTTACTAATCATGTAAGTGACGACCTAAGTTGTTGTTGTAATATTCCGTTTATTGGCATAAATATGCATGTGATATACTGTTTGCAAATAAACGAGCTGAACTGGTATTGGTTGAGTGAATTATTAATTGAATAACTGATTTGACGACGCGATCTTTATTTGAGCTAGAAAGAATTAACAGCACAGAACTTTGTAAAGACACAAACAATACAGCTTATCGTCTATAAACAATAACAACAAAGGTGTGCATGCGATAAATCAAAATACATGTACAATAAAAATATAAAAGTAACACAAACAAACAGCTCGTATAAAATGTAAGAGCGTAGATGTAAGAGGACAGGACGTGGATAAATACTATAGCTGTTCTCATGTTCGGAACTGAATAACAGATTGTGTATCCTTATTTAGTAGCTAACTTACGTATAACATGCATTTGACAACATGTAACCGGCCATATTACTACTATGACTATTATCATCATGTAACCTACAGTATGTGGTGTGAAATTAATTTATAGGAGTGCAAGAAAAACAACGCTCATGTAACAACATGTAACCGGCCATATTACTACTATGACTACTATCATCATGTAACCTACACTATGTGGTGTGAAATTAATTTATAGGCGTGCAAGAAAAACAACGCTCATGATGTTAAAATACAGTGAGATACACGTGATATTTGCAATATTGCAGAGCTATACTTTATCAAAATGGATTTAAAGAATAAAATTGACTCGGTAAACTATATGCCATTAGATGTCATGCGGAATTAAGCAATTATCATTAAACAAATGACCACATTGCCATACAATTTTACCAGGCTTAATGCCAAATTGGGAAAAAAGGCTTGAAAGATTGCATACATGAGAAAACTTAACAATAACGTAAGCCCTTTACCCTATTGTCAAGTATTGTATCTGGCAATTACCCGTTCGGAATAATTACCTATTTGCCTACAACTGCACGCGAATGTTACATATTAATATAAAAATAAATATGAAAAGACTATGCAATAAATAGTGTTGATACTAATCAGACAGTTCACATTTGATTAATCTACCCTTTGATCTACCATATTTTCCCAAGTATATTTAATTATTGTTAAGCAAGCTAAAAGTTAACTCACATCCTTAGACCTTGCATATTTTTTCCCTTTGGATTAATAGGTGTTCAATTAGTGTTAAGCAAGCTAAAATTAGCTCACATCCTTAGACCTTGCATATTTTCTCCCTTTGGATTAACAGCGGTTTAATTAGTGTTAAGCAAGCTAAAAATTAACTCACATCCTTAGACCTTGCATATTTTTTCCCTTTGGATTAATAGGTGTTCAATAAGTGTTAAGCAAGCTAAAAATTAACTCACATCCTTAGACCTTGCATATTTTTTTCATATGGATTAACAGCGGTTCAATTTGTGTTAAGCAAGCTAAAAGTTAACTCACATCCTTAGACCTTTCATAATTTTTCCCTTTGGATTAATAGCGGTTCAATTAGTGTTAAGCAAGCTAAAAGTTAACTCACATCCTTAGACCTTGCATAATTTTTCCCTTTGGATTAAAAGCGGTTCAATTAGTGTTAAGCAAGCTAAAAGTTAACTCACATTCTTAGACCTTGTATAATTTTTCCCTTTGGATTAATAGCGGTTCAATTAGTGTTCAGCAAGCTAAAAGTTATCTCACATCCTTATACCTTGCATACTTTTTTCCGTATGGATTAATAGCTGTACGTTAATTATATTTAGACAGCGTTCTGTGTTTATTAAAATATGACAAATTTAAAATGTCATAGAGACCACAATAATGACATTCTAGGCATTATACTATCAGTCAGACGTTCAAAAACACAACCAAAAAAATAAGACTTAAGTTCTGACCTTCTTGGTTTCGGTCAACAGGCGTAGGTTGGTCTGCAAATAAAAAAATTAACAATCGAATTATATTCCATGTTAGTAAAACAATACATAAGTTAAATCTGTTCACGCTAAAATGAGGCGATAAGAAGCTGTAGCTCTATTGTGATAGACCTAACATGACATGCACATGTATACATGTATGTTAAGTGTACAGTTAAGTAAGAACTTCCACACGTGCAATTTTCACAAATGTACACCACATTGTTACTTAAAATGCAATATTTTGATTAACGTGTACCTACGAGACACTGGTAATATATCTTTTCACCGTAATTAGAGGTCAACTCAACATGGCTTTCAAACTTCTAAAACACTTTATCGTGTAGCTTGATTATCGACCGAAACAGAAACACAGTGAGTGTGTCAACGTGATGCTTCGAAGTATTTGATATAAGGTGTAAACAGGATCAAAGGACGTTTTTATACAATATCGTCTGCACAACAGTACTTTAGAAATTTGATTTTGGTTGTTTATAATTTGAGCAACGCAACCCAAACCCTGCCTTCAAAGAAAAACCCGGGGGCGTTTATTATGCACAATACCATATATGGAGGTATCAGGATTTTCTACTAATGAGAAGCGCTATGATTGTTATTTAGACTGACCGTGTTAGTAGTTAAACAATAGGGTTTGACCAATATCAGTTACAAGTTATAACACAGTATCACCCTGCCCGCGTTTTACCAAGTCTTGGACGGAAAGAAGATGACTACTGGAACAAGCTCTGTCCAACCCAAGATTCTGTTAGTAGCCAAGAAAAGGCATTCAGGCACAGCGTAAATAACTAAGACGCCCATTCGCAAAAGGAAAAAAAGTACAAACATTGCGGCGGGTCAAGTTTAAACAAATGAAGACAGCCTGCTATAAAACCGTGTATCAATCATCCGAATACGCAAACGCCAAGCATACAGATAACATATGAAGAGGACCAACTCCCCATTAAAGGCTACACATGGATGAAAATAAGTCATTATCAAAAGAGGCAGCCTCACAAACGCATGAGCCAGTTGGAATGTTAGCCCAGTATAACAACACAGAAAATACCCCCCGATCCAAACAAAGATAATCTAAATGACCAAGACAAAGACCAAAAAAGATCAATTAAAAGAACATCATGAAATGAAAAAAGTAAATATTAAAATATTACACAAAATGAACAACATATTCACAGAGAGCTGGGAGAAGAAATGAGGAGACAAAAAAAAAACGTTTTTCAAAGACATTGAAAGTAGAAATATGTTAGTCAGGATATGTAAAAATATAAGGACAAAAGATCAAATAATGAAAGCGAACAATGCACATAAGTGAAATGAAGACTGTCTTAACAGACTAACTGAACAACACAGAAACTAACCATTTAACAAATCAAGTGTCAGAGGTCGCATGCCGTTTATCTCACAGCAATCTCTGCCATCAAAGAGGAAAATCGTCAGAGGGCTTGACGAGCGAGATTTCAGCAAGATCATAATACTTTGGGTTTTTTTCCTTTTAAATACCATAATTTTATTTTAATAACAAAATCTAAAGAATGTTTACATTCTTTAAATAAATTGTTTTGATTTAATTTACATTGGTTATATTTAAATAATACACAACATGACAACACTATCGGTGTATACAAGCGTTAGCACCCCTATGGCAACGTGTTTTTCAAGAGGGCAATGGTAAATGCATCATAGCGAAACGTTGAAAGCAGTGTCTCTAAGAACTAGACAAGTGTTCAAGCTGACTCACGCAAGGGATAAGTTACATTCTGCCTAAAACTGACCAAACAAGAAACCAGCCGCAATAGCTCAGGTGGTAGAGAGCGTCGGCTTGCGGATCGGGGGTCGTGGGTTCAAACTACGGCCGGGTCAAACCAAAGACTTTAAGGTTGGTAGTAGTGCCTTCCCTCCTATCGCTCGGGGCTAAGGGGATAGCATTACGCCTGACTCTTCGGTGTCAGTAAAATGAACCGGCTGGGATCAGTCCCTGGGCACTACCCTGTGCCATAGTGATAGAAATGTCGCTACACAGTATCGACAAAAAAATGCCGGCTAATCCCAATCCCAATCCCACTTCCATCGATAATAACTGAAAGAACCTTAAAGCTATAAAACAATGAAATTCTATCAACTGAACAAAATGGATGCAGAAGAGATGGTAACAATCGCATTTACTATTAAACGGAATAATTATTAAAAACTAGAAAACGTTAGAAACACTTAAAAACGACATGGACAGATTACAGGAATTTATTGGATAGTCTGTCCTATTTAAGGATTATCACAACAATGCAAATTTACAATCACCAACGCTAATCACCTTCATGAGGCCCAATATAAGTATATTGAAGACGTGGATCGTAGAGAAATTATGTGGATCTTAGTGTCAAGGTGATATTTACCATGCTATGATATTATTAACGATCAGAAATGAGTTGTCTTGAAGGGTACAACTTGTCATCAAACGCGAGCTAAACGCAGAAATCAAAATAGAACCGCTAATTGTAGTACCTGCTGCGACCTATAATTATGACATAATTAATTGGAACATGAGTGCAATAAAAAAGACTAAAAACCTGAAAATTTCTCTCAATGAAACGAATGCATTACCTTAGAGAAGATGTATAAAGAATCTAGCTACCAAGATCAAACGGAGGCAAACCGAGGTCGATGTCAGCTTGAAATGACATGCAATGAAGGAACCACACAAAAGACAATCTATTGAAAATAGTTCAAAAAAATATATACTGAAGGAAGGGTCACGTTCAGGTTACAAAAAATGTAACAGGATGTACAACTAGAAAACCTACATAGTAAGAATGGTGGGCACAACAGACCATGCTAAGAAAACCTGAAAT
This sequence comes from Sinonovacula constricta, assembly GCA_007844125.1. Lineage (NCBI taxonomy): Eukaryota > Metazoa > Mollusca > Bivalvia > Cardiida > Solecurtidae > Sinonovacula > Sinonovacula constricta. The sequence continues at coordinate 37,882,788 of CM017563.1, forward strand.
ATTGCAAACGAACATGCCCAGGAAGTGTAAAAAGGTAAAGGGGAAACTTAGCCTATGTATTGCCAATATTTTAACAGAGTAATCAGACTAAACACACACAAAAAGAAAAAAAAACAACGACAGAAGGTTTGTTTGCTCAGCAATAGCATTAAATGAGGGACCAGAGCTTTGCAACTACGTCATAACACGACAGAAAGATTCAATCTTACTAAGACTAAATCTGTAAAATATGAAATTAACATAAAGGAACAATTTTCTACATAGTATCAAGGTGCACAGTTTGAGCTAGGACTGGATTCTCGTAAAAGCATGACAAAGAAGCCGGGTAGATGCATTTAACGATATGCCAGCACTACATTTGTATAACGTATCTACATCTGAAGTCTGGTACAACATCACCTTAAGAGTTTAATAGACAATGACAAAGTATCTTTAATACGGGATATGGAAGAAGACACAGGCAAAGAAATAAGAGCAAAAAGCCACATACCATCATTAAGATAGTCAACAAATACAACCAAACTGATATGAATGTCCCATAAAAAAGAAAGTCATTAAGGAAGGAAGTCGATAGTCTAGCCAAATATAAATATCTTGAATTGAAAAATTACAAAATGGTGGATGTTAAAATACAGAGGTTCTAGTTGAAATAGAAGTACTCGGGCAAATGTAAGTGTAGTTAAGCTTAATAGTAATAATAATAATAATAATAATAATAATAATAATAATAAATAATAATAAATAATAATAATAGTAATGATAATAATAATTAAAATTTACCTCTCATAATCTCTGATGACGTTGACATCCTTTGAAGCGCAGGTGGGCCTGAAACAAAATCTGAAGACTGTTTGTTCTGTTGTTTTGGTTAACACCAAAATTATGGATAATTTAATGACGTCCAGCTGTTATGGTAGAAGAAATTGGCGCATATCAACTGGAAGACAACATGGTAAGATATTTTTGCCTGGATTTGGGCTCGAACGCACGAGCACAATGTTTGGAAATTTAATTAGAAATTAGACATTTATAATATTGAGTATTTTGTAAAGCTTCAAATCTGGTAGACTGCATTTCAGTGGAAATTATGGAAACGGCAGCATAAATATAACACACGTTGTGCGTGAACATGTATTAACATGATTTACTCAAGTAACAACTGCATTACCGCGTATTTAGTATTGTTTTTCTTTTTAAAGGGGCGTTACTCCATCGGTTCAAACTACACAATTTTTACCGCCCTTCTTGGTAGGTCTTTCGTATAAAAATTCAGTAAAAGATGTGTATGCCCACAATACATATTGATTGAGATAGTCACTAATAGTTAAGTGCTTAAGTACTATCTTAAAACTAACCAAAAAGTATGCAGAACATTTCTGGTAATAGGTCCATGTATACGGAAAAAATCTACGCACAAGTGAGATAACGCTTACATTTCTTTCATTCGAAAAAGTAGAATATACAGATTGTTACTACATTAAGAAAAGTATAACAGATATTTATGACAATGTCTAAAATTGGGCTAAGTGATTAGAAAAAAATATGCATTTTACAACACAGTCGCACCGAGTATCGGAATTAGCTGAAGTTCATTGTAATTGTCATGGATAAAATATAATACTCAGCTGAGGGAAAAAACTGCATATGCACGTAGAAAATTGTCGCAGACATGCAAAGGCCACTGCAAATACAACATTAGTTTGATTGGAGAAAAGACGTCGTCGGAACCCACGTTCACTCCTACCGCTCAGCTTTATGGTGGCCGTGGGATATTTGGCTGGTAAACGTTCGTTTTCATGAATATTCATAGCGACCAATGGTCCAATGAAAATGCGCGTTACATCGACGCTACTATTAACTTGAATTTAAAAAGTTATTTGTCAATGTTAGGATGGCCGCACCGACCTCCGACGTCAGTTGATTGTGTTTATTGACTACATTTATAAGAACGAAGTTGTTGTTTTTCTGGCCAAATAACCCACGTTGGATTCCGACGATAGAAGAAAGAGTGATATTAGTAAAATATTTGGTTCCTTTATACATCATTGCTATTTTGTATGGTCCATGCATGTATGCATGCATCCCTGTATGTATGTATGTATGTGTGTGTGTGTGTGAGTGTGTGTGTGTGTGTGTGTGTGTGTGTGTGTGTGTGTGTGTGTGTGTGTGTGTGTGTGTGTGTGTGTGTGTGTGTGTGTGTGTGTGTGTGTGTGTGTGTGTGTGTGTGCGCACGCGCGCGCGCGCGCCTGTGTGTGTATGTGAGAGTGTGCGTGTATGTGCGCGTGTGTGTGTGCGCGTGCATCAGTAGGGTATAATCTTAATAACTGCTGTATTAACTTATGGTAATAAATACATAATAAAAATGTCATTTTAGTGACATGTAAAGCAAAAATGCAAAAATAATTCGTGAAAAGAAGCAAAATAAAAACAACATGGTTTTAAATAAAAAATAATAAAGACTTTCTATGAGAAAGACACAATATGTTAGAAAAGGCGTTTATGTTATCTTAATAAATCACTAATTGTATTGGTATTTAATGGCTTTAAAATACGAAAAAAATGAATCCGAATATGCATTTTTTTTTATTTATTTTTTTACTATACTGGAGCGTATGGAACTGAAGAGGTAGACTTCATCAGGAAATGTGTAAACATACACATTTACGTAAAATACATGAGCATTTAATGATCTTTGTTACTGAGAAGTTTATTTCTATAAATATGCTGTAAATTATCATAAACATATAGATATAATTTTAATACAAATGTGCTGTAACAATGTAACGGTGTCAATGTACACCCCCTGGCGAAGGACGCAGGATATATGAAAATCTGTGAAAGGTTATTAAATCTGGGTAGATATAAATATTTGCTACAGTAAGCCGTAAAAACCCCGTTGTTTGTAAACTGTTATATCTGACAGGCGTTTCTCAATCTACCAATGTACCAAAACAACGATTAATGGACGGAATGTAAGGTTGATGTAACGTTTTTTTTTAAATTTAAGAGAATCAAAACTAGAGAAAATAAAAAAGAATATTTCTTTGTTATCGCCTTTCTGTTACATGGCTATATATAAACTGATCAGTTAGTAATTAGTTTATTTGTTATTTAGAGACTTTTTCGTAAAGGTTCAGCCATGTAACATATCCATATACTTTATTCTGTTTAATTAAAAAGTGGCCAGCTTCACAAACTTACTGCAACAAACTAACAAACACAGAAAAGGGGAGACTAAGCTAAAAGGTTTACTTTTGTCTTTAATGTCTTTAATCTCTTCTGTTTCTTTCTCTGTCTCTTGTTCCGTGTTTTTAGTTTTTGCTGAAAAAAAACCATGCAATAAGCGATGTGAAAGTTGGTATCCGACATGTTGCCTATCTCAGATTTGGGCATAATTTATGTATACATTCATATTTGAACACAAACGTAATTGTTAGACAGAACTTATCGCGCAAAAACAATCTGAATATATATTCTTCCAACTATAAAAACAAACTCGATAGAGGTTTCTGCTAAAAATAGATACTGATGTCAGAGCCGATTACCCGGATGACTGTAAAACGTGATCTCAAAAGTAATTGGTCACGTGGTTTTTCAAGGTTAAAAATAGCTATCTCTGTAACGTGGCTCGGATAGGAATATACCTGTTTGTAATGACGAGTTTTGATTTATGCTTGACTGTTCACACAGATCTAGGACTTCAATAAACAACATTTCGCAGGAACTTTAATGTAACCATGACCAATTTGGTTATTTGAGAAAATAAATTTTGGTCCAAACTGTCGGATACCTCCTTTAAAAGAAACAGTCGTTGACGGCAGATTAACAAGAACTGCAAATCGTGATCGTGTCAGATAGTGATGATGAAGCTGTAGTTAAAGCATAGTCGTAAGTAACGTGAACGTTTACATCGCCCTTATTTACAGTTACATCCAATCGGAACTCATCGGGTAATTCCGTCCTCGGGTAATTCCGTCCTCGGGTAATTCCGTCCTTGGGACAATCATCCCTCGGATGTGTCTGGTGCAATGACACTTACTGAAATCACGATCGTTTTGTTCGCCGGAAGTCGGAAGAAGAAAATGCGCAAAATGTAGTTCGCATAAAACATAAACGATGCCATCGTTTGATTAAAATTGGATGATTTAAATTTGAAGCTGCCACAAATTGAAGTTTTACAGGCATCGTACTATAGTGAGTTGTCACCCGAGCTGCCATTTTTGTTTTGACCTCTTTCTCAAAAGTAGCCCCATTTAGGGAAGTGGCCGAGGTGATCCGACTACCTACATACATCCGAGAGATGAGTCGTGAATTATCCGAGGTGTTCCGATTGAGTTACATCGTCCCTAGTTACTGTTTCCCTTCCCTTATTATTGTTGTGTAGGAATACGATGTCAAGTAGTTTTCGTTTTCAAATCGCATGTGTACAATTTCGGCCTTTGAACAAAAAATAGTCCAGGAAAATTCCTATTTTCACAGTATGACACATCGATCTTTATGTTACTAATAAATTCTAGTATGTCATCGATTACTCTAAATAATATCATAACATTAAAACATATCATATTTGGGGGCTTGTATAAACTGCTAGTTATAAAGAGTGTCTCTGGAAGACTCTCATAGAAACCTTTGAGGAATTTTGCTTTCACTTAAATTAAAATCTGCTGTTTTTGGATAGGCTCTTTTTCCCGTATATGATAAAATACTTTCTGAGGTTACAAAAATCTCGCAGGGTCAGAAAGAAACATATATGTCACAGATTGTTAAAAGTAAGACATAGTCGCAGTATGAAGTATAAATTATATAAATAAAAAATAGTACCTACAAAAGAATTTGAAGTGAAGTTCATTTATTTAAAAAAAAGTCAGTTTGACAGTTGTTCATGCGAATTGTACATACGTTCGCATTAAGTACATATAGAAAAGGAATCAAACAACCTTTTAAGCTGCAATATTAGTTTGCATTGATAAACGTGTAAATACTGAAAAAAGCATTTATTAAACCGTTTCATGAAGCGTTAATTTGCAGTATATCTTTAAAAAATGCATAAAGATGAAACAAGTTGTTGCAAGACATGATTATTCAAATTGTATGTATAAAGAAAGTAGTGGTAAGCATTCAAATGATGGAACGAGGCGTGTTTTAAACCGGCCTGGACACAGTTAAACAAGCTTCATAAATGCCACAAAAACGCTGTAAAATCAAAACAAGAAAATAAATTAAATAAATACCACAGGTAAATGGTGGTAATTTGGACACGTGATTTCCTTCAAAGCATGATGTTTTCACGTGGGAGAATGAAAAGAGCGTATTTATCGTTAAAATGCTAGTTTTGTTGCAAGAGACGCCATTTATGCAATTTATTAATGTTTCTTTCATATGTGTATGTGCGTGCGTGCGTGCGTGCGCGTGAGTATGTTTGTGTGTGTGCGCGCGGCCGCGTGCGTGCGTGTGTATGTGTTATAGTTTTTTAAGTAAAAAGGCATCTATCCATCAAACTAAGCATGTCTCAATAGAATTGAAAGGGTATAATGGTTGACCAGAGTGTTGCATGCTGTGATGTAGTATTATATATTTACGAAATATATGTTTCTGCCTCATGTACAAGCGCTACCCTGCGTCCAGACGGCTTTAAGTGCGATAGGTTGGAGTTATTTTTAATAGTGTTTAAGTCACCCAGAAACTTTGATGTCTATTTTGGCGACTTCCAGCAATTATTGATGGTTGTAGAAACCTGATGAATACTACATGCAAGTGTCCAATACCAACACAAAACAACGATGGTGACAACCATCACTCAACCAATCAGAATGGTTAACAAAAGAAAGTAAGAGTTGTGATATCTTGTTAAGCAAGGAATTCTGATTGTTTGTATACCTTCGTCATAAAGGAAGACGTCGTCACTCTCCGGAGATGTTGGGGACAGTGATCCCACAGCTGTAGAAACAAATAGCTCCCTTCTATATATTGATGACAGAATGAAAAAATGAAATACCGACAGAGAAATGAAAATTGCAAACTGCTTACTAGACTAACAACCAAACAACCTAACTAACGATTTAATTAGCCGAGGGTTGTTTGTTTTTAGTTTTTATTCATTTTGTATTATTTAATGCAATAAATCATTTTTTATTTGGCATAAACATCAATGTCATTGCCTAAAAACATTTGTGGTTACACGTTAACTACTGTATCATAATTATGCCAAAAGAACTAATACATGTTATAATTTTATTTTTAAATTTATTTTTTACAATGCCAGATTGTTCCGATTTTATGAATGTATTAATTGACCATTTGATCAGTGTCATTGTAAAAGCCAAGAACGGCTTATACGGACAGGAAGTAATTCGTTTGACACATTATTTATAAAAATGCACAGAAATGGTGTCATGTATGACATCTTTTGCATTTTATGAAACAAATGTGTTTCACTGGGATGATATGATATTGATTCTATTTATTGTTTTCTATAATTTTTTGGGGGCGGAGAACTTCTTAGAGTAATATTAATATTAATTCAGACGCACACAACTCTAGCCAACATCAATGAAACACGTTTAACACACATCTCAACAGCTGATATTTGTAATTAACGAGAGGTTTGACACATGTTCTATGAAAAAATCAAATTAAATTAACTACCAATGAATGCGACAACTTTGAAGAAGAATACTCGTCATATGTTTGCAATCAATATTCTTACAATACAATTAAATACCACTTGTTAATCTGACTTTATATACAACGTGAACATAAATCGTCAAACTATGACGTTGCGGAATTCTTTTAAAAGTATAATTTGTTTGGGTGTTTATGGTTGCATTTTTCTTTAAAGTATGTTTAAAACAATGCAGCTGTCCTTTGGTTAAAACGCCAAATCCACCCTCTAAACTACAGGACTAAACAAAAATGCTTATAGTTATTTCGTTAGGAATTATTCTAACCAACCACTACCAGCAAAAAAATTTTTTCCTTTTAATCGTTATGGTTCTTTTTCAGATAACTGAAAAAAAAACGGCCATTTTATTTGCGTGCTTAGTTGCAAATAAGTTTGCGTAAATTGTGTTATTAAGGTATTTTTATTTAACATTAATTGCAAAGATATTATTTTAAAAAAAGTGCATTGCTTTGTGTTGCTTGTCACGACTTGGCCATTAGGACTTTTTGTTAAAAATGTCAAAACTTTAAAGTTTGAAATTTTTGACAAAAAAATTAATAAACAGTTAGTCGAATGAACACATGGTAATATAAAATACACTTTAATTATAATTTATATTTTTTATAAAATATGAAAAAAATACAACCAAATCATTGAGTTTATGCAACCAGATTTAAAACTAAGCAAAAAAGTGATGACCGTTATTTTTTAAATTTATCTGAAAAAGAGCCTTATATGAAAAGCAGATAAACGACGACTGTAAATTATTATGTCCAAGTTAAATTCATGCAAGAACTATTGCAAATGTCTTTGACTTTGAGTATAAATCATTTAGTTCTAATAAAACGAAACAAAAAAAGATGATATTGCAAATTATTGTTTCAACTAAATTTGCTTGTATCCGCTCTGACAAGTGAATAGATACATTTAAATGTATGACACGATCATCCTTATAGTGTTAAGGAAATTGATTTAAAGTTTGTTTAATCTAACGCCCAATATATCACGGTTTCGGGTTCAGATGCGTATTTTTTCATCACGAAGGCCGTTTCCCTTGTTTGGCTGTTCTATTTCACCCCCGCGTACTTCCTGGTTGTTGTTTTATTTGAAAAAATATCAACAACCAACAAAATTGTATATTTTATTTTTTATGATTATTTAATACTTATATTATTAGAAAAACAAAATCGTTAATTTCCAAGTTTCAGGCGAAGGACATGAGAACGAAAAGAACAACTAATCACAATATGTCAGCTTGGTCAACGATACGACAATCAGTAGGGAAAGTGAAAGGAACAGCCATTCTATTGCCGTAAAATAGTCCCGATCTATACCGTGATATATTGTTTATTTTATCACGGCAGAAAGCTCTTTGTTTATAAAGGTAAACTATTGATAGTGTTAGAATAAACGTTATATGACCGTTGTAAAAGAATATATTCGCATTGCAAATGACATGTAGCGTTTTTCATGGACATTCTGCATCTCACGCTCCACGTCAAAGGTCACGAGCTTTTCAGATCACGGTAACCTCTGCCAACAAAAAGAAAAAATGTCGATTGGGATTGGACGAGATTTGAACTAGATTATAATATTTTAATATCGCTTTCTAATATTATACCATTATAGTTTTATTTCAAGGATATACTATAAAAACTATACCAATATATTAATAATCCTTTTGATCTCGTTTGTCAATCCCGTTGACGGTTTTCCATTTCTGCGGCAGGGGTAAGTGTGATCTAAAAGGTACGCGACTTCGAACGTGGTGATTGAAAAAGACAAAAAAACATTTATACTTACCGATAAGTCGCAATATTTCTTGAGCATTGACAAAATGTGTATGCAGTATGGAGTTATCCGAGCGTCGCAAGATGAACGTAATTTTGCCTGTTGTTTCAACCAGTCTCACAGGAAATCTCAGAAAATTATCAGACCCCTCCAAATATGTTAACGTATATGCGTCTTCTGGTATATCGGGATCCATTTCTACCGCTCCGCGCACCTGCACAGTGACGTCATCAGCTTGTTGCATCAAGCGGTCCGGTGATTGACTATTTGGCAATTCTATTAGTCCTACCTTGGATTTATCCCTTAGAACATCAGATATTGCAAATTTCTCCGCTATCACGACACAGAAAACAATTTGGTCTTTATTTACGTTCTCGGCGGTGTCACTTTGTTGGTTTTCAACAAATATTAAGGCCTTGCAGATTTGCTTTCTGCCAAATATGACGTCCATTTCGTTTCTGATTGATGGCCCATTGCATGTGTTAAAATTTCGGTCCACGGTTGCGAGCACCGTCCTGGGAAAGAGAAAGTTAATAGATTGTTTCATTCAACAAGTATTGGTTATAAGTTTTGTTTGTTGACGTTAATTATTACAAAGACTGACTTTTTCTCTAAGAATGTTAGTTTTATGAAATTATTTAATTGATTAAGCCCTTGCAATTAGTTTAAAAAACTACTTTACCCAAGAAATTCCGTCCATCATTGGTGTAAAATGACGTTCATTTCAGACGTTAGAGGTATAATACAAAATCACACTGCTAAAAAGTGAGGAACGAGTAATATATATATATATATATATATATATATATATATATATATATATATATATATATATATATATATATATATATATATATATATATATATATATATGGAACGGTCAATAAATACGCTTTAAAGTGATGCAATTGGTGTGGTTTATACAGAGCGCGAACGCGACCGCGAACGCGACCGCGAACGCGAACGCGGTTTTTTGTCCTGGAATAGTTTAGTTATTTGTAGAAGAACCGTTCAAATAGAGTGCGAACGCGAACGCGAACAAATTTTTGTTCGCGCGAACGACCGCCTTGATTGCCCACAGAGCGAATTTTTCAGAAGGTCGCGCGGCTTGTTTGCTATTTTCTAATCAGCAAGTATTTTCCTGGCATCGTTTCCACAAATAGAAATGTCAGTTTCATGACAGTTTCCATAAATAACTTGACACTTTTTATAAGTCTATATTGCTTCAAAATGGACATATCAGAAGGCATAACTATTGAAGTAGAAAAAAAAAACTCTCCAAATTCATGTCGTCTTTGTAAAAGCTCATGCACGGAAACACGCCTCTTTCTTTTCCTACGTTTTGTGTACAAGTACAACACTACAAGTTCCTCCGTGTCTGACTCTATGATTCTAAATGATCAAATTTTTAGAAGGAAAAAACGAGTCGCCTCGAAAACGGTCGACGGTATTTCGCGTGCGGGTTCGTGCTCTATTTGAATGGCAAATCTGCTAAAAAATCGCGTTCGCGTTCGTGTTCGCGTTGGACGCGTTCGCGTTCGCGCTGTGTATAAACGGGCCTTAATTCAGTTACTTGGTGTCCCCTTCAAGCAGATAACGTGCTGCCTTTGCTGTGTATAATATGCATGGTCCCACATTTAGTCCCATTATCTTGACACCCGGTCATTCAGTCGTGAAATTACCATTACATTTGCTTGAGCGTTACGCATGGGAGCTTAAATCAGTATCATTTATAAAGACTTTAGTATGTCACGACCCGGGATCGGACCCGTGTACTCCTTACCTGGAGCCGACGCTCTCGGGCAATGATATTTTTTTTACCAGACACCGACACACTTGTTATAATACTGGAAACGTCCGGCTTAATATAAATGGAAGGAGACACCATGCTTATGTCTATGCTGATCCACCAGCGCAATTCATGTTAGCTGGATAACCTTGCCAATTGAAAGTTCTTCCCTCGACCGGAACTCAACCCATATGGCGAGGTGTTGAGGATTTACAAGTCGGAACATCAAACCGCTCGGCCATGAGCGTCGGATAATGGTATAAACATTTCTAACGTTACAAAAAATAACACGTATTCATTTGATTCGGTAAATGAATTTTCAAACATAGGACACATAATACAAAATACAAGATAAAATGAATTTCTATTCACATAAACTTTAGTCAACAAACAAATGGTCAACTCACGTCTTGTGGGAATAAACAACAGTTTAAGGTCTGGTTTGTATTAAGATTTCAGATTGAAATCAACATATGAAAGAGCGGTCAAACATCCTTCCGGTGATTTGTTAACTATGTTTAGATGTTTAGATCGTTATGTCATTTACCTTGTTGTTTAATAATTTGACATCAAGCAATACACAAATATGAATGAGGGAGCTGTTTACGATAATGTTGTTATTACTTCTCCGATAAGAAGATAATTTTACACATTTGTGTTTGTACCTACCCGCCTTCCTTTGAGTTCACAGTATAGCAGTTGTTGCCACTGTTTCTGACAACATCCTCTCCTTCTTTAATCTCAATATTTTCATTGTCGTAATGCAGCAACAGTATTTTGGTATGGGCTTCCATGAGCACATTAAATGGGATCTTAATGGCAATGTTGCCGTCAGCTCCTACGTTAGCGCCGTCAATCTCTATGGCGTTGGACGTTGACCGGATGTAACGCAAGTCGTCGGGACAATAGTCACGGTACAGACGTTCACGAGGTCGGTCAGGTACATGAACCTTTAAGAATGAAACCAACATGTAAATTTCACAACTGCTTTAAAATATATATTACAGGTCGGGTACAACAAAGAGCGCGGGTGTTAGATATCCAATGCGCCGTAGACAGCATGTAATTTAAACCAGAAGATGACAGTTCTGGGAACTATTCTGGATTCATTACACTAATATGCGAAAATAACGAATTGTAAATCTGATAGGAACTAGACTCTCTGCTTCTTTGCCTTCTTCCTTGTTGTTTGCTAGATCTTTAATGACAAGTACATTGTTAACATCGGCATACTCGGTTTCTTTTGTTAAACAGGACCTCGCTAAAAACTGCGATTTCGTATCAATACCTGCAATACTTTATAATTGCATGTAACACTTTACAACTGCCTGCAAGCTACGCTGTTAAAATGGGAATTCGGTTCTTTACCTCCGAAAAAGATTCACAGAGCAGCGGCGATTTCCTGTTATTTCCTGCTACACAACTGTCCCCATAGAAAGGCATTCAATAAGAGGCACCGCGCTCCAGAGTGGCGCCAACGACTTTAACTACAACCGTTGTTGAAGACGCCAGTCAAGGGGACAGACTAAGGTTACCCTATGTCAACAGCACTTCCGGGTGGCTTGTAGTCGAAGCCTAGCTCCATACTGGCTCCCCGCCGGGGTTACGGCAATCCGACGAAATCTTTTCCTAGTATCTGCGGTTTATTGGTGGGGCAAGCAGTTGTCTGTCAGCTCGGTTTGCGGCTTGGTGGTGTTCTATTCAATTCGATAAGACGACAGAAAAATTACAAATAAACCCACGGTCGACGAATGTAGTAAAACGAAATAGTCGAGCGTGGGTATCCGACGAAATACCAAACGAAGAATGCTTATATCATCGCATGTCATCAAAGAAGCCGCAACACAGTCTTAAGTCGTAGAAGCTGAAGGACATTCACTCTCTACGACTATTCGCAGATGTTGTAGCTGAGAAAATGCAACCTGACGCTTAACTCTCTGCAAACTATGCCTGGAATAAACTCAGAGCCGTCATCAAGGAACAATCACATGTGGTTTCACCACGGAAAGAGTTTGGAACATAAAACGTACGACTACGTAGTCGGGAAATGTGGATGAGATAGTCAAAAAGAAACCGACAATGTTCAAGGCATAGTGCAAACGAGGTTCGAGCCAACGCTACGAAGCAGCCAAGAAGACAGCAAAGAGGGCAGTATGAGAAGTAGAAAGAGAAGTCAATATTGAGCAATAGCAGAACTGATAAATGGATATAAGGTCGTATCAAGAAGACATGAAGAATGTCCAGAAGTCGTCGGATGTCAATGACACTGATGGCAATATTGACTTCGAGATGATTGATAAACTCGTAATATGAAAGGGCTAAACCGAAAAACTGCGAGAAATTAATGCCGATCTAGTCATTCCTGCTCAAGTTCCCACACCAGCTCTAACACAATTTGATGTAGCCACCACTTAATAGCAGTCAGTCCAAGCTAGAGAAGGCATGCGGACAAGTGAATATACAAAAATGAGGCGCATCTTAAGGTCAACATCTTAAATGATCAACGTTTTTAACTGTTAAAGGATTGTACTTATACCGGGCAAGTACAGATGAATCAAGCTGCTAGAACAGGGCTCGACAGTTTATGAGCCAAGATTGCATGACATCATCGTCGATTGGTTCAAGAAAGCACGGTTTCATGCATAGGAACTCGACAGCCGACGCTATCTTCGTCGTCAGGCAACTGTGCGAAAAGTACAAGAGGACTCTAAAACCACTTATACTCGTTTGTACAAAAGGTCTTCGACTCACTTCCCCGTCATGTCATCGGGTGGGGGCTACGACGTCTCTGTGTTCCTGAATGGTTGAACTCAGTCGTGAAGACAACGTACAGCTACGTGTGGTAAGGTCATGTTCGCTAAATGCACCAGATACGCGTTTGAATGCACAGTTAGTGTACATCAGGGCTCAGTGCTTTGCCCTCTTCTGTTTATAGGAGAGATACAAGGTAGCCGGAGCCACTGCATAAAATACTGTACGCCGGTAATGGCCGCCGACACCATGCTGCAAGCAAAGAAACGTTCAGACAATATCCAAGAGCACCTGTCAATGACGAAAATCGTCTATCTCAGTCCGTAAAAGGAAGATAACATCAGTAGCAGCGATCCATCCGGAAAAACACAACCTTGTGCAGTTTGCCGCAAAGGATTAGGGACTAGCTTAGGGACAAACTTCGTTCCTGCGTCAATTGCGCGCACAAGAGATGCTACAAACACACCAGTCACAGTGATGGACTACCTCCGCCTACTTTGCACTTCCATTTCCACAATGGTCCTGAACGAGCATTTCGGTGTACGGGTCGTGGACATGCCTAGGGGACATCATTGAGCACCAGGGAGGTTTATATTCCGAAGCAGCAAATCACCGTCACCATCATAAATCATCATGATCATCATCATGATCATCGTCATCATAATCATCATCATTATCATCATCATCATCATCATCATCATCATCATCATCATCATCATCATCATCATCATCATCCTATTCATCACTACTATCATCACCACCATCACCACCAGCAACAACAACAGCAACAACAATACAACAAATCATCATTAAAAAGTCATCATCAAGATCAGTAAAGAAATACAATTACCATCATTTTGACTGTTCTTCTGCCAGTGTTTACGCTCTTTGGTATGGTAGCTTCAAGGTCATTATCAAAACTCGTTGACAAGCTCCCGCCATTTTTATCTATATCCTTGGTGACCAATGGTCGTGCTTCTATCGCAACAAAACCATCCATTTCACAGCCAGAGAATGTGAGGAAGTTCCCTTTGCCGTGCAGGTGCTGAGAAATGAAAAGTATATCATAATACGTCTGTTTTATCCTAACATCACATTGGACATAAGATATACATTAGATATAAAGCCTTGTGTCATAACATAATCTTTATTCAACACCATTATTCTATTTATCCCACCATCTGTCTTATTAACAAAAGTATTGTTTAATGTTAAGAACTAGTTTGTCATACAAGTGTGATACCATTTTTTTTCAACACCAAACCAGTACTCTCTGCACATGCATAATTAAAACTTCGCCCATCCGGAATGTGGCTGACCGAATATATCTACACTTTTCAGCCATTAGTGGCGCTAACATTTGACGAAGGTTTTTGGTACACTCAGTAAACATTAAATGTGAATAATTTAAAAAATGGTATGCTTTGTACTGTTAGTGACCACACTACTAATAATGACGCAGCATTTCTTTGATTTAGCGAGACACTTCTACTAGTCTGAATCGTACATTAACATGCCAAGAGAGAATAATCCAACAAACAAACAAACATTTGTCAAATAGTTATGTTGCAGTATTAAATATCTATTAAACTAGTACTTTGCTGTTGATCAAAGATTTAAAACTTTTGTAAACATACATGCCCATATTTATAGGAAAACAATCAATAATGTCACATATTGTATTAGGCAGCCAACTTGTCTTAAGAAATGAATTGTAGGCTGTCCCTTGGATGGCTGCTTAATGCAAGTGTGACTGTATATAGTGGGATAACGTTTCCTGTTAGGTTTGGTATTGAAAAAATGTTAACTGTAACTGAGAGTGTTGAACCATGGTTATTACGTACGAAAGATGCAAGCAACAAAAATACTTTCGGAAACGCTTCCTAAGAACACACAATTTCGTGCCCTAGATAGCGAGTTCCCGGGACACCTAGGATAATTCACGAATCATCTCTCGAATGTATGACGGAAAGACCAGGTAAACAGGACTTTTCGGTGCCATCCATGACGACATCAAAACAACGAAGATACGTGTTTTGTTATCTCTTTTGAAACTAAAGTAATAGTTGTATATCTAAAGGAATGTTTAAGTTTAAATTGATATTTAACTGTAAAAGAACCGATTTCTCCTATAAATAAACTACTGTTCTTAAGTTTTTTTATCTGAATTTCTTCTTCCGGTACACAAAAGTTGCAATGTTGTACACACCACCGCAACGGATTCATCTAAAAATTATCGTCCAGAGGAGAAAATGACGCTAAGAGTTCAAATCGTTTATTGCATAGTTTTCAAATATCATATTTATATTTGCATTTTAGCCTTTACTGTATTAAGATAAAACAAGTTTGTTTTCAAATTTTCCCAAAACAAAATTTTGCAGGAAATATGGATTTCTCTGATGATGACGTCATTGTAGATAAATTACCTCGTATTTGGCTTCTTGTTCAATCCAGTCGTCCCCACGTTTGACTTTTATCAGCACATCCACTTTTAATTCATCGTATGCCTTTGTGAGTGGACAATGCAATTTGACCCCACGCCAAGAGTTCGGCTTAGGTCCGGCAAATATAAAAATCTCGGAAATCAATTTCTGATTCTCGCGCAGTCCGATATCCTCGATGAATCGTTTTCTTTTATCAACGGGACATTGCGTCACCCTTGCACGTGCAATTTCGATCCATTTAAAAGGCTGACATGAGGCTCGAACTTGGGATCCGTGGAAAATCTTCAATGGTGCCAAAGATGCTTCAGCTACCTCGTCTGGTATGGATCTGGTTGCGGAAAAAAGCAGTGTACCGTAATTATTACCGGAGTATATTAGAATGCCGCAAATTATTTTTAATTGTACATGTACAATTTGTTTGTTTATTGGGTTTATCGTCCCACCAACTGTTTTTCAGTTATCTGGAGACGGTGTCCACTTAAAGCAGTGCTGCCTTCACTGTGTATAGCATGCCATGAACACATGACATGATACCACACCCAGTCACATTATCCTGACAGCGGGCCAACCAGTCGTGGAACTACCCTTATATTTGCTTGAGCGTTAGCAAGCGAGCTATACCACTACCATTTTAACGACTTTGGTATGTCGTGGCCCGGGATCGAACCCGGGGCCTCCCGTACCTGGAGCCAACGCTCTACCGATTGCGCTACCAAGTCCGGTGAACAATTTGTATAAATAGGACATATTCATGAACATATTAATTCGCCAAATGACAGAACAACGCATCATAGTAACATAACTTTTAAGATAAAATAACAGGCATAATTTAATAATTTTGTAGCGACTGTCAGTTGTTTATTCTGCGTTTAAACATCCAACGAATAGAAATAAAGTGTAACCATCCCTTCAAGAATAAAATAACAAAATCAATGTCATTATTAACATCATATAAATCGAAACTTGCAATGAAAAAAACAACAACAACTACACAGAAGTAGACGTCATACTTACGATTCAGATGTCAATGACAGAGTTCTTATCGTTTTGCAGGTCGTTGATTCGTCGTTTTCCTTACTCATGCCTTTAGTATAGTTAATGAACTGGTTCAACCGAGGTGTCATTACTTCCGCTGTGCTACAACCCAAATCATTTTGTTAGTGCTTGCTAGTTTGCTTTTGTAACTGTCTGTTACATTGATATGTTTTTATTGCAAGCTGTTTTAAAACACTCGGATTAAACGGCTAATTTCATGGAAAAGAACACTATCCAAGATATTGCCAAACTGCTAGGAGTTCATTTTATTGCCTGTTGTTATTTTGCTATTGTCTGCTATATTTTTCCATATGCCAGTAATCTATTCCATAAAAAGGCACTGCCCCCAATAGTGGCTCTAATTAAGCCTCATCTGTGTTAAGAGAAATAACGGTAAATCTTTATCAGGGAATAAAAATTCTTCAGTTCTTTTCGGTTTGCTTTTAATCATCATATATTTACTGCAATATTACCTAATTTGGACACCATTTTGTACCAACTCTAGAGCGTAGAGAATCCACTGACGCAGGAAGGGGGTGATGACGGGTTCCACATTATCTCTGTGAAAATAATAGGAATAATACAATAACAAAAAAAATCACACACAAAAATAAAAAAAAAATAAACAAAAAACACGAAAATTAAGATTTATACAGTATGCTACGAACTATAGTGGTATATTTTAGATCCATTTGTTAACAACCCAGTACCAATGGAAAAGCCATTAATACTGCCAAAGCTAGGCCATGTAATATGGCCATCATAAAATGTTACTAAAATAGTCACTGTGCAAATCTGGTCTCACATCGGTGAAGTACTTAAAATTGTATTCCTACTCACTCAGGGAATAATCAGCTAAGATTTATACATGACAATGGCAAAAGAAGATGTAGAAATTATTTTTCATTACAACATTACAAAACGCTAAATAATATTTGTAAAATATACATAATCACGTGACTAGAAATGTACGAAAGTACGTCTTGTTTTTCAACAATCAAATAAATTGTTACCCTTTAAGTTATATGAAATGCTATTTATTGGAGACCTACTTCTATGTGAAAAGTGATGTATAAAACCGAACTCATCACACTCATGTTTTTCCTTTCTGAGCCACATTACACAAATATTTTAAGTAAACCATGTGACCACTTTCTCCTACTCTGACGCCGATATCTTTTAGCAGAAACCCATCGTGCTTATTTATAGATTTGAAAATTAAAAAATAAATATTTCATGCGATTTATTGACGATTTCTACAATCTTACAACTAAGGTAGTGTTAGAATAATCTTTAATTAGACGAAAGTATGGATTACTGATGAGACTATGCCAAATTTCCACCAAACAGAGTTCAGATATGGTTACTTTATTACTATGTGTATTATGAATATAGGCCAACGTTTGAATATTAACGATTACATTTAACGCATTATTAAGGAGTTGCAGGGGGTGTGGGCTTGGTGGGCGTATGCCGTGTCTAACCCCGCACGGCCATCACTCCCCACTATCCCCTTTTTAAATCCGTCCGAGGTTGCTAAAATACGTGCAGTAGCAGCTAGTTTCACTGTTGAGCTTTGTGACCGGAACATCCAGAGCTTTTTGATCCGATTTATTTGTGCAAAGAAGGTTATATAATTATCATCACAACTCTTTGTCAGTTTTCAGAGGTTTTTAGAATACCAATTAAGAGTTTAGCTTTTTATTGTGATCAATTACATAAAATAAAACTTCCTCTTGATAAGAAATGACTTTGAACAGTACTCACGCTAACGAGAGAAACTCCCCTGTTTCCACCAGAGCTCGGGATAGCTTTAGACATGTCTCCGCAAAAAATTCGAAACCTCTGAATTTAAAAAGAAGACAATCTGTTTATATTCTTCTGGTAGAAATTCAATCCACATAAACCCACGATATTTTCAACGCACACAAAACCACGAACAAATCCAACGCACACGCATCCACAAATTAGTCCGCCGCACACACACAACTAGGCATACATATAACGCACACACTCTTGCATAAATCAAACCGCACACAGGCATTAACCCAACGCACACACACTCACGCATAATCAACGCACACACTCACGCATATATCCAACGCATACACAAACCCGCATAATCATAAGCATTCAGAAGACCGTTTTAGCGCCATACACACAAAGCAGTGCGCGTTAGTTTAAACATATTTTATTTCGAATATCTTACAGGATATAACATATAATATATACAATACAAAGGGAAAAGGATTGAAACGAAAGCTAAAGCTTATCGTGTTTCTCTCCCAACACAAAAATGTATGTTATGGCAATAGACTAACTTTGCATTTTAGATGGAAGTTAGAAACGGCAAGCTATTTAGCAAACTAATTACAATTAAATAGTGTACATAATTATAAAAAAAACTTTAAATATAAAGCAAAAGGAGAAGGAATATGCAGTTTAGGTAACTAAATCTAAACCAAAGAAAAAGGGGAAAAACACGCGAAAAAACAACAACACCAGGACATATGGCCAGACGAGACCATATGGCCAGACGTGACAGTCGCAGAGGATTGAGAAAAGAGACAAGATCCCTCCTAATTCTTAATAAATGTTGAGTTGATTTTATATGCGCATGTACAGCATCTACTTTTTGAATGTTTGTATCAAAACTTTAGCAATTATCACCAAACAACAAAAGTGCGCATTCAAAAATGACAATCTGAAATATCTATATACTTCACAAGTAGAACAAAATTAAGTATTACATTAGATAGTGCAATGATCAACTATTAAACAGAAACTCACATAATGCTTTTTCAGTGTTTATTTTCTGCTATGTTTTTAACAAGGCTGTAGAGAATCTCACTAAAGTCAGATCTTACAAAATGTGAGATCTGATGACAGCCCGCGAAAACCGTCTATAAACAAGAATGGTTTTCCCTGATTACTATTTTTATAACAGCCAATCAGAGAGGGTAATGCATAATGCATACGGTAAGAGTCGCAAACTGGCCGCTGTCGATGATGCCGTAGAAAAGTCACGCAGTTTAAGTCTGTTCTGCAACTGCTTGTCGGATCATCATTTACTTTTGCGATTTTGTAGGCGCCAATCTGATTAGTTGGGAGGGTTTTAGTGAATTGTCGTCAGATCCTGATAGCGGAGCGGTTTTCAGGAGATGATTTTAATCAGATTGGGCTGTATATACACTTTGAAGACAACATAAGAGTTTTATTACTAGTATTGAACGTTAATAAGCAGTAATGACTGATGTTTTTTGTTCTTGTTGCTGCTGTTGCTGTTTTAGAACACTAAAATACAAACATGAATGCTTAAAAAAGTAAAGTAATGATAGTATAATGATTTACCTATTTTTGCACAGCATCACGTATGTTGTTGCAGTAGTAGTAGTAGCATTTTATTATTATTATTATTATTATTATTATTATTATTTTCATTATTATTATTATTATTATTATTATTATTATTATTATTATTATTATTATTATTAGTATTATTATTATAAATATTATTATTATTATTATTATTATTATTATTATTATTATTATTATTTTCATTATTATTATTATTATTATTATTATTATTATTATTATTATTATTATTATTATTAGTATTATTATTATAAATATTATTATTATTATTATTATTATTATTATTATTATTATTTCCGTGAATTGTAAAAAAATCAGATCCGTTCAGAAGATTCATTTAAGTTATTTCCCCTTGTATGAAGAACCAGTAGCCTAATGACAAATATTCCTACGCGGTACAAGGAAAGTAAACATATTGTAACTATCGAAATCCCCACTCGGACCAAATTAGTGATCGAAATAAGTCCAATCTCTTAACCACTTGAAAATTTTGCTGTTGTTTTGTAATTGTAATTATTGTTGATTTAATTGACATTTTACACGCAGTTGATTTTGTTACATAATCGTCTTCCAAAGTATTTGACCTTGTGACGCCTCGTAAACTCTTGAACATTCTTTTTTTATTATTAACTGGGTTGTTGTCTTGTTTGGCGTTGAACTTAAGTAAGACCTGTCGTTATTTTTCAATGACGTAACGACATTTGTCATAACTTTTTAAAGAAAACGTCAGCGCGCGGACATTGTTTAATAAAATAGATCGGTTTTCTTTCCATTGCTTGCATTTGAGAAACCCAATAGGAAGTGCGAGCTTAGAGCTCTGTAAAACCGGTCTAAGCACCCCAGTCGGTCCATATTGCCGACTGACCGTTCCAAGGCGGTAACCGCCGGGTTTACTCTGTATGTTAAATGACTCGTCGCATTTGTTCTTTTACATTTGGCTTGCATGTGAATACCTTTGTCCTGTGCCTTTTCAAATTTTGGTATATGTTGAAATGCTCATAGGACTTTGTTATATATTTTTATTTTTGAAGACTTATACGACCATCCGTGAATACAACATGACATGTGTTTTAAAATAACAGCATTTTGGTAATATTCATTTGGATAACCGCTAGGGTATTTTGGGATTTATAATAATAATATCACCATTAGACCTTTTTTTGTAGATTTTTTTTGTTTTAAAAGGAATTTGGACTTTCATCAAGTAAGTAGATCATTTTATTACGACTTGGAAAAGCCTAAACGTTATTTGATATACTTGATTTATTGCTCTGTTTCTTGAACATATTTTTTTGTAAAATAATTAAGTAATGTGTTTAATAAATTATTGTCTTGTAAAACTTACTGTTTGCTTTTACTTTCTGTTGCGCCATTGATCGTAACAGTGTTGTTGTTGTTATGGAATGCATTTTATGGGAACAATGGTGTATCTGGCAAAAACAGAAAATCGCAGCTGTTCTGTGAGGCATCATTTAGAGAAAAGAACTGAGTATTCCGTTTTAACATTGTAGCTTGCAACAATAATGTGTAGCTTGCAATTATAAAAAAGTAGCAAGCATTTATAAGAATTCGCAGCTGTTTGGCGAAATATTGTTTAACAAAAGAAACCGAGTATACCGATATTAGCAATGCACCTTGTAAATACAGATGTAGCAGAGAACAAGGAAAAGAAACAAAGAAGCAAATATCCCGAGATTCTGTCATTACGCACTTTACGCACGTGCGTAACCTCCGTTCGAAAAATCGAAAATCTGAAAGTACCAGAAACCAACAGAAAGCCGATGACTAACCCGGATTAGGAAGGATTTATTTTATTTTTAGTTTCTATATTATAAAATATTATTACCATACTAATCAAGTTGAAAAGGTTAAAATGATTAAACTTATACACGTCAGGATTTTAGTCGTTCATATTTTGCGTTAAGTTCCCTGCATGTCCGCATTTTACCTGTTATTCATCGGAGATAGAACCAAATATATTCAAAAGTATTACTACAAAGGTTATTTCCCTTGTAATTGTGTGTATCTTTAAAAACGGCCCAGATACGCGCCTGAATTATTCTACATCCCATCAGAAATATGGTTCGTTACTGTCAAATGTTTATGTATTTAATCGGCAGTGTAAGAGAGTGTTTAGTTCCCAGAATAGTTAACTTCATGTTTCAGGCGCCTGCTCTTTACGGCGCCTTGGATGTCTCACATCAGTGCACTTTATTGGTAAACAAATATTCATATTAATTGTAGATGCCTTTACCTCGCAGCCTGCTTAGCGCGAACTTATCAGACGGAGACTGAAAGCGAAGATCCAGACCAGGAAAGTAGCTATTTAGTCTCTGTTAAGGTATTAGATATCTTCTTAGGAATATTCGTGTAATGTCGGCGTTTAGCGTTTTACGATGTTACATGTTCGATCATTTACGTCAACACTCGGCCTTCCGAGAATAAAATCATCCAATTTTAGTTTTCCAATTTTATCCAATTAAATCGCGTCAATTTCTTCAATCTAAAATGGGGACAAGAAATCGCGGTCAGCGAGAAAGATTCTTCAAATAAAGCAAAATTAAATTTATTTTTATTTAGAAAAGTATAAACTAATAACTAAAAAAAATGTAGAAAACAAATGACATTACTGTGTTTTCTTTATTTTTTAGTCATTCAAATTTGACATGCAGGAGATTGTTTAAAGGTCAGATTTGAGGACGTCGATCTAGTAAATAAAAATTCGCAAAACTTAAGTTGGGCCGTTAGCTAAGGTAAAAAGTTGTTAAAATTTGGAAAATAATCCAGAATACAATGCTGAATAATGTGATATTTCTTTTGTCAGGGTTCAATTTAGTCCCTATTACACATCTAATACCTTAATATGACGTCTTACCTTTTTTATTGAGCTGAGTAATAAACTAAGGATGAGGTTTTATAATGAAAAAAAAAAAATTCAAAATGAAACTACCTGAGTTTGGCTTGTTCGCAGCAGTACATGCACAGACCGACTTGTATGACGGCTGGCACCAGGTCCAGGAGAGCCTGCAGATATAGTTGAGTCTGCTCCTTGTTTAACAACCTGCGACAAGAAAAGTAGTCCTTATAATCATGCGCGGCGCTCAAGAAATAGTGAAGAGACCCTCATGCCCGACCGACTGAAATCGTCGACCTACGACTCATCAGTCCATAGCTGCTTGAGTTCGAGTCCGGGACGGTGCGGAAACGTTCTATGTGTATAGTCTTTCAGCTGGCCCACGGGGCACTGGTTGTTCTACATAATTTTCCTACCAAGCCATGATATGGTAAATTTGTACTCGATACGGTACTTGTAGGAAAGTAGCTTCATTGCTAACGATTCGCTAAATGTGTAAGGGGATATTAAAAGATTGACCAGGTGTAAGTAAAAAGTGACCAGAGTGTCGTATCAGGTCAGGTGTTCACGGCATGCTATTCCAAATTTTCGGAATGAAAGAAATGTTTTAGTCATCTTCCTTATAGGAAGGTATTTTTATATACTTTATATAAGAAATATAACACAGTATTTTTAAGTGCTTATTTTTTTAAAAAAAAGGCGCTCAGTCTTTTCATAAGTTTTTATTTCAATCAAAAAGATTCCATTTTATGTGCATGCTTCAGTCAGAGTGTTTTTTTCAAAAGTGGAAAAAATCTTAAGTTTTCTGCAGTAAATACCTGCTCACAAGGGAGGTAAGAATATAGATTTTAATTGTTTGAGTTAAGTCCCTTTACATACGAAACGATGTAGTTGCATTGAGGATTAAACGTCTCATCTGTTTAAAGTACTTCGTCATCACGTGAATGGACGAGTTTTTGAGTGACCTTAAATCAAACCAGCTTTGTTTTCTACAAAATGTATCATCATGAAAACTCAGCTCCACATTTTTTATAATATATAGATCAAATTAGAAGGAAATAGAATAATTGCAGAAAAAAAAGAAAAGAAACATAAAAGTCGTATTATATGGCAGTATTTTTAATGTATTTTTAGATTGTTCCACCCTGTATGAATGTTTGACCTTAAGACTGACAATATTTTTATTAGACGTATTCGAGTTTAGCTTAAACAAATGTAAACACCAAATGGTTCTTTAATCTAAATACGCGTCTAAAGTAATGATATTTAACTACTTACGTATAGTTATCAAAAACGAACAAAAATGGAGTACAGTCGGCCCAGAACAGATCAATCTGTGTCCTGAAAAGGAAATTTTTTTTAGTTTGAAAATAATGGCAACAAATTCCTTTTTATGTTGTTGTTGTTGTGTGTTTTTTCTCTAGTTATCATCGGGTGTTAATAACAGAGAGCCAAACCGTGGGCATTGTCTAAGTTAATTGACAATTTATCGACTTAAGTAATATTATAACAAAGTGTTGCCATCGTCAGTATTGCTGTTACTTGTTGAAGCAAATCCTCATGCAAAGGAAATGGTGATGTTTTAATCTATTTGAATTGTATCGTAAGTGTAAGAGTTTAGATTCGATTTCATATAATTTTTGTCTAAAATGAGCATTATAGCAACACAACTTAAAATCACCCAAAACAGCAGCTGAATAGTTTTAGTTCTTGTCATATGCTTAGGCGTAAAAAAAGTTGTTTGTTTCCACTAACCCGATCGACCCTATTTTTTTTTTAAATATGACTTTCGGTCATTTAATATGTCAAACCAGTGTAAAATAAAAACTATATTATATATTTTTTTAAGTTTACATTTATATGTTGTCATTTTCCACATGAATATGTGTTGCTAGTATTACCTTTGATGCAGTGTTCTCACATTTGTAATAAGCTAATGGGTAATGGTTGTACGGTAAAAAAAGTTAATGAAAAAATAGGTTTTGCCTACCTACCTACCCTAATTATTTTTGAGACGTTAGCGGAAACAAACAACTTTTTTTTTGCCTCATGGGGTATTCATTTATGTTTATACACATACGGTATAAAAGACGCTTACTTCGATTTTGACAAAAATAACACCTGGCATTCGGAGCACCTCGGCCATTTCGGAAAAGCAGCGAAAAGCGCCCAAATGACCAGAACTGGGTGCTCTTGGTCCTCTATATTCCTCAAGGTCATTCACACATTTACAAGTGGTATCTGACAATTTGACGATATCAAATACGTGTAGCAATATCTTATCCATGTATAGGTTAATTGAGGCATCATTTCGGCATAAAGTCGTACTTTAGTCCAAGAAAAATCGATTTTGAACACTACCTTAATTGTTAGGCAGTAGGAATCGTGAAATAAATATTCGTAAATGTTCATTCTTAACAAATGTATAAATAAGCACGATGGGAATGTCTTCTTAAAATACAACGCAGTCAGAGAAGATAACCCGGATGATGATATTACGCGGTTTCAAAAGTGTTGTTGATTTTTAAGGTTTAAAAAAAACTTACTGTGCAGCGTGGCTAAGATAGGAAATACATGTTTATAATGACAATTGGGGTGTTATGCATCACTTTTCACAATGTAGGACATGCATAAATAGCATTTGTGGAATATTTTACAGATAACTAGAATTGATATGGTCCTTTGAGAAAAAAGAAATCGATAGATATAATAATAGATCGACCACGCTTACTGTTTTTTAGAGAGGCACTCCTTCGGGTTTAACAGCAACATGTCCCGGATTATGGACAGAACATCTCCGACCTCATACAATATTCCCATATACGTCATGAAAGGGAAATGAGTCAACAATCTAGAATGAAAAATATTTAAAATTTATACAATTGTAACATTAAAGACACTTATAAAGATTTTAATTAGACTCACGCATGCGCGACAAGGAGCGCGCCTCAGGTTGAAATACTTAGAAATTTGATATTTACCTAAATATTGTTATAACTTATATCTTAATATCTATTATTCTTGTATTTAAATTAAGAGACATTTAAAAGACATATATGTTTTTTCATAAACCAATAAATATTTGATGTCATCACGACCTCAGCATATATGTCAGTAACGTCGTCATTTTGTTTGTATTGCCCCTTTTCGAAATGAAATAAACAAGTCATTTCCGTTCTGGGAATGTATTTTAATATACTTTATTTAGAAATATAATAAAGTGTTGTTTTTAATGTGTTATATATTCTTAAAGCGCTCATGTTTTTTTAATTAATTCTTATCTCAATCAAAATGATTCTATTTTATGCGCATCTTTCAGTCTTACGTGTTTTTCAACAGTTTAAAAAGTGGGAAAATCTCAAGCTTTCTGCATTAACTATATACCAAATACTTACCCACAAGGGAGGTAAGAGTGTAGTTTTTTAATAGCTAGAGTAAAGTCCCTTAACATACGAAAAGAGGGAATAGTCACCCTCGATAAAGCACTAGTATTATTGATTATGGTACATGTCATTATATATGACAAATAGAGAAAAGTTAACGATTGCTGTGTATGAAAGTATTTTATTTAACGAGTGGTCATAAAAATATACATTTACGAGTAAATGACCACGACTGAAATAAAATACGACGATAAGCGGATATCGACAAACTCTATTATTATTTCTTCCTTATTTCGTCTTAAAACTTCAGTTTAATCTGTTGTTCCTAATGATCTCTGTTGGGACCCGGAGTGAAACTGATCAATCTGCCATGTCACTGCCAGAGTTAAATGATAAGGTTTTTCTTTCATTTGTATTTCTTGCTCTCTCGAACCAAAATCATGAAATAAATACCATCGCATACACTAGCAAAATTGTTCATGGTTAAAATTATGAAATTTGGTCAATATCTGAGATCCAAATTCGACCCTCCGTGACTATTCTCTTCGTTTGCTTAGACATGACAGGAATCAATATAATAGACTGGGTGTGGTTTAAAGTAATTTGTTCATGAAATGTTATGACGTTAACGGCAACGATTTCTTCTTAAGCTGATCACCATGTCTGTCCGTATTATTGTTCATGACAGATTTAACACACATATACAAAATCCAATGTATCAGAAATAGTTTTGTTCTTATAAATACATCGAAGCGTCCAATTATTGTCATATAGCGACGTCTTGTTATTTTGGGCATAGAAAGACCCCAGACACATGTCTGGGAAGAATCAGCGGCGCACCGCAGGTCAGCTGGAAGACCTTCCCACATTTAGTAATTTGCCCGGAACGGGACTCGAACCCACGCTGTAAGAACTTACGAAGTCAGAGTTGCAAGTCAGGGACTCATATATCAGAAAATGATATGCATGAGTGTGGTATGTTTTATGCTATAACAGTGAATGTTGGACGGAAAAAAGCATACATGTACTTACTTCTGTTTATGGAAGGTCATGTACGATACCAGGTGGTTACAAATCTTGCCGACGGAGAAGAGAATGTCGTCAAAGAACGCCGCTGGTTTGTTTAAAAACCTTAAAGAAAATATTATTTTTCAGCAATAAACTACATTGGAATCACGCTGAATCTAGGCAATAGAAGAGGAAGGAAAACAACAATATAAAAAGTAAAATAAACATTAAACAGATTTCAATGTCAAAATAATTTTTTTGTTGTGTTGTAAGTTAAAAGTCTCACTATCTAATCTTTGGTCAGTAGCATTTCTTACTATCAATGGCACGCAGTAGTTACAATATGCAGTTACATTATGCAGTATTCATGCAGTAAAATTTTGCAGTGACTTATGCGGTTACGTTTTGGTTACTTTTTGGTTTATCTATGCAATGACCAATGCAGGGACCTATGCGGTTAAGTTTTGGTTACTTTTTGGTTTATCTATGCTGTGAAAAATGCAGAGATCTGCGGTTAATTATTGGTTGATATATGTAGTGACCAATGCAGAGACCTATGCGGTTAATTATTGGATGAGCTATGCAGTGACCAACACAGTGAATATTTCTACCAAATGCTCGTTGCTGAAAGACGAGTAGTTGCAAAGTGCTCGTCGCTAAAAGACAAGAAGTTACGAAATGCTCGTCGCTAAAAGAAAAGTACTTACGAAATGCTCGTTGCTAAAAAACAAGTAGTTACGAAATGCTCGTTGCTAAAAGACAGGAAATTACTAAATGCTCGGTGCTAAAGGACGAGTAGTTACAAAATGCTCGTTGCTAAAAGACAGGAAGTTACGAAATGTTCGTTGCTAAAAGACGAGTACATGTACATGATGAACGTTCTCGTGGTTTTGTGAATTGCGGACGTATGTTGTGTCGTGTAGAAAAAAGTGTTATTATTGACATAAGCGAAAGTTCTATTGGTGTATTTTATGAACAGGATGGAGTATGAAAATCATTTGTATAAGGTGTGAGCAGTAATGAGAAGACATAACAGACAAAAGAAACGTAAATGAAGGAGTGGTGATTCAGGAAGTGAAATCTTTGGTAAAAGGTATCAGAAAGTGACAAGGGAGGATAGACAGGGAGGCCCGACCTCGGGGTCTAGTGGGAATATAGATCAGAGTGAGTCTGTGAGTAACATTTTGAAGAAAGCTAATTCTGTTTTGTTTGATGACAATCCTGATAGTATCGGAAGTGAATCATTAACTGAATTTAATGACAGTGTATTTTTCCAAAGTATGGCGACTGGTGGTTTTTCTACTCCAATTTTTTCACAAGATCGGCCTGGAATAAACGAGTCTGTTATAGATGTCACAAATCCCAGCTTAAGGATGTTATGTCCTTGCTCAAGCATGTTAACAACAAGTTAGATACTTTTGACGGTCTACAGAAGAGGGTTGACGGTTTTGATCAAGAATTAAAGAAGATATGGCTAGCCATTGAAGTAAGGCAGAATAAGTCAGATGAGAGAGTTACGGTCGTTGAAGAGAAAGTCGAAAGTTTAGATTTTGCAGCTAGTGTGGCAGCAAGTAAGATCGCTGAGTTGGAAGATATGAATAGTAGGTTGATGAATGATCTTGTTTATTTACAGTCTCAATCAATGAGAAGCAATTTGATTTTTAATTACATCCCCGAAGAAGTAGATGAGAAACAAGAAGATACAGAGAAGAAGCTGGGAGATCATCTAAAGAATAAAATGAAGATAGCAGTAGAGGAAGTAGATCAAATCAGTTTTGAAAGGGTGCACAGGATGGGCCAAGAGCGTTCAGATACCTAGAAATACCGTAGCCAGGTTCACATTGTTCAGGGAGAGGGAATTGGTCAGAAGGCAGTGGAAATCATTAACTGGTACAGAGTGCTATGTGTCTGAACAATTCCCTAGGGAAGTGGTAGAGAAGAGAAAGAAGCTGCAGAGTCTGCTAAAGGGGCATAGGGACAAACGAGATCAAGCTTGGATAGCTTACGATATGTCAATGGTAAACCGGTGCGAGGGTAGGAGTTTGAAGGGAGGGATTGAAAGTGACATCACGGAACGTTAATGGGCTTAGTAAACGTAAAAGGGAAAGTTTAAATTTTGTAAATGTAATAACTAAAAGTGATATATGTTTTATGTACGAAACATTGGCTTATAGTAAAAGTGATCTAACACTTAATGGTTATGTTTGTCATAACCTTTATAGAAAATTTAAGAACAGGGAAGCTAGAAGGCATAGTGGTGGTACTGCATTATATTACAAAGAATAATTACAAAGAGGTATATCAATTGCTTAAAATCTGTATTGTACGCTTATCTGGATTAAATTGGACCATAATTTCTTTCAGTTAGACGAAAATGTATACATTTTTGGTGCATATGTATGAGGACAAGATTCCCCGGCTTACAATGTGATGGATGTTGATCTCTTCCTGTGTTTTGAAAATGGCATTACTCATTTTGGCAGTTTGGGTACAGTATATATTGAAGGCGATCTAAACAGAAGAGTTGGGAATAAGCATGATTTTATTGTATCTGTTGTAAGTAACTTCCAAATTGATGACCCCGACTATGTTCCTGATAAGCACATGTGCCGGGCCTCACTTGACCGTTCGTGTAATAGCCATGGGACTATACCTGTGTAAGGCCACGTGTACACGTATAGTGAATGGTCGTATTGGGAACGCAGACGGGTTTACCTATGTGTCAAAGAACGGTTCATCTTTTATAGACTATCTGCTAAATTTTGAAAATAATTTCAAATTTATAAGTAAATTTACTATTGGATTAATTAATGAATGGAGTGACCATACTCCATTACATTTCTCCTTGATGTGTAATGACATTCCCAAACCGAATACTCAAATACAATATTCCTATATTAAATGGAACGATTTGTTTCGGAACCAGATTAGGTCTGGACTCATAATAAACCTTCCAAAATTAAACCAGATTGTTTCTAAGATATCTTTAGAATCTGAATTTAGTAGGGAAGATGTAAATACTGCAATCACAAACTTTGAAGGCGTTTTATGTGATGTTGCAAATCCTCTGTTTTTAAATGAAAAGTATAACCATAACACTATACATTTTTATGATAGAAAAGTTAACGACAAAGAATGGTATGATAATGAATGTATAATAGCTAGGAAACAATATATGGATGCATTTTACACATATAACAGATACAAAGCTACTGAAAGCAGGCTGCTATTTTGTGAGAAGAAAAGCACATATACAAATATTGTTAAGAAGAAAAAATATAAATATAAATTACAAAAAGCAAAGGATGTAGAAAAGCTAAAAAAAGTCCAATCCTAAACAATTCTGGAAGAACTTTAAAATAGCTAACAAACAACAAACAGACATTTCATTAAATGATTTTAAGAACTATTTTCAAATTTAAGTGGTGGTATTTCTGTCTCTGGTAATACTGACGTGGACAGTTTTATAAATATGTACACCTTTAGAAGCGATGATCAAGTCTTTCCATCACTAGATGAATCAATCACAGTACAGGAAATAACATCTGCAGTTAAATGTTTGAAACGAGGAAAAGCACATGGAAATGACTATATACTCAACGAGTATTTTATTGAAGGAATTGATATTTTATCCTCACACATTGCTGATGTATTTAACGCTGTCTTAAAATCTGGATATTTTCCTGAGTCATGGACTAAAGGACTTGTAACCCCTGTGCATAAAAAGTGGGATAAATCTAGTGTGGAAAATTATAGAGGCATAACATTAGTCAGTTGTTTTTCTAAGCTGTTTACAACAATACTTCATAAGAGAATAAGTAAAGTCTGTGATGAATATAAACTTATACCAGATTCACAGTTTGGATTTTGTAAAGGCCTATCAACTATTGATGCTATGTTTATACTTATATCGGTGATCCAAAAGTATATCTTTGAAAATAAAAGGTTATACGCAGTATTTCTGGACCTGAAAAAGTGTTATGACTCTATCAATAGAAATGCCTTATGGTTAAAATTATTCAACTTGAGGATAAAGGGTAAATTCCTTAATGTTGTCAGAGATTTGTATAGGAAGGTTCAGTTGTGTGTTAAATCATGTAATGAATAATCGGAGTTCTCTGAATACGCAATCGGTTTACGTCAAGAGGAAGTGTTATCACCAATTATGTTCTCACTCATTGTTGAAGATCTTGAGAACTTTTTGAAGAATGATAGTTACAAAGAAATAAAAGTTAAAGATATAATGGTTAAACTTCTCCTGTTTGCTGATGATATGGTTGTTCTTGCAAATACTCCTGAAGAATAACAGAATAGTCTTGACCGGCTATATGATTACTGTAATACTTGGGGTCTCGGCGTTAATACAGATAAGTGAAAAATTGTAGTATTTAGAAAAACAGGAAGTGTACTAAATCACGAAAAGTGGACATATAATACTGAACGACTGGAAGTTGTAAATAATTTTAATTATTTAGGTTCAATTTTTAATTATACTGGTAATTTTATATTAAACCAAGAGTATTTGGCCGGAAAGGCAACTAAAGCCATGAGTGTGTTATGGTAGGAAATTTGATATATCTCCTGAAACTAAGCTTGAAATTATTTGATGCATTTGTTGGTTCTTTTTAGGGTATGCGTGTGAGATTTGGGGATATACCAAGTCTAAAGAATTGGAACGTATACACCTGAAATTCTGTAAACGTATATAACATGTTAAACTAAACACTAGTTCAGCGGGAGTATACGGAGAACTGGGCAGATATCCGATCTTTGTCAATAGATATGTTAGAATAATTAAGTTTTGACTTAAAGTAATACAAACAGATAATTTATTTATTAGAGAGAAATATAAAGAAAGCTTGGAACTCTGCAGTAGGGGATGTAAGAACTGGATATATTATGTAAAACTACTATTATTTGACCATGGTTTTGGTTACGTTTTTATAAATACATATACATGTAGCGTCAATACCAATCAGTTTATTAAGGCCTTTAAACCAATGGTCATTGATATTTATACCCAAGAATGGCAAGCAAACATTACAAACAATTCAGTCCTTATTAATTATAAATTTTCAAAATATAATCTACAATATGAGCCATATCTTAACAATTTGACGCCTACAGCTAGAATATACATAAGTAGACTTAGATTATCTGTTTTACCTGTAAGAATGCAATCTGGTAGATATAACAGAAATTATAAAGAAAGAAGACAGAGACTTTGTTTATGCTGTAACTCGAATGATCGGAAGATGAGTACCATTTCGTTTTGATTTGCCCATGCTATCGTGATCTAAGATTAAAGTATATAAGAAATTATTATTTTAAAAGACCATCTATGTTTAAATTTTTTAAACTATTCAGCTCACTGAATAAGAAAGTTATGCTACGATTGTCTAATTAAATAAAGGAAGCTGTGTCTGATGACAATGAATTGACACTTTAATGCATGAATCTTGTTCCATTGAAATTGATATCTCCTTATATCTATGAAAACTATTTCTTCTTTTGGTGTATTTTATATGTATTTGTGTTCAATAATATGCCTGTATGGAGTGTGAAATGAACATTGCGACTTTATTTTAATGCTAATTCCCATAAGAAAACATAAAATATATTGATGTCCATTCCCCTTACCAATATATGCTACGTTTTGTTGATATGAAGTACTACTAATAATTTGTACTATGTGTTATTCTATGAAAAGGATAATAACAAATAGTGAGTCAATAAATATTAGTATGTTTATATAATGGTATACAATGTATATGCATAAATAAGTAGACAAGTCTTGTACAAAAGACACATTATGTGAATATATGTGTATATACAATCATTAAATAGAAAGTACATTCCAATTTAAAAAAGTTAATATCAATATGTTACAACTTTTGCAAACCATGAGAAACATTTATATGTGTATGATGAATTTGACAAGATGATGTACGTTGTGTACAAATCTGATCAATAAAATATGTTCTGTTCTGTTCTGTTCATGTAGTTACAATTGATACTAAGCTTGTATATGAGATTGAATGATTAAGACGATCTTTTTTCTCTTAGTATGTATGTATTTAGTGTAGTCTTATTCAAACTTCTAACACTCACCACGTGTTTTCCTTAATCCAAATTGCTCCTCGTCCGTCCCCCAACTCGATGGCAAGATCTTGCAATCGTGCTCCCATATACTCCAATCTTCGTTGGCAATTCTTTGGAAGAAAAAAGGTTCATTTTATTTTTAATGTTAAACAAAGTGTATTTGATATTAGAGTATGGAATTCTAACAACTTCCTAGCGTCGCTAACAGTTTAAACGCTGTTTGCCTACACCAGAAATAATAAACAAACCTTTATTTATGGTGTTTTCTTTAAATTTGGGAATACTTTTTGCATAAACCAATGCTTAAGTCTAAAAAGACAATTTTGAACACTGTCTCAATTGTAGGTCGTGTAAAATTACTCCAAACGTTCATTCTTTCCGAATCTAAAAATAAACAAGATAGGGATTTCTGCTAAAAAAAGGGGCACCGACGTCAAAACGGATTACCCAGATAATGATATATCGTGATTTCATAAATAAGTGGTCACGTGGTTTTCTTAGTTTAAAAATAGTTAACTGAGCAACGTGACTCAGATAGGAAATCCGTATTTGTAATGGCGTGTGTGGTGCTACGCTCCACTTTTTACACAGATTTGGGACATCAAGTAACAGTAATTTGCCGAGTCTTTTCAGGTAACAATATTCTTTACTTGTTTGTTTAACACGACAAATCTGGTCCAAACTGTCCGGTAAGAGTGGTAGAGCGTCGGCTTGCGGATTGGGAGGTTGTGGGTTTAAACCCCGGCCGGGTCAAACCAAAGACTGTAAAGTTGGCAGTAGTGGCTTCCCTCCTAACGCTCGGGGCTAAGGGAACAGCATTACGCCTGACTCGTCGGTGTCAGTATAATGGACCGGACGGGTTCAGTCCCTGGGCACCTTATAAGTGCCCCTGTGCTATAATGATAGAAATATCGCTGCACAGTATCGGCAAAAATGCGGCTAATCCCATCCCGTCCCACCCCGATAAGATCGCTTAAGACAAAAAATGTCAGAGCATCTAATTTGTAACGCTTTGAAATATATAGTAGCTACATACCTGCAACGTCTCTTCGCGTCTCCGAGTGCGCATGCGCTCATCCCCGGGCTCAGCCATTTCCGGGTAGCTAGGGTTTACAGGTGTGTTATCTTAAGCAACTTTTCATCTGAAATTGAATAAAAAATCTAAAAGTTTGTTTTATTTAAGTGATATCACAAGAATTATGCTAGATAAAGACTGATTGCCGATATCACACACATGAAATAATATCTTACACACGTTTTTTAATGATTTTGGACGTAATTTCTGAATAAATTCATACTTTACTCTAAGTAAAAATACTATAAACACTATCACAGTCGTTAGAAAGTACACATTCTGAAACTATCTCTCTAAATATCCGTTCTCTCCTAATCTATAAATAAGCACTATGGTGATTTTTGATAAAAATAGAAATTGACGTCATAGTCAATTACCCCAAGATATATCGTGATCTCAAAAGTAAGTGGTCACATGGGTTTCTTTGTTTACAAATAGCTAACTGTGCAGCGTGACTCAAATAGGAAATACATTTTAGCAAGAACGAGCGGAGCGTTATGGTTCAGTTGGATGCCGGACATCAATGAGCAACCTTCTGCAGAATCAGCGCTGATATTTTCTTTGATGAGTTATGAAGAAAGTAGTGTCGTCATTGAAAAAAATGTCCGCATAGTTTTAAGAAAAGAAACGGGTATCATTTCGATTATGAAATAAAGATTATACACAAAAAATTGTTGATTATAAATGAAAATAACTTTGAATCGAGAAAAAACATTATCAAAGAAGAGTAAATGTGTAGCATCCTGTTCACGTGAAGATGGAATTGAGGAACCCAAGTCCAATGACCATCAAAGGAAATACACGTTCATATAGGATGAATTAAATGACAACATAGATTACATGCACGGGGAGATTAAAAAAAAAGAAAACCACGTGACCACTTATTTTTGAGATCACGTTACATGATCATCCGGGTAGTCAGACTGGTGGTCAATTTCTGTTTTCAGCTTAAATCCCGATCGTGCCAACTTATGAGTTGAGAGTAATGGAATAATTTATATAAAGCGATATATGTCACGCTATGCATTGTCATACTGTTCAAGTAATGTTCAAATTTGACTTTTTAAAATAAGAGTGAGTTTATGCAGATGTCGGGCCAAAATTTCTTAACGCAGGTATAAGATATTCTTACATGAAATTGATAAAGGCAGATACCACCTTTCAAAAAAGTTTAAACGTAACCGAAACTGTACTGCGTAGATAATGTCACTCAGTTGTTATCATCCAATGAATATATGTTCGTTTTGACGTTCGGAGCCAACATCCTCATAAAATTGTAAAATGAAGGGAATATTTAGATAGGAAGTAGAATAGAAACATGCCTTTGTCACTGATCTCTCCTGGTGATTAACTGTGTTTGGGCCATAGATAATGTCGCTCACACAAAGGAATCTTGGACGACAAACAGACAAGATAAGCAATTTGTAGTGTTTGTTGAAATTGGAGATCGGAGATAAGCACTTCTATCTACCAAACTAATGAAAGAGATTATATGGATTATGCGGTCATTACATCACATGTAGAACGCACATGTTGTAGGTACATTGATAAAATATGTCATTAAGAAACCACGAGTTCAATGTAATTATATGTAGAATGGTTTCGTAAATGATAATGTCATGTTGTATACACAAAGTCCAATCTAGAACTATACTGTTCGACTTCAAATCTGTATCAAAATGTCTCAAGACACTTATTGTCATCTTGCCTACTCAAAATAGTGTTTATTTATCTGTCTGTCTATGCATGCATCCACACAGGTATTTATCCATCTATCCGTCCGCCCGTCCGCCAGTCCGTCCATTTTTCTGTCTGTCTATGCATCCATTCATTCATCCCACCGTCCGCCCATCCAACCATCCATCCATAAATCGATCCATATATCTATCTCTCTAATAATCTATCCATCTATCTATCCATCTAACCATTTGTCAGTCTGTCTGCCTGCCTGCCTGTTCGTCCGTCCGTCCATGCGCTCCCGTCCATCATCATTCCATCCATCCACCCATCAATCTATCCATCCATCTATCCATCCATCCATCTATCCATTCATCCATCCACCCATCTATCCATCCACTCATCCATCAATCCATACATCCATACATCCATACATCCATCCATCCATTCATCCATCCACCATCCATCCATCCATGCACCATCCATCCATCCATCCATCTTCATTTACTTCAGGATTATGCTACAATATGTTAAAAACTCATTCTAATTCGTGTTCTCCTTTTCACATATAACAAACGTGCCTTTACCTATCGCTTCAGACCCAGCTGCAAATCTCCGTTCTAGAAGTGAACATATTCACTATCGATTTCAACTGCATGAACTACATTTAAAATAATAAATCAAAACAAACCATTTAAAAAAAAATATCAGCAATGGCTATAGCTTAAAACATTAGTGTGTTTAAATGAATGTTTCTATATTAAACTCCAGTTTTAATTAACAACCACCGGTGTTTGTTTCTACTTGCAAAACTTTTTTGATTAATTGCATCGTGCGGTGGTTGTTACATTTTGCTAACAAGTCGGTACAAATAATGACACAAACAATAACATCCATCAAAAGTAACAAACAGAAAGAAAACACAATTTGAAGGGGAAAAAAATGGAAAGAGAAGAAAATACTTGCTCGGTCTTGCAGCTTGCCTGTTAATATGTGCAGATTGAGTCAGTGAATCCAATTTGTTTGTTTTTTTCTTAATTTCCGCTCGGTTGATACGAGATTAATTTATTGAACTGTCACAGCGTTTGGATAATCCCTTATCGCACCGGATTTGAGCAAATAAACACATTAGTTCGCTCGCTGCTTAAACTCTAATGCGGTCTCTGAATCGATTCTCATCCCTGGACCCTTTATCTTTTTAAAAAAACATTTTAAGTTATTTGCTTATAGCTGCATTACATAAGCATTAGACATTTTGATAGTATGGATTTAATATCGAAAATTGCAGTCCCGGAACATACTTCTTATAGGACATTATATAGACTACTTCAAAATAACTTGTATTTAAATAACCGAACCTGGTAGCGCAGTCGGTAGAGCGTCGGCTCCAGTTACGAGAGACCCTAAGTTCGATCTCGAACCGCGACATACCGAAACGCTCAGGCACATATAAGGTAGTTCCCCGGCTCGTTGGCCCGGTGTCAGGATAATGTGTCTGGGTGTGGTATCATGCCAGGTTTTTCTATACACATTGAAGACAGCACTATATCTGCTTCAAGTGGACACCGTCTCCAGATAACTGAAATACTGTTGGTGGGACGATAAACCCAACAAACAAATATTATTGTAAAATAAGTATTCGGGTATTCGGATGTTTTGAATGATCGAAAAATGCAGTAAAAGTAAAATGGAATTTGTAAGATTTTGTTTTAAATCAAATCTCATTAGGCAATGCATTTTTTAAATGGTATTTATAGTAAGTATTCTGCATTGACGAAGGTGTAAACATGTTTAATTATCTTTCTAAAGATATAATCACGTTACGTGCATGCAATGCAAGATGTATACAAAAACTTTCAATGAGGAATTAAAATTGTGTATTAGTATATGTATTAAACAATTGTTTCCTTAAAAAACTGCTAAAATATCAACTTACTCCACAAACAATATAATGTCCCTTAAGAAAACATCAGTGTGTCCTTAAATGACCACACCGAAAAAAAATGGTCAGTATATATAGTGTTTATCTCTGTATAGAAACTTAATGCGTAAATGCAACTTGATATGAAGCCAGAACTCTGCTAATGAGGGCGACTATGTTTTGCTGTAGAAGGATATTAACCGAAAGGTCATTGGTAGAAGATAAATGTTCTGGTGGAAAATCTGGAAAGAGGTTGAAATGGTGTCAGTGGTTGTTTTGGGAATTGGTGGTGGTGGTAGAAGTGGTAGTAGTGGTGGTGGTGGTGGAGATGGTGGTAGCTGTGGTGGTGGTGGTGGTTGGAGTGGTGGTGGTAATGTGATTGGGGTACTGGTGGTGGTGGTTGTGGTGGTAGTTGTGGTGATGGTTATGGTGCTAGTGATGCAGGTGGTAGTGGTGGTGGTAATAATGGTTATAGAATTGGTTGTTGTGGTATTAATTATGGTGGTAATAATGATGGTGGTCGAAATTGGTTGTGATGCTGGTAGAGGTGAAGGTAATGGTTGTAGTGGTGATGGTGTGGGTGGCGGTGATGGTGGTAGTGGTAGTAGTTGTATATGTAGAAAAGGTTTTAGTGGTTGTGCAACGTGTGGTGGTAATGGTTGTAATTGTGGCAGTGACACAGGCTGCTAGGGTGAGAGTTGTGGTCGTGGTGGCCGTAGTGGTGGTGGTGGTACTACATGTAGTTATGGTTTTAGATGGTGGTGCTGCTGCTGCTCCTTTAGCCCATTAAAAATAATGACTGTGGTGCTGGTTATTGTGGTAGAAGTAATAGCTGTTATGTTGACAGTGCTTTATGATAGTTTTGTGGGTGGTGATTGTGAAAGTGATGAAAACTGTAATTGTTGTTGAGGGGGTGGTAGTGCGGTGGTAGTTGTTGAGGGAGTGGTAGTGCGATGGTAGTTGTTGAGGGGGGGGGGGGGGTAGCGCGGTGGTAGTTGTTGAGGGTGGTGGTAATGCGATGGTAGTTGTTGAGGGAGTGGTAATGCGATGGTAGTTGTTGAGGGAGTGGTAGTGCGAGGGTAGTTGTTGAGGGAGTGGTAGTGCGGTGGTAGTTGTTGAGGGAGTGGTAGTGCGGTGGTAGTTGTTGAGGGGGTGGTAGTGCGATGGTAGTTGTTGAGGGGGGTGGTAGTGCGATGGTAGTTGTTGAGGGGGTGGTAGTGCGGTGGTAGTTGTTTAGGGGGTGGTAGTGCGGTGGTAGTTGTTGAGGGGGTGGTAGTGCGATGGTAGTTGTTGAGGGGGTGGTAGTGCGGTGGTAGTTGTTGAGGGTGGTGGTAATGCGATGGTAGTTGGTAAGGGAGTGGTAGTGCGATGGTAGTTGTTGAAGGGGTGGTAGTGCGGTGGTAGTTGTTGAGGGGGTGGTAGTGCGATGGCAGTTGTTGAGGGAGTGGTAGTGCGATGGTAGTTGTTGAGGGGGTGGTAGTGCAATGGTTGGTGTGGTGGTTATGGGCTTTGGTGGTCGTTGTATTCTTGGCGGTGATTGGGTAATGGGGTTGGTTGACGTGGTTTAACTTAGGGTTATGGTAATAAAGAGGTTATTGGTTGCAGTCGTGCTTGTCGTGGTCGTGGTGACGTCGGTTGCTACAGTGTAAGCAGTTTTCTAGTCGCGTTTTTTTTGTCAAATACCCTTAAATTGAAAGATAAGAGGCAAATTACTAAAGCAAGCACTGAGATCAACATTCAATATGAGATGGGTTTTTTTTTTCAATAAAATCGGACAGATTGTTTGTTCAATATTCAAGCCCGGTTTTGAATTAAAACGGTTCCGCAATATGAATGGGTAATTGATTTGCCGAGTGAACACTGCGTTTATTAACCAGAGGTGTCACCATTTGTATAAATTACAAATCGATAAGCAGATTGTCCACATGTTCGATAACCATAAGTTGGGCATTAGCACGCTTGGTGTAGCACAGCGATACGCCGACACCCCGAGCCGCGGGTTGTAGGAGTAAAATTGATTTGGTGCTGCCATATATCAAATAATTCTCAGTAAAAATTTCACTGAAAACAACTCTGTCTCAGTTGGTGAATATAAATGCATGCATGCCCATTCGGAACACCTCCGGAAATAGTCGAGTAAATACGAATGTATATCTACCTACTCGGAACACCTCGGCTCCCTCCACCAGAAGAGAGCAATGATACAATATAAGACAAAGCAATTAATAATACAAATTACGAAATGTGTTCACTGTGAAAGCAACACTGGTTTGCCTCAAGTAAACAATAAAAACAACAACAACAAAAAACAACAACAACAAAAAACAACAACAACAAACTAGAAGATTGAATTAATGCAATGAAGTCGTACCCCACTCACACAACTTCAGCTAGGTAGCTAGAATCCCGTTTGATATCGGTCATTCGTTTGGATCTTTTTGTTTGTTCGTAAAGCTCGTTGAAGAAATATCAATACTCAATGTAGCAAGTAGAGCTCTTCAACGGGTGAAGGGTGTATTTGTTTTACGAGTTGTAAATTGTGCTGAGCTACCCCGAACATTTGAAAATATGCCTCCATCTTATTTACTTTTATTTCCTTCATTCTTTAATCTTCTATGTATTTTCTGCTTCTTTCCTATACATGACGAAGCAGACAGAGTCGCCGACTTGTAATTCCTCAGCCCCTCACCGCGTGGGTTCGAGTCCTTGTCGCGGCGGGAACTTTCATGAGGGAGATTTTTCCATATAACCTGAAGTGCGTCGGTGGTTCTACCCAGACATAAGTCTAGGGGTCTTATTCCACCAATAATTAGCTGGACGTCACCAAAAGGGTCATTATCGCGTCAGTGCAAGGTAACAACAAAACCTATACCATATAACGAACCGCAAAATAACTTCTTACATCGACTTATGAACCTGGTAGCGCAATTGGTAGAGCATTGGCCACAGGGACGGGAGGTACCGGTTCAAACCCAGGCCGCTACATAGTCGTTAAATCTTAGTGGTATGGCTCCCTACTTAACGTTCAAGTAACTATACGTAAGGGTAGTTCCATGACTAGTTTGTCCGCTTTCAGGATAACGTGAATGGTGTGGTATCATATCAGGTGTTCAAGGCATGTCATAATCTATGATGGAAACTAAGAAACATATTCTGTCATCGTCTCTCTCTCTCTCTCTCTCTCTCTCTCTCTCTCTCTCCTCTCTCTCTTTCTCTGTCACTCTGTCCTCTTCTCTTTCCCTCTCTTCTCTTTCTATCTCTCTCTCCCCTCCCTCCCTCCCTTTCTCTCTCTCTCCCTCTCTCTCTCTTCCTCCCTCCCTCCTTCCCTCTCCCCCCCTCTCTCTCTCTCTCTTCTTCTCTTTCTCTCTCTTCTATTTCTCTCTCTCCCACCCTCTCTCTCTCTCTCTCTCTCTCTCCCTTACTCTCTCTCTCTCTCTCTCTCTCTCTCCATCTCTCTCTCTTATTAATGGATCAATTTTTCGTGTCGTGCAATACGCTTGCTTGCAATTTTCTTATTTTTGATCTCGCCCAATTTGCATTATTCTACAAACGTCGAGTCAGCATTTGATGAAACGTGCTAACTGGTATTTTACACAAACATGTTTACCGCTACTTTGTGGTGCAGCCTAACTGCATTGGGGGTGGATACAGATACCGAGAAATCAATATTAGCGACTTGCAAAATTTATATATGGCATTCACAGCCTCTGTCATACCACCGAAAATTGAAGATTTACAAACCCAAGTAGGCCTATTCAATAATAATAAAATGCTTTTGATCGTTGAATTAAACCGCCAGTACACCTGCTATTTATACTGAATTATAAAAAAATCTCGCATATTACCAAATTTAATATTAGATATCACTGACTACTCATAAAGACCCAAGATTTGGGCTTTACAATGCTCCGGTCCACTTCTCTGGTTTGCCTATTATGATTATCCGGATTATGACAGCTGTCTGACTCATAAAAGGACGATTGGAAAAAATCCCCTACAAACAGATTTCCACATAATGCTGACAGAATAAAAGTTTTGAGAAAAGTGATCCAACCTCACCCGTCTGATATTTTGGAGATTTAGAGAGAAAGAGAAAGAGAGAGATAGATAAAGACAGAGAGAGATATAGAGACGGAGAGAGGACACATAGACAGACAAAAGATAGATTGGAAGAGAGAGAGAGAGAGAGAGAGAGAGAAAGAGAGAGAAAGAGAAAGACAGAAAGAGACTGTCTGTACGACAGACAGACTGTCTGACAGACAGACAGACAGACAGACAGACAGACAGACAGACAGACAGACAGACAAACAGATAGACGGAAATATGAAGACATAAAGACGGAGGAAGAGAGAGAGAAGGAGACAGAAAGACACAGAGAGAGAACATTCCGCAATCCTCAAACAAGACCTTCTGCCTTTGTCTGACAGTCATTAACACTTTTAAATTCAATTATACTTTTACTTGTCTAGCTGATAATGAATTATATAATTTGTAAAAAAAAACAAAAAAACAACAGCATTACGCGTCCAGACATATTCTTCTTGGCCTATCTTTCATTATCTACAGGATTAACTAAAACAAGATTATCTCAGTGGGTGTGTGACCCAAATCAATAGATTTAACCATTCATGTATCTATGCTTTAATCATTAATACACCAAATACTCCGTTTATGTGTTCTCATCTTAACCACTACACTTACCTGCTACCTGTTTCATTATCATTATTTCCTTGTTAACCCATCTTCTGAATACATGTATCGTAGTTATCTGCTCATATGTTAAAGATGGTATCCGACCAAATGCCTATATCAAATTCATGTAA
Organism: Sinonovacula constricta; assembly: GCA_007844125.1. Lineage (NCBI taxonomy): Eukaryota > Metazoa > Mollusca > Bivalvia > Cardiida > Solecurtidae > Sinonovacula > Sinonovacula constricta. Next base: position 37,925,477 of record CM017563.1, read on the forward strand.
CAATACCTTACCACTGGTTTGGGGAATAAGGACATAATTTCTGCATAAACTCATACTTTAGTATAAGTAAAGGCGGTTTTGAACACTGACTGCAATGTTAGACAGTAAAAATCAAGATAAAAAAAAAAACTCTATAAAGTCGTCATTTCCAAATTTATAAATAAGCATGCTTGGGATCTCTGCTAAAATAGAAATCCCACACTTTGTTTTAGCAATCATTTTTACGACAGTGTAAGATCAAAGAGTTTTTATGCAGTTCAAATTTACTTGTAATAGGGGCGGATCAAGACAAAAAATTGTGGGGTGGGGGTGAGAATCAAAATCCATTCAACTATTCAAAACTGTGAATTCAATTTTTTTGTAAAATTCTTACTTAGGATTACTTGATTATTGTTTTTTCTATCGTCCCACTAGCAGTATGGTTGTTATTTTGTTATTGGGAGACTGTGTCAACTTAAAGCCGATATAGTGCTGCCTTTATTGTGTATAGTATGTGTATATCATGCCTTGAATATACCAGTCCTATTATATTGACACCGGGTCGACCATTCGTGGAGTTACCGTAGGTCTATATGTTTGTCATTAAGAAAGGAGCTACACCACTACCATTTAAACGACCGACCGCAATAGCTCAGGTGGTAGAGCGTCGGCTTGCGGATCGGGAGGTCGTGGGTTCGAACCCCGGCCGAGTCAGACCAAAGACTTTAAAATTGGTAGTATTGCTTCCCTCCTAACGCTCGGGGCTAAGGCGACAGCATTACGCCTGACTCGTCGGTGTCAGTATAATGGACTGGCCAGGTTCAGTGCCTGGGCACCTCATAAGCGCCCCTGTGCTATAATGATAGAAATGTCGCTGCACAGTATCGGCAAAAATGCCGGCTAATCCTATCCCATCCAATTTAAACGACATTAAAATGTCGCTGCCTGAGGTTTTTTTAACCCTGGACTTCCCGGCTTGTGCTACCGTAGGTGTCAGACGTAAGATCAGACGTTTTTTTTTTGCTTAAACGTTAGCAAGGGGTCAATACCACTATAATTTTTAAGGACTTTTGTATGTCTCGGCCTAGGATCGAATCTAGGACCTCCCGAACCGGACATTGACGATTTGACGGTGGATAGATCTACAGGCTTATGCATGTCGTGAATGTCGCTCAAACGACAGAAAAATAGCACATACATGTATTACACAGTCTGCATTATCTGTAGTGCGCTTACGATGTCTATTCATTACATAATCATTAATTCTAAATCATGGTTTCGTCTGTACACCATTGAACAATATGCTCATCTACGCTTAGGAACACGCCACTTAGCCGTTGATATAATTAAATAATTATCATGTGGGATATGGCATGTTATACACAGTGAAGGCAGCACTATATCTGCTTCAAGTGGACACCGTCTCCAGATAACTGAAATACTGTTGGTGGGACGATTAACCCAATAAACATAAACATAGTATCTTTAGTATAAGTGACTGGGTAAGATTGGTTTTTGAATTGTGGGGTTTGAACTAATATTATTGTAAAAGCTACATGGCTGGAACAAGATCGTTATCTTTATCTTGGTCGTCTATTTAATCCTTGATATCGGTACAACATACTCAGATATAGGTCATCGTTTTGATCTAGAATTTGAAATGTCATATTGTTATTCAATGCAGTATTTGTGTTGTCTAATTATTTTTAAATATGCTTGCATATGTTAAATTCGTGCACGTTTGACGATTCAGTTATAGTTTGCGGTTATATCTGGATGGTGCACAAGGAAGAATACCAGAGATATAATGCAAAATTTTTGTTTTGTTTAATTGTATTATAAATACGTTGCAGTTACAGAGTTAAGGTCAATATAGCTATTTTGGGAGAGGAAGAGCCAAGAGAGATGTCTGGGTAGAACTGCAGGCGCTTTGTAGGTCAGCTGGACCCCCCCCCCCCCCCCCCCCCCCCAACTCCCTACCAACCCCCTACCAAGTACTTCGCGTCGACCTGGACTCAAACCCACGCGGTGAAAGGCGAACGGTCAGAGCAGTAAGGGACTCTACCACTACGCAACGGGAGCCCTTTTAAAATTTAAGTTATAATATGAAACACAGTAGTAATACCTTTGGATATTTTTAACCTGGGTCCAGTGAAAATAAGTTGCTGCAAGACTGCAGTTAAAAGTGGTGTTTTCTCATTTAAATTGACATTTTTATAACATACCAAAAAAGGCACGCAAGAAACTAGCGACATTCTTTCTAAATTTCCTCATATTCACAAAACAACACAATATCCCTACACATATTTAAACTATTAAATCAATACCATACCTTACGTCAGTTATAATTTCCACACAGCTCACTAAAGTCGCAGTTGTATCCCATATTTGAAAACACAAAATGTCTAAAGCTTCCCAATGCAGTGTGAATGGTTTGTCTGGACGAGAAGAAATAATCACGGTGCAATTGTTTGTGCCGTGCCATATAATGAAGTAAGTAAACCGGGTAGGGTATTCTTTATATGGTCATTATTATAGATAGCTCGTACAAACAGCAAGGCCGGGGTGTAAAATCTACACTAAAAGTATGGCTTGCTGAGAGTGTCAAAAGAAGGAATAACAGCGTGATATCTGTCGATATTCGAAACTCTTCTATTAAACTGTATCGATAAAATCATCTTGGCGAAATCTGGTCGAAGAACTTGCAGGAAGTTAAGGCTTCCAAATCAAATATTTTTTATGTTACAAAAATTATGTTTTTGAATGTATTTGTCGCTGAAACATTTTTAGCTGAAGCATTTCTGTAAGCACCGATATGAAATAAGAAATCGTTCAAACAAGTATTCCAGATCAAACGCTTTTCCTAGTTTCAAAAATTGTGTTTTTGAATGTATTTGTCGCTGAAACATTTTCAGCTGAAGCATTTTTATTAGTACCGATAAGAAATAAGAAAGCGTTCATACGAGGTAGTATTTCCTTTTCTCTACTCTAACTTTATACCAAAATAATATTAAATTAATGTAGAGCATTATTTCTTTTATTCGTTTCTCACTATTCGCACTGATTGTTTACCAACACAATAAGGTAAAGGTTAATAATTGTTTGATTATCATGCGCTTTATCAATGAGTTTATCGCATAATAACATTACTAACCTGCAATAAAGAGACAGTTTTTCAACAGATTACTAATTGTTAATAAAGAAATAGAGGATCTGGTATGAGTGTTCATTAGATACTGAAAAAAATTAACGATTTGGATGAAATGATACTAAACGAAGCTCTGCCGAGACAACGAATTTAATATTCTTAGTATCTAATGAACACGAATATTAGATTCTATTTAGCACATAACCAAAACATCAGCTGTTTCTTGTTTACAATGCATCATCTTTTTTATAGTATGAACAGTCGGCCTTGACATGTGTTATTCGGTTTGGGAGAATCAGCACAAAAAAATAGTTCCACACTTTATTCGACCATTTTCCATAAAGAAGGAACATATTCGTTTATAACATGACTAAAATGTTATTTTTTATTAATTAAAATAAAATTGTCCATTAAAATGCATTAAACGGCGACAACAATGTGATCAGCAAATGACATATACACTTCACAAACTTAATGACGTCACACTACAAAAACTAACTAGTGTGTTATAAAAAATAACGCATGAGTGTTACCTCACGCTCGCGCTGTAGATTAAGTGATAAAATAATTTAATTAATGAAACGATAAAAAAATCACTTATTGACCATAGAGCAAGCCTCTTAAAGCATTCTAAAGCTGAAGAGTTATATACTTTGATTGACGCATATAAAATTTCAGTTATTTTCCTGTTTTTAGATTCACATTATTCTAGTCTTGCCATGATGTTTGTCTTGATGTTCTAATCACAAATATGCATTTGAGATTGGACGTCACAATAATAAATCACGTTGCGAAAGTCTGTGTACGTATTGTTTAGAAAAGTCCAAATGCACATGTTATTAAAGATGAATTCCGTGTAATTTTATCTGTCCTAGAAACAATGGACCTAGAAACCAGTTTTTACTTAGTTGGTACGAAGGGTGTAGAGATAGAATGATGTTTTTAAACCTGATGACATCAAATAATGATTTAGTATTAAAACAATTATTTGATTTTGTTTATGGAATTATGAAAAGATGAAGATAAATATAATGACATAAACATTTTGTATAACTGTATAATTATGCAAATTGTATCATGGGCTTAAGACCCTTATGTACAAATACAATTTCTGTTCTGTGCTGTCCTACTTTTGAAACCCTTTTAATATTGAACTGCTTTGTGTGAATGTCTTTTCCTCGACAGAAGCTTGGACATCTGTCCCCTACCATTACACGTATAACAGTTACGGGAGCCTTAGGTGAGATGTAGTGGAAGATTTGAAATATGGCTATTGCACTGTCAATTTCAACATCTAAATGATATATTTCGATAATTCAAATTTATCAGTTCATCGTCAAAATGAACGTAAAGACACAGGAAAGCCAGAGTAGGAAACGCGATATTTTGAAGAAGCAAACTGAAGTCACCATGTTAAGAAAAATGCACTATCCTTGGCAACCATGTTTTGTTTTTGATTTTATTTTTGAAATACATTGCAGCGACCAATTATGATCTTTATAGCAACGTCCAGCTTTTTTGTGGATGAAGACCCCAGACATATGTCTGGGAAGAACCATCGGCGCACCGCAAATAAGCTGGAAGACCTTCCCACATTTAAGTCCTTCGCCCCGAATGGGACTCAAACCCGCGCAGCGAGAGGCTTAGCAGTAAGAGGAGTTAAGCATCGGCGACTCTACCACTACGCCTCTGAAAAAACATTTTTAAAACAAACAAAAAATCTATTTTCAGCAGATTTTGTCACCTTAAGACGGCAGTAAGGACGATGCACAGTTAATAGAAAAAGCTTTTATAATCTGTTCTGTATTAGGTGCCTACTACGGATGTACAATTCGTCTTGACTCCATATTTGCTTCAACAATAGAATTTGTTCTTCACTTCATTATAATCTCGTTGTGTTGATAGATATATATGCATTTGTATATCTATACTCAGCGGTTTGTTTGTATTACTCACAATTTGGTATGTAAACCACTAGTGTTGGGAAATCGGTTGCAAATCATAATCGATCATCGGTTGGAATCGGTTGCCACTTCCGACGCGATTTCACCGATTATAATCGGTTTATTAATCTACGCAGTGTTATGTTCACAAATGGTTTTTTGATTAGTAACTTTAATAACTACTCAAAACTATAGTGTACTTGCTACCACTTTTTACAAAACATTTGGTGTTTCAAGGACAAAATACACATTTTTCACTTGCTTTCTATTTTAATATTAGCTCCTAAATCTCACGGGCCGCCATTTAAATTTTCAGAGTGATTTCCCTTTACGACCGGATACATGTAGGTGTAAAAGCCGTAACCCGTTCCTTTATTTGGAGTGCGTTCGCACTCTTCTGTTAATCGATTATGAGAGAATGACATCGATTATCGACATCGAGAAGCTTTTACACGCCGCTAATCGATATCTTCCGATCATCGGCGCATCACTATACACCACAGTTCATTCTTTTTACAATACGTTTGTTTTCTTCATTTTTCACGCATTCTTGTTTCTTGTATCGCCTTTTGTTATTTATGATAAAATTCTATGTTATAATACGGTGATAACCAGTAAAAAGTTGAAAGTCGTTAATCAGAAAGATGTTTATGACACGTTGAATACACCGTATCAAAAATGTGGGGCCTACGCTTTGACACGTTAAGCTTCCGCGGCGGTATGAAACAGATAAAGTACCTATTTAAGGGATATCGATAAACGAGAATAATGGGATAACCTTGATTACTTCCCTTATGTCTGAGGCAAAATTCTTATTGTAAATATGAGGAAAAAGACTTCACGTTTAAATATTGATCGCGTTTTTCTTAGTTTCTTCCTTGGTAAAGATTTAATTATATTATTTACTTTCTGTTGCCAGTAGTTAAATTCTAAATAAGTCGTCGAGAAAATATATGTATATGTATATAAATCTGCGAAAACGTAATCTAATTAATGTAATATACTTATATTCTTAGTTGAGCTTTGCAAAGAAAAGTAAGTACTGAAGCACACACACATAGTTATATCGCAGTTACTTATCCGTCTCTAAAATACGTCTACTTCAGCATATCTATTTTAGCAAACCACGTTTCCGCCAGCATAATTAAGCCCATTTACTTCACCTTCATTAATTTATGACCACTTAAAGGTGATATACAACAGTTTTCTTATATTAAATAAATAAATAAATGCAACAATAACCTATTTCTGTATTGGTGAAACTGGGCATAGATTTTACAGGGGCGTATCCAGAAAATGTTTGAGCGGGGTATGAATCAAGATCTATTCAACTTTATCGCATTAAACACTAGATGTGTGTGTGTGTGTATTTCGTACACACACACACACACACACGCACGCACGCACACACACACACACACACACACACACGCACGCACGCACGCACGCACGCACACACACACACACACACACAAACACACAAACACGCACACACACACACACACACACACACACACTCACACACTCACACACACACACACACACACAAACAAACACACACACAGAGTAAGGGACCTTAACCTCGACTTAACCAGTCGACAGACAAAACTTACTTTAAAAGCTTAGGTTTTTTACTCTTACGAGTATGTGCTTACACAACCCTACCTTTGTACCTGGTTGGTGGGGTGGGAGTAGGGTTGGGTTATGGGGGGGGGGACCCACCTGGATCCATCCCTGAGATTTTGCGTTCATTAACTTATAAATTAGTCTAAGTAAAGGTTTTGAACACTATCTCGGTTGTCAGAAAGTAAAAGTACATAAAAATCGCTCTAAATTTACATTCTTTCAAGACGTATAACTAAGCACCTTCGTTATTTCTGCCAAAGATCTCGATCACCCGGATGGTGATATAATGTAATTTTGAAGTATGTTGTCACGTGGTTTGCTTAGTCTAAAAATCGTATGAAGCTTTGTTCTGAAAAGTATACCGTTTTGTTTCAAGAGGGGTGTTGTAGTTCAGTTACACTGGACTGAATGATATCAACAAACAACATTTAGCGAGATATTTTCAGGTTAAAGTAAGTTCTTTAATTTTTTGATTGATTGAGAAAAGAAAAATGGGCACAGAATTTCGATAACCACCTTTAAACGAGTGATATAAAGCTATCAAACTTACTTATGGAGTAGCACTTGAACGGAAGTAAAACTTCAATTAGTCTTGGGTGTAACTTCCACAAGCCCTCAACATCGACTTAAAATGTCTTAATGAATCTTAATAACAAGCTGAATAATAATAAAAAAGGACTGCCAAGTGGAAGTTGTTTCGAACGTCTAGTTATTTTAACATCACTTTAATATAAGGATTCGCTTATATGAACAATTTAAAGTTAGCAATGAAAAGATACGCGCGTGTGATAGGACTGTTTGTTCTGTTTCTGATGCACTGTCAGGGTAAAACGTTTTCTCTATCTTGTTAAATTAACTGCAATATGTGTTAATGTGACTAGCACTTCAGCTTTGGGTCACATATCCTTTTTAGAGATAGTTGCAATTGCTTAAAATAAAAGAAATATCATTAAAACGATACACAACGTTGGTGGGGCATTAACTTGTACATTTTTTTATGTTTATATTTTTATAGAAAATAAATTTGAAAGACACCAACATATTGTACATTTTTACACCAGTCGCTCGCTATATCTGCACCTCATAATTCTGAACTACCTCCTCACCTAATAGACACTAAAATTTATGAAGCAGTTAGACAGTGCGGGAGTGAACTGTCTGCTTTTTTTGGCATATGGCAGAGATTAAGTTTCAATAAATTTAGATCAAGTGACGTTGTATGCACTATGAACACTAATACTGTAGTGAGTTGATTTAAAACTGTTTATTACTTAAATAACTGTATAAATAACAAAATATCCCTAGAGGATGTTGAATAGAAACACTACGGTATATGATGCTATTAGAAATGTCTACCAATGAGAGTCGCTCTGATATTTATTCGGACTAGCCTTGCGTCAGCATTTGTAAGTAGGTCAAAGGTGAGTTTATGTTGCTACGCCGAAAAAGTGTGTTCGTATAATTTTCTAGCGAAATTCATCTTAAGTGGCACTGTTAGTTAAAAACAAACACGTTCTATGAAAGTGGTTATTTATGAGGATGCCGTAGCCTTAGGTAGATTTTATTAAAAGTTGTTTTTGTTAACCAAAAAATTTGAATTTTATAAGACGAAAAATAATGTACTTAAGAATCAATATAGTTTCAATTTAATTTATTATAAATAATATAATTTCATATTTTTACTGCTTCCAACAAAGTACGTTGTTTGTGTAATGTATACTTTCTAAGATTATAATTTTTTTTACTTCATCTATAATGGCTTCATTATATCCTATTGTTTAAATGTGGTATGCATTTAAACTTAAAATAACTGTAATAAATGGGTTTTTACAAGATAATCAGGCACATACGAATATATGAATAAAATTGCAACATAAATATTTGCCTGTGCTGCTTACGATAAAGAACAACCCAACGCAAAACAAAAAAACAAAACAGTTGTTGAGGCGCATTTTCATCTACTACTCTTCCTGCTTAGAGCAATATACATACATATATATCTAATAACTTATAAGATGTCACTGTGGATTACAGGATGAGGTGCATGTGAAAAATAATAGACTGTGTCCCCAATCAAGCCCAAAATATTGTTAAAGCTAATCGAGAAATCGATTATGTGTACAAAAAAGACTAATTTGTAATTTTATCTTATTTGTAAAAGGCCTGTCAAATACTTTGGGAAGAGTCAATTGTACAGATCGCCACAATTCCTAAACTATAAATGTTTGACTTCTGTGATAATATTTGTTCGTTTGTTTGTTTGTTTGTTAGGTTTACCGTCCCAACAACAGTATTTCAGTTAACTGGAAACGGTGTCCACTTGAATCATATATAGTACTGCCTGCACTGTGTATTACATGCCGTGAACAGCTGGCATGATACCACATCCAGTCACATTATCCTGACACCGGGCCAACCAGTCGTGGAACTACTCTTATATTTGCTTGAGCGTTAGCAAGGGAGCTTTATCACTATCATTTTTAACGACTTTGGTATGTCGCGGCCAGGGGTCGAACCTGGGGCCTGCCTTACCTGGAACCGATGCTCTACCAATTGCGCTACCAGGTCCGGTTTCTGTGGTAATGAAGGCAGTTGATTCATCAAAGCGCTGAAAGCACTGAAGTTATCTTGCAATCGGAACCCCTCGCGTCATTCCGTTTTCGGGACAATCATCCTTCGGATGTATCTGGTGCAATGAAATCACGATGGTTTTGTTCGCCGGAAGTCGGAAGAAGAATATGCTTAAATGTAGTTCGCACAGAACATAAACAATGTCATCGTTTGGCAGCTGCATGTCTGCTGCGCAGGATAAATTAAAATGTGGTGATTTAAATTTGAAGGAGCCATAAATTGAAGTTTTACAGGCATCGTACTGTAGTGAGATGTCATCAGAGCTGCCATCTTTGTTTTGACGTCTGTCACAAAACTAGTCCTATTTAGGGAAATGGCCGAGGTGATCCGACTACATACATACATCCGAGAAATGATTCGTCAATTTTATCCGAGGTGTTCCGATTGGTTATCTTGCTCAGATGACGATTTGTTTTATATAACATTCAATAAAAGCGTCTAGTTCGTCTCTCCACCAGCCGAGCAAAATGAACCGCAGTGTTATTCCCGGTTTGACTACGACATGAAGATGTTTGAGACAGTCGCTGAAATGAAACAGAAACAGAAAGTTTTGATGTCCTCGTTGACAGACCTGCTGGATAAAATAGAAAGGCTTGAAAAACAAAACGTCGGTATGTCATTTTACCGAAAGTTTCAATATAGATGCGAACCGGAAGAAGGGTAACATCAAAACTATATTAAGAATTTAATAAGATTTAAAATAAATCCTTTGACTTTCAGCCGCATTGACATTTTTGACACCTCTTAGCTATTGGTGGAGTAAGGCCTCGTGCGATCGCTTGGCCCTGCAAGGGAAGTAACTAGCTGTCTTGCTAGATTCACAAATTTCAATGGCGGCTAGAAACAGTACCAAATAATGGGTAGCGCCAGTTGAGATGAATGACCGCACACTTATTTCTGGCCGCTACTTGTGTATCTTGGCTTGCTAGTTACTTACCTTGCTGACCCAAACGATCGCAGCGCAAATCGTTTTCGTTTTGTGAAACAGTTAACGATGAGTGTTCTCCTTTTCAATCTGCATGTTTTTGCACACAAAAAATCATTTTTTCCGTATTTCTAACTAGAAAAAAAAAATAAAAAAAATGAAAAGACGATATATACACAGACCCTCATACGCTTGTCTACGTAGAACCGCCAATGCGCTGCAAACGATCTGCGTTTTTATAAGGAAACAGTCAGTCTACATTCTTGATTTAAAATCTTGCCATTAATTCATTTAACCCTTTCCCTGGTCAGCACGAATGAATCAGGCTTATGCTAATGGTGTAGATACATATCAACAAGTTATCAATGGAATATATATATAAATGTTTTATGTTTATTTATTGTTACCTTGCACGAAGTTGTAAGAGAATAATGGGTAATGTGAATGGGATATTAATATACGCAGAATTAATACGTGTTACTATTCTATTTAGGAGAAATAGGCCAAACCTACGTGAGATGGGGAAGTCTTACCTGTCCAGACAACGGAGCAGAATTGGTATACAGAGGTGTGTGTTTGTTTGTTTTTGTTTTGTTTTTGAAATATATTGCAGCGACCATTTATGATCATTATAGCAACGACCAGCCTTTTGGTAGCGGAAGACCCCAGATACATGTCTGGGTAGAACCACCGGCGCACCGCAAGTAAGCTGGAAGACCTTCTCACATTAAGTCCTTCGCCCCCGAACGGGACTCGAACCAACGCGGTGAGAGGCTAAGCAGTCAGAGGAATTACAAATCGGCGACTCTACCACTACGCCTCGGACGCCCACTTATACAGGTGAGAATACTGTGCATGTAGATTACGACCGATATGTGGAATCTTAAATTTAACCAAGCGCAGTCGTTGTATGTCCCACGAACTGCATATGAAACGTTGTACTCTTGAAGCAGCTTGCTAAAATATCACCCTGATTTTATGGTAACATTCGAGGTGGTCTGAATCTAGATTGTATCCAGTCACCGTGCCATTTATTTACTTCTGGAATAAACCTTAGAAGTCGCCCTACATTTGTAGCTAATCAGAAGCTATGAACATTCAAATTCCTCAGCGATTTATTTCAACAGAACTTCTTTCTATTTTCTATTTTACAATGAACAAAATAGATCGATCCATTTCACTAAATGGTTTTATTTTCAACTGCGCATGTGCAACAAACCAAGCATTCTGGTTTGACTCCTCCCATTTTAACGACAAGTTTGAACACGTAAAGACGATTGACAGTTTGATTGACAGTTTTATAAGGCCTATTACATGTCATTTTGGTAGAACAGGTAGAAGTGAGGCGGGGACCTCTAAGTCGGATAGAATCTATTAAGACGTTTCCATAGAAAATAGAAGCATGCACTCGCTGCGCTCGTTTCGGCTTCTGTTTTCTATAGAAACGTCTTAATAGACTCTATCCTATACTTAGACACTGGACTTTGTACATGTAGATACATGTACTGGGTATCACAAAAATTGTTTTTCCCAGGATTAACCTCTAAAATATACGGAAGATATTACCATTAACACTAGCATGATAGCGTTTTGTATGTTTTTTTTGCTCATTGCAGTATTTTCACATATTATAACTCGTTTGAATGAAATGCACAAAGGGGCGCCGGTGGCGTAGGGATAGATTCACCGATTTGTAACTCGTCTGACTGCATTGCCTCTCACCCCGCGGGTTCGAGTCCCGTTCGGAGCGAAGAACTTAATGTGAGGTCTTCCAGCTGACTTTCGTTGCGCCGGTGGTTCTACCTGGACATGTGTCTGGGGTCTTCCTCCACCAAAAAGCTGATCATAAATGATCGCCGCTATGTATTTCAAAAACAAAACAAACGAAATGCACAAACTGCTAAAAGTGTCGTATCTTTAATATTAAAACAGTGTCGTATCTTTAATAATTAAACAGCCTATTTGTGATCGCTTGGCAGTATGTCAGCGCAGTAATGACCTTAATGGGAGTTTTCAGATATGCTGAGCATCTTTATCACATTTGATTTTGGTGTGTGTCCATATCCATAGGCAGTCTCAGAAAATGCATTGATGTGTCATTAAAATGTATGTGCATTTTAGTCTTTATTTCGTTTCTTTTTCATGGTAAATTTTTTAAAAATCAAATAAACTGCAGTAAATTTAATTGGCATATTTGATGTTTAAAAGCAAAATACGGTACATTTGTTCATATTGTTGTCATCGATAGTTTTTATCAATTAAAAGAGAATTTTCCTTTGCTTATTGTTGTCTTAAATTTTTAGTGCAGACCATTTTTAGATAAAAATCTCAAAAATAAAAATAAAAATAAAAACATCATTGTTGAAAGGAATTTGTATCCAATACTTGAGCAAAATATGGGCACATGATGGCATTGAGATAGGCTGATATTTCTAGGATACAACATCCATTTTAAAGTTTAAAAAAAATTGTTTTGCTAAATGTCTACAACTCAGATTGATTCTGAATACAACAGGTTTTATGGGCGGCGGATTTTACAATAGCAAGGGTGAGGGAGCTAATTTCCAATGTCTGCCAGAGTCACCGACATGGGGGACATATCAAGATGGCAGAGACAATAACCAGGGTTACATTTACGGTGCGGAGTATGAAATAGACGGTTCCAAACACAATATGGAAGTGCCTTGTGTCGTTTGTCGTACGCCAAGAAGCTCAACTCTGATGATACCTGCCCGTACTTCATGCTTTTCTGGTTGGACATTAGAGTACGAAGGGATCCTGGTTTCTGCAAGATATGATTACACTCGATCACAATACACATGTGTGGACAAGGAGCAGGAAGTTGCACCCGGAAGCAATCCTGGAAATCAAGACGGTGCTTTGTTTTATCGAGTGGAGGGGCGGTGCGGATCTTTACATTGCCCACCATATGTTGACGGAAGGGAGCTAGCGTGTGTTGTGTGCTCGAAGTAGTTTAGAGATCTTCTCTAAAATAATGGATCAAACATTTAAGATGGTAGCCAACAGTTTGGTCCAACACTATTTTCACTTAACATCATAATAAACCATTGTTACCTGAACAGATCTCGCAAACTGCTGTTTATTGATGTCCTTCACCTGTCTGAAAAGTGATCCATAATCGTCATTTCAAATATGTATTTCCAATCTGAGCCACGCTACACGGTTATCTTTTTTTAAGCAAAGAAAAGCAAGTGAACACTTACTTTCGAAATCAAGTTATAGCATTTCCATGCAATTCGATGTGATGTCGATATCTATTTTAGCAGATATTCCCACTGTGCTTATTTATAGATTTGGAAAGAATAAATAATAAGAGCGATTGTTTTCATGATTTGTACTAACTTACTATTTAGGTTGTGTTAAAAATTGTCTTCACTTAAACTAAAGTATCAGTTTATGCAGAAATAATGCCCTAATTTGACCAAACAGGGGTCACATGCATTCTCGTGTATTTGATATAGGCAAATTGTCGAATACCACCTTTAAGATTTTAACATATATGGGGCTTATTGAAGTTTTTAAACAGAATTTAGGTTTTCTTCTTTTCTTAGTCGCCGTTCTTCTCTGAATATGGTGGTGAAATACAGTGCTATTATCACGCTTACGTGCTCAGATATGGCATTTTTGTAACACTACCAAAAATCCTTTTTAAATGCCGAGATGCGAGTTATAGCGAGTATTTGACGTCATGCCTCGAACGTTAAAATCGTCGCACGGTGTGTCATTCAGTCAAAATGTTAAACGTTGCGGTTTACATTTATAGAACAGAACAAACCAGAACAGAGTTTATTAATTAGACTTGTAAATACATACATTGTCTTTGATACAAAAAAACAATCAATACTGACCGCTGTCACCGTGATGTAGGTAAAAAATCATTATGAATAATAACTTATACATTAATCTTTTTTTATAAGAGGAGAGTAATTTTTCTTTAGAGAGGAAAATACTAAAATGTAATATCAATCTACAGATCGATTAAATTACTACAATTCTCACTTAAAATGCAAACTAAACAAACTGAGTAATATTAATAAGAACTTTTCTATTCCCTGAACTCATCATGCACCCAAATTTATGAACTGACGGTCTGCAGTAAATGTTAGATTCTAAGTACTTTTTTACGTTTATATCTGAAAACAGTACATAATAACATTATGGGACTGCACAAATGTTTTTAGTTAATAATTCAGTTTAGTAAAGAATGAATAATACCAACATTAGTTATAACCACTGCCGACGAATGATGTATTACAGCAGATCGGATTCTTGTTTTCATAACTGTATTATAGTTGTCACAATGTTATAGCTGCTTTGTGTGATTTATACATATTGTCACGTGTTCGTTCCATCCACTTTTAAACTCACCAAAATAAAATTTTAAGCAGATATCGATTTATAAGTACAAACTCATAACAAAATTTAAACATCACGCAATAAATTTTAAAATCTGAAAACATATGTTCACTAGCCATACATCGGTAAAGGGGGATAACTTCGGTGTGGATTTTCCTAGGACGACATTCGACATACTCGTGTCGAGCATATAGATAGTTTCCACATCATTGTGATCTTATCTTGGCAGCCATCTTTGATGGCAAATTCAAGGCAGTTTCATATTAATTGTATTGAAGCGTTAATTATATTTTCTTGCCATTTCTTCATTTGTGGTACAAAAATTAAAAGCTATACATATTAGGAAAGCTCTTGAAATTCATATTTTTAGAATGCATTTTTTAAATGATAAATGTACAAAGAATTCATACACAGAAATAAATAAAATAATTTGCTCATTAGTAAACAAAATGAACAGTGTATCTGTTTTGGTTGTATTTTCTTACCTTTTAAACTATCAAAATATAGTTTTGATATTTAAAATACTTCATAAAAGCTGTTCAATTTAATATTAAGTCAGTAAAATAGATTAAAAAATAAAAACACAGTGGTGTGTATATATATACACACAGTAAGGGACGTTAACCTTGACTTAAGCAGTCGACAGACAAAATTTACTTTAAAAGCTTAGTTTTTTACGCTAACGAGTATGTGCTTACACAACCCAACCTTTGTACCTGGTTGGTGGGGTGGGGGTGGGTTAGGTAATGGGTGGAGGGGGTGACCCCCATGGATCTATACCTGAGACTTTGCGTTCATTAACTCATAAATTAGTCTAAGTAAAAGTTTTGAACACTATCTCGATTGTCACAAAGTAAAAGTACAGAAAAATCGCTCTAAATGTACATTCTTTCCAAACCTATAAGTAAGCACCTTGGTTATTTCTGCAAAAGACATCGATAACCCGGATGGTGATATAATGTAATCTCTAAAGTATGTTGTCACGTGGTTTGCCTAGTCAGAAAAATCGTATGAAGCTTTTTTTCTGAAAAGTATACCGTTTTGTTTCAAGAGAGGTGTTGTAGTTCAGTTACACAGAGCTGAATGATATCAACAAACAACATTTAGCGAGATAGTTTCAGGTTAAAGTAATTTTTTGTAATTCTTTGATTGATTAAGAAAAGAAAAAGGGGCACAAAATTTCGGTATCCACCTTTAAACGGGTGACATAAAGCTATCAAACTTACTTATGGAGTAGCACTTGAACGGAAGTTAAACTTCAATTAGTCTTGGGTGTAACTTCCACAAGTCCTCAACATCGACTTAAAATGTCTTAATGAATCTTAATACCAAGCTGAATAATAATAAAAAGACTGCCAAGTGGAAGTTGTTTCAAACGTCTAGTTATTTTTACATCACTTTGGTATAAGGATTCGTTTGTATGGACGATTTAAAGAAGTCAGCAATGAAGAAATACGCGTGTGTGATAGGACTGTTTGTTCTGTTTCTGATGCACTGTCAGGGTAAAACGTTTTTTCTATCTTGTTAAATTAACTGCAATATGTGTTAATGAGACTAGCACTTCAGCTTTGGGCCATATATCCTTTTCGAGATTGTTGCAATTGCTTAAAATAAAAGAAAACTAGAAATATCATTAAAAAGATACACAACGTTGATGGGGCATTAACTTACACATTTTTTCATGTTTATATTTTTATAGAAAATAAATTTGAAAGAACAAAGACACCAAAATATTATACATTGTTACACCAGTCGCTCGCTCTATCTGCACCTCATAATTCTGAACTTCCTCACCTAACAGACACTAAAATTTACGAAGCAGTTGGACAGTGCGGGTGTAAACTATCTGCTTTTTTTTGGCATTTGACAGAGATCGAGGTTCAATAAATGTAGATCAAGTGACGTTGTATGCACTATTAACACTAATACTGTAGCGAGTTGATTTAGAACTGTATATGACTTAAATAACTGTATAAATAACCAAATATCCCTAGAGGACGTTTAATAGAAACACTACGGTATTTGATGCTATTAGGAATATCTACCAATGCGAGTCGCTCTGGTATTTATTCGGACTAGCCTTGCGTCAGCATTTGTAAGTAGGTCAAAGGTGAGGTTAGGTTGCTACGCCGAAAAAGTGTGTTGGTATAATTTTCTAGCAAAATTCATCTAAAGTGGCACTGTTCTATTAAAAGTGGTTATTTATAAGGATGCCATACGTTTAGGTAGATTTTATTAAAAAAGTTATTTTTGTTTAACAAAAAACTTTGAATTTTATAAGACAAGAAAAAATGTACTTAAGAATGAATACAGTTCCAATTTAATTTATTATAAAAATATGATTTCATTTTTTCACTGCTTCCAGCAAAGTACATTGTTTGTGTAAGATTATTATTTTTTTACTTAATTTAAAATGGCTTTTTTATATCCTATTGCTTAAATGTGGTATGCATTTCAACTTTAAAAATACTCTAACAAACGTTTTTTTACAAGGCATATATGAATAAAATTTCTATATCAATCTTTGCCTGTGCTGCTTATGATAAAGAACAACCCAACAAACAAAAATGTTGAGGCGCGTTTTCATTTACTACTCTTCCTGCTTAGAGCAATATATTTTAAAAAAAAACTTATAAGATGTCCCTGTGGATTACTGCATGAGGTGCATGTGAACAATAATAGACTGTGTCCCTAATCAAGCCCAAAATACTGTTAAAGCTAATCGAGAAATTGAATATGTGTACAAAAAAAGACAGTTATCTAATTTGTAAAAGGTCAGTCAAATACTTTAGAAAGGGTCAACTATACAGATCGCTACAATTCATAAAGTATATAAAGTGTTGACTTCTGTGGTAATGTTTGTTTGTTTGTTTGTTGGGTTTATCGTCCCACCAACAGTATTTTAGTTGTCTGGAGACGGTGTCCACTTGAAGCAGATATAGTACGACCTGCGCTGTGAATAACATGCCTTGACACCAGGCATATTACCACATTCAGTTACATTTATCCTGACACCGGGTCAACAAGTCGCGGAACTACCCTGATATTTGCTTGAGCCTTAGCAAGGGAGCTATACCACTACATGTATCAATTTTAACGACATTGGTATGTCGCGGCTCGGGATCGAACCTGGGGCCTCCTGTACCTGGAGCTGAGGCTCTACCGATTGCGCTACCAGGTAAGGTTTCTGTGGTAATGAAGGCAGTTGATTCATCATGGCGCTGAAAGCACTGAAGTTATCAATTGGAAACCCCTCGGGTCATTCCGTCTTCGTGAAAATTATCCCTCGGATGTACTGCAATGATACTTACAGAAATCACGATCGTTTTGTTCGCCGGAAGTCAGAAGAAGAATATGCCTAAAATTTAGTTCGCACAGAACATAAAAATTGCATCGTTTGACAGCTGTGCGTTTGCTGCGCTGGGTAAATCAAAATTGGGTGAGTTAAATTGAAGCCGCCACAAATTGAAATTTTACAGGCATCGTACTGTACATGTAGTGAGCTTTCATAAGAGCTGCCATCTTTGTTTTGACGTCAGTCACAAAAAAGTAGTCTAATTTAGGGAAATGGCCGAGGTGATCCGACTACCTACACACATCCGAGAGATGATTTGTAAATTATCCGAGGTGTTCTGATTGGTTATTTTGCTCAGATGACGACTTGTTATAACATTCAATAAAAGCGTCTAGTTCGTCTCTCCACCAGCCGAGCGAAATGAACCACAGTGCTTTTCCCGGTTTGACTACGACATGAAGATGTTTGAGACAGTCGCTGAAATGAAACAGAAACAGAAAGCTTTGATGTCCTCGCTGACAGACCTGCAGGATCAAATAGAAAGGCTTAAAGGTCATTTTACCGAGAGTTGCAATATCGATGTGAACCGGAAGCAAGGTAACCTCCTCAAAACTATATTTAGCTTAGAATCTAATAAGGCTTAAAAATCCATTCTGCTAGTGACATTTCAAGCAACTATGCTTATTTTGATTGTGATAGTTTTATTTCTTGACTTCCATCCGCATTGACAGTATTGATATTTTTTAATTATTTGACATCTCTTAGCTACTGGTGGAGAAAGTTCTCGTGCGATCGCTTGGCCCGGCAAGGGTGGTAACTAGCAAGATAGGGTACACAAGTTTCAATGGCGGCCAGAAACAGTATAAAATAATATTAACGCTTGGAAAGATGAATGACCGCACACTTATTTCTGGCCGCTATTGGAAGTTGTGTATCTTGTCTTGCTAGTTGATTCCTCTTTAGAGTTCTCCTTTTAATCTACATGTTTACGCAATGAATCTGTTTTGTTTTGTTGTTGTTTTTAATTCGATATATTAAAACGAAAGCAAAACATATCATCCTGTACCTTTTCCGTTTTTCTAACTAGATAAACAAAAATGAAAAATGAAAAGACGATATATACACGGACCTCATACGCTTGCCTATGTTGAATCCCCAATGTACTGCAAACGATCATCGTTTTTATAAGGAAACAGTCTACATTTTTGATTTAAAATCTTGCCATTGATTCATTTAACCCTTGGCCTGCTCAGCACGAATGAATCAGGCTTATACAAATGGTATAGATACATATCAACAAGGTATCGATGGAATATATCTGAACATGATCTGTACTATATACAATACATGTTTTATGTTTATTTATTGTTACCTTGCACGAAGTTTTAAGAAGATAATGGATATTGTGAATGGGATATTAACATATGCAGTATTAATACGTGTTACTATTCTATTTTGGAGAAATAGGCCAAACCTACGTGAGATGGGGAAGTCTTACCTGTCCAGACAACGGAGCAGAATTGGTATACAGAGGTGTGTGTTTGTTTTTGTTTTGTTTTTGAAATATATTGCAGCGACCAGTTATGATCATTATAGCAACGTCCAGCTTTTTGTTGCGGAAGACCCCAGATACACGTCTGGGTAGATTCACCTGCGCATCGAAGAACTTAATGTGGGAAGGTCTTCAAGCTGACTTGCGGGGCGCCGGTGGTTCTACCTGTGTCTGGGATCTTCCTCCACCAAAGGGCTGATCATAAATGGTCGCTGCAATGTATTTCAAAAACAAAACAATACAAACGAAATGCACAAACTGGTAAAAGTGTCGTATCTTAAATAATTAAACAGCCTATTTGTGGTCGCAGTATGTCAGCGCTGCTATAAGCTAAATCGGAGTTTTCAGAAATGCTGAGCATCTTTATCAACACATTTAATTTTGGTATGTGTCCATATCCATAGGCAGTCTAAGAAAATACATTGATGTGTCATTAAAATGTATGTGCATTTTAGTCTTTATTTTGTTTCCTTATATATATATATATATATATATATATATATATATATATATATATATATATATATATATATATATATATATATATATATATATATATATATATATATATATATGTATATATATATATATATATATATATATATATATATATATATATATATATATATTTTATAGGCATATTTAATGTTTAAAAGACTAATACGATACATTTGTTCATATTTTTGTCATCAATAGTTTTTATTAGTTAAAAGAGAATTTTTCTTTGCTTATTGCTGTCTTAAATTTTCAGTGCCGACTATTTTTTTTTAGAAAAAAATCTTTTAAATAAAAATAAAAATATCCATGAAAGGAATTTGTATCCAAAACCTGTGCAAAACATGATTGCATTGAGATGAGCTGATATTTCCAGGATACAACATCCATTTTAAAAACCGCTGTGCTTTTTCATGTATTTTATATTGCAATTTTGTTTTGCTAAATGTCTACAACTCAGATTGATTCTGAAAACAACAGGTTTTATGGGCGGCGGATCTTACAAAAGCAATGGCGAGGGAGCTAATTTCCAATGTCTGCCAGAGTCACCGACATGGGGGACATATCAAGATAGCAAAGACCAATGGCGGAGTTACATTTACGGTGCGGAGTATGAAATAGACGGTTCCAAACACAATATGGAAGTGCCTTGTGTCGTTTGTCGTACGCCACGAAGCTCAACTCTGATGATACCTGCTCGTATCTCATGCTTTTCTGGCTGGACATTAGAGTACGAAGGGAACCTGGTTTCTGCGAAATATGATTACTCTCGATCACAATACGCATGTGTGGACAAGAAGCAGGAAGTTGCACCCGGAAGCGATCCTGCAAATCAAGACGGTGCCTTGTTTTATCAAGTGCAGGGGCGCTGCGGATCTTTACACTGCCCACCATATGTTGACGAAAGGGAGCTGGCGTGTGTTGTGTGTTCGAAGTAGTTTGAAAATCTTCTCCAAAACAATGGATCGTATATTAAAGATGGTAGCCAACAGTTTGGTCCAACAATATTTTAACTGATTATCTTAATGAATAATTGTTACTTGAACAGATATTGCAAAATGCTGTTTATTGATGTCCTTCACCTGTCTGAAACGTGATCCATAATCGTTATTTCAATGTTTTTCAATGTTCATGGATCTGAGCCACGTTACACAGTTATCTTCAACAAGGAAAAACACATGAACACTTACTTTCGAGAACACGTGATAGGATTATCCGTGTAATTGCATGTTATGTCGATATCTATTTCAGCAGAAATTCCTAATGTGCTTTTTTATAGATTTGGAAAGAATAAATAATAAGAGCGAGTATTTTCATGATTTGTACTAACTTACTATTAAGGTTGTGTTAAAAAATTGTATTAACTTAAACTAAAGTATGAGTTTATGCAAAAATAATGCCCTAATTTAACCAAACAGCGGTCACATACCTTCACATGTATTTGATATAGGCTAATTGTCGAATACCACCTTTAAGATTGTAACATATATGGGGCTTATTAAAGTTTTTAACAATATTTAGGTTCTTTTCTTTTTTTATTCGCCGTTCTTCTCTGAATATTGTGGTGAAATACAGTGCTAATATCACGCTTACGTGTTCAGATGTGGCATTTTTGTAACACTACCAAAATCCTTTTCAAATGCCTAGATGCGAGTTATAGCGTGTATTTGACGTCATGCCTCGAACGTCGCGCGGTGTGGCATTCAATCAAAATGTTAAACGTTGTGGTTTACATTTATAGAACAGAACAGAACAGAGTGTATTCATTAGACTTATAAATACATACATTGTCTTTGATACAAAAAAAAAAACCCTGACATACTGTCACCGTGATGAAGACAAAAGTATCAATATGAACAATGACTTATACATTAATGTTTTCTTATAAGATTAATTAATGTTTCTTCAGAGAGGAAAATACTAAAATGTAATATCAATCTACAGATCGATTAAATTACTACAATTCTCACTTTAAATTCATGTTAAACAAACTGAGTAATATTATTACGAACTTTTCTAGTCCCCGAACTCATCATGCAACAAAATTTATAATTCTGAGTACTTTTACGTTTATATCGGAAAACATTACATAATAACATGATAGGACTGCACAAATGTTGTTAGTTAATAATTCAGTTTAGTAAAGAATGAATAATACCAACATAAGTTATAACCACTGCCGACGAATGATGTATTACAGCAGATCGGTCTCTAGTTTTCATAATTGTATTATAATTGTCACAATGTTATAGTTGCTTTGTGTGTTTTATACATATTGTCACCTGTTTGATCTATCCACTTTAAAACTCACCAAAAATAAAATTTTAACCATATATCGATCTATAAGTACAAATTAATACCAAAATTTAAACGTCGCGCTATAAATCTTAAAATCTGAAAACGTTTGTTCACTGGTCATTTTCGCAAAAGGGTGATAACTTCGGTGTGGATTTTCCAAGGACGACAATCGACATACTCATGTCAAGCATATAGATAGTTTCCAATTCAGAGACAATCCTTTATTTTGGCAGCCATCTATTTGATGGCAACTACAAGGCAGTTTCAGATAAATTTATTTCCTTGCCATTTCTTAATTTGTGGTACAAAAATTAAAAGCTATACATATTTGGAAAACTCTTGAAATTCATATTTTTTTAGAATGCATTTTTTAAATTGATAAATGTACAAAGAATAAAACACTGAAATAAATGAAATAATAGGCTAATTAGCAAACAAAATGAAAAGTGTATCTGTTTTGGTTGTATTTTCTTACCTTTTAAACTATCAAAATATAGTTTTGATATATGAAATACTTCATAAAAGCTGTTAAATTTGATATGAAGTCAGTAAAATAGACTGCAAATAAATACACAGTGGTGTATATATATACACAATAAGGGACCTTAACCTCGAATTAAGCAGTCGACAGACAAAATTTACTTTAAAAGCTTAGGGTTTTTTTACGCTTACGAGTATGTGCTTAAACAACCCTACCTTTGTACCTGGTTGGTGGGGTGGGTGTTGTGTTGGGTTATGGGGTGGGATGAACCCCCTGGATCCATACCTGAGATTTTGCGTTCATTAACTTATAAATTAGTCTAAGTAAAGGTTTTGCACACAATCTCGGTTGTCAGGAAGTAAAAGTACAGAAAAATCGCTCTAAATGAACATTTTTCCAAACCTATAAGTAAGCACCTTTTTATTTCTGCCAAAGATATCGATAACCCGGATGGTGATATAATGAAATCTCTAAAGTATGTTGTCACGTGGTTTGCCTAGTCAGAAAAATCGTATGAAGCTTTGTTCTGAAAAGTATACCGTTTTGTTTCAAGAGGGGTGTTGTAGTTCAGTTACACAGGGCTGAATGATATCAACAAACAACATTTAGCGAGATAGTTTCAGGTTAAAGTAAGTTTTTTAATTCTTTGATTGATTCGGAAAAGAAAAATGGGCACAAAATGTCGGTATCCACCTTTAAACGGGTGACATAAAGCTATCAGTCTTACTTATGGAGTAGCACTTGAACGGAAGTAAAACTTCAATTAGTGTTGGGTGTAACTTCCACAAGCCCTCAACATCGACTTAAAATGTCTTAATGAATCTTAATAACAAGCTGAATAATAATAAAAAGACTGCCAAGTGGAAGTTGTTTCGAACGTCTAGTTATTTTAACATCACTTTGGTATAAGGATTCGCTTATATGAACAATTTAAAGTTAGCAATGAAAAGATACCAGTGTGTGATAGGACTGTTTGTTCTGTTTCTGATGCACTGTCAGGGTAAAACGTTTTCTCTATCTTGTTAAATTAACTGCAATATGTGTTAATGAGACTAGCACTTCAGCTTTGGGCCACATATCCTTTTTAGAGATAGTTGCAATTGCTTAAAATAAAAGAAATATCATTAAAAAGATACACAACGTTGATGATGCATTAACTTGTACATTTTTTATGTTTATATTTTTATAGAAAATAAATTTGAAAGAACAAAGACACCAACATATTGTACATTTTTACACCAGTCGCTCGCTATATCTGCACCTCATAATTCTGAACTACCTCCTCACCTAATAGACACTAAAATTTATGAAGCAGTTAGACAGTGCGGGAGTGCACTGTCTGCTTTTTTGGCATATGTCAGAGATTAAGTTTCAATAAATTTAGATCAAGTGACGTTGTATGCACTATGAACACTAATACTGTAGTGAGTTGATTTAGAACTGTTTATTACTTAAATAACTGTATAAATAACAAAATATCCCCACGGGACGTTTAATAGAAACGGTATATGATGCTATTAGTTTTTCTACCAATGCGAGTCGTTCTGATATTTATTCTAACTAGCCTTGTGTCAGCATTTGTAAGTAGGTCAAAGGTGAGGTTAGGTTGCTACGCCGAAAAAGTGTGTTCGAATATTTTTCTAGCAAAACACATCTAAAGTGACACTGGTAGTTAAAAAAAAATGTTCTATCAAAAGGGGGTATTTATAAGGATGCCATACCTTTAGGTAGATTTTATTAAAAAAGTTATTTTTGTTTACCAAAACACTTTGAATTGTATAAGACGAAAAATAATGTACTTAATAATGAATATAGTTCCAATTTAATTTATTATAAAAATATGATTTCATATTTTTACTGCTTCCAGCAAAGCACATTGTTTGTGTAAGATTATTATTTTTTTACTTAATTTAAAATGGCTTTTTTTATATCCTATTGCTTAAATATGTTATGCATTTAAACTTTAAAAATACTCTAACAAAAGTTTTTTTACAACATATTCAGACATATATGAATAAAATTGCTATATCAATCTTTGCCTGTGCTGCCTATGATAAAGAAAAGCCCACAGTAAAAAACAAAAACAAACAAAAAAGTTGAGGCGCGTTTTCATTTACTACTCTTCCTGCTTAGAGCAATATATTTTAAAAAAAAAACTTATAAGATGTCCCTGTGGATTACTGCATGTGAAAAATAATAGACTTTGTCCCTAATCAAGCCCAAAATACTGTTATAGCTAATCGAGAAATTGAATATGTGTACAAAAAAGACAGTTATTTAATTTGTAAAAGGCCTGTCAAATACTTTAGAAAGAGTCAACTATACAGATCGCTACAATTCATAAACTATATAAAGTGTTGACTTCTGTGCTTATGTTTGTTTGTTTGTTTGTTTGTTTGTTGGGTTTATCGTCCCACCAACAGTACTTCAGTTGTCTGGAGACGGTGTCCACTTGAAGCAGATATAGTACGACCTGCACTGTGAATAACGTGCCGTGACACCTGGCATAATAACATATTCAGTTACATTATCCTGACACCGGGTCAACAAGGCGTGGAACTACCCTTATATTTGCTTGAGCCTTAGCAAGGGAGCTATACCACTAAATGTCGCGGCTCGGGATCGAACCTTGGGCCTCCTGTACCTGGAGCTGAGGCTCTACCGATTGCGCTACCAGGTTCGGTTTCTGTGGTAATGAAGCCAGTTGTTTAGTCATGGCGCTGAAAGCACTGAAGTTATCAATCGGTCATTCCGTCTTCGTGAAAATTATCCCTCGGATGTACTGCAATGATACTTACAGAAATCACGATCGTTTTGTTCGCCGGAAGTCAGAAGAAGAATATGCCTAAAAATTAGTTCGCACAGAACATAAAAATGGCATCGTTTGACAGCTGTGCGTTTGCTGTGCTGGGTAAATCAAAAATGGGTGAGTTAAATTGAAGCCCCCACAAATTGAAATTTTACAGGCATCGTACTGCAGTGAGCTTTCATACGAGCTGCCATCTTTGTTTTGACGTCAGTCACAAAAAAGTAGTCTAATTTAGGGAAATGGCCGAGGTGATCCGACTACCTACATACATCCGAGAGATGATTCGTAAATTATCCGAGGTGTTCCGATTGGTTATTTTGCTCAGATGACGACTTGTTATATAACATTCAATAAAAGCGTCTAGTTCGTCTCTCCACCAGCCGAGCGAAATGAACCACAGTGCTATTCCCGGTTTGACTACGACATGAAGATGTTTGAGACAGTCGCTGAAATGAAACAGAAACAGAAAGCTTTGATGTCCTCGCTGACAGACCTGCAGGATCAAATAGAAAGGCTTAAAAAACAAATCGCAGGTATGTCATTTTACCGAGAGTTGCAATATCGTTGTGAACCGGAAGCAAGGTAACCTCCTCAAAACTATATTTAGCTTACAATTTATTAAGGCTTAAAATACCATTCTGCTAGTGACATAACAAGCAACTATGCTTATTTCGAGTGTGATAGAATAATTTCTTGACTTCCATCCGCATTAACAGTATTGATATTTTTGTAATCATTTGACATCTCTTAGCTATCGGTGGAGTAAGTTCTCGTGCGATCGCTTGGCCCGGCAAGGGTAGTAACTACCAAGATAGGGTACACAAGTTTCAACGGCGGCCAGAAACAGTATAAAATAATATCAACGCCAGGAAAGATAAAACACCGCACACTTATTTCTGGCCGCTTTTGGAAGTTGTGTATCTTGTCTTGCTTGTCTTCCCTTGCTGGGACAAGCGATCGCAGCGCCAGTCGTTTTTCGTTTGGGAAACGGTAAACGGTTAGAGTTCTCCTTTTAACATGTTTACGCAAGGAATCTGTTTTGTTTTGTTGTTGTTTTTAATTCGATATATTAAAACGAAAGCAAAACAGATCATGCTGTACCTTTTCGGTTTTTCTAACTAGTTGAACAAAAATGAAAAATGAAAAGACGATATACAGTTACACGGACCCTCATACGCTTGCCTATGTTGAATCCCCAATGTACTGCAAACGATCATCGTTTTTATAAAGAAACAGTCTACATTTTTTATTTAAAATCTTGCCATTGATTCATTTAACCCTTGGCCTGCTCAGCACGAATGAATCAGGCTTATACAAATGATGTAGATACATATCAACAAGGTATCGATGGAATATATCTGAACATGATCTGTACTATATACAATACATGTTTTATGTTTATATATTCTTACCTTGCACGACGTTTTAAGAAGATAATGGGTATTGTAAATGGGATATTAACATATGCAGTATTAATACGTTTTACTGTTCTATCTTGGAGAAATAGGCCAAACCTACGTGAGATGGGGAAGTCTTACCTGTCCAGACAACGGAGCAGAATTGGTATACAGAGGTGTGTGTTTGTTTTTGTTTTGTTTTTGAAATATATTGCAGCGACCAGTTATGATCATTATAGCAACGTCCAGCTTTTTGTTGCGGAAGACCCCAGATACACGTCTGGGTAGATTCACCTGCGCACCGAAGAACTTAATGTGGGAAGGTCTTCAAGCTGACTTGCGGGGCGCCGGTGGTTCTACCTGTGTCTGGGATCTTCCTCCACCAAAAGGCTGATCATAAATGGTCGCTGCAATGTATTTCAAAAACAAAACAATACAAACGAAATGCACAAACTGGTAAAAGTGTCGTATCTTAAATAATTAAACAGCCTATTTGTGATCGCAGTATGTCAGCGCTTCTATAAGCTAAATCGGAGTTTTCAGAAATGCTGAGCATCTTTATCCACACATTTAATTTTGGTATGTGTCCATATCCATAGGCAGTCTAAGAAAATAAATTGATGTGTCATTAAAATGTATGTGCATTTTAGTCTTTATTTTGTTTCCTTATATATATATATATATATATATATATATATATATATATATATATATATATATATATATATATATATATATATATATATATATATATATATATATAAATTTTATAGGCATATTTAATGTTTAAAAGACTAATACGATACATTTGTTCATATTTTTGTCATCAATAGTTTTTATTAGTTAAAAGAGAATTTTTCTTTGCTTATTGCTGTCTTAAATTTTCAGTGCCGACTATTTTTTTTTAGAAAAAAATCTTATAAATAAAAATATCATTGTAAGGAATTTGTATCCAAAACCTGTGCAAAACATGATTGCATTGAGATGGGCTGATATTTCCAGGATACAACATCCATTTTAAAAACCGCTGTGCTTTTTCATGTATTTTATATTGCAATTTTGTTTTGCTAAATGTCTACAACTCAGATTGATTCTGAAAACAACAGGTTTTATGGGCGGCGGATCTTACACTAGCAAGGGCGAGGGAGCTAATTTCCAATGTCTGCCAGAGTCACCGACATGGGGGACATATCAAGATAGCAAAGACCAATGGCGGAGTTACATTTACGGTGCGGAGTATGAAATAGACGGTTCCAAACACAATATGGAAGTGCCTTGTGTCGTTTGTCGTACGCCACGAAGCTCAACTCTGATGATACCTGCTCGTACCTCATGCTTTTCTGGTTGGTCATTAGAGTACGAAGGGATCCTGGTTTCTGCAAGATATGATTACACTCGATCACAATACACATGTGTGGACAAGGAGCAGGAAGTTGCACCCGGAAGCGATACTGCAAATCAAGACGGTGCCTTGTTTTATCAAGTGCAGGGGCGCTGCGGATCTTTACATTGCCCACCATATGTTGACGAAAGGGAGCTGGCGTGTGTTGTGTGTTTGAAGTAGTTTGAAAATCTTCTCTAAAACAATGGATCGTATATTAAAGATGGTAGCCAACAGTTTGGTCCAACAATATTTTAACTGATTATCTTAATGAACAATTGTTACTTGAACAAATATTGCAAAATGCTGTTTATTGATGTCCTTCACCTATCTGAAACGTGATCTATAATCGTCATTTCAATGTTTTTCAATATTCATGGATCTGAGCCACGTTACACAGTTATCTTCAACAAGGAAAAACACATGAACACTTACTTTCGAGAACACGTGATAGGATTATCCGTGTAATTGCATGTTATGTCGATATCTATTTCAGCAGAAATTCCTACTGTGCTTTTTATAGATTTGGAAAGAATAAATAATAAGAGCGAGTGTTTTCATGATTTGTACTAACTTACTATTAAGGTTGTGTTAAAAAATTGTATTCACTTAAACTAAAGTATGAGTTTATGCAGAAATAATGCCCTAATTTGACCAAACAGGGGTCACATACCTTCACGTGTATTTGATAAAGGCAAATTGTCGAATACCACCTTTAAGATTGTAACATATATAGGGCTTATTAAAGTTTTTAACAATATTTAGGTTCTTTTCTTATTCGCCGTTCTTCTCTGAATATTGTGGTGAAATACAGTGCTAATATCACGCTTACGTGTTCAGATGTGGCAATTTTGTAACACTACCAAAATCCTTTTCAAATGCCGAGATGCGAGTTTTAGCGTGTATTTGACGTCATGCCTCGAACGTCGCGCGGTGTGGCATTCAATCAAAATGTTAAACGTTGTGGTTTACATTTATAGAATAGAACAGAACAGAGTGTATTCATTAGACTTGTAAATACATACATTGTCTTTGATACAAAAAAAAAACAACCCTGACATACTGTCACCGTGATGAAGACAAAATATGAACAATAACTTATACATTAATGTTTTCTTATAAGAGGAGAGTAATGTTTCTTCAGAGAGGAAAATACTAAAATGTAATATCAATCTACAGATCGATTAAATTACTACAATTCTCACTTTAAATTCATGTTAAACAAACTGAGTAATATTATTACGAACTTTTCTAGTCCCCGAACTCATCATGCAACAAAATTTATAATTCTGAGTACTTTTGCGTTTATATCTGAAAACAATACATAATAAGATGATAGGACTGCACAAATGTTGTTAGTTAATAATTCAGTTTTAGTAAAGA
Source organism: Sinonovacula constricta (assembly GCA_007844125.1). Lineage (NCBI taxonomy): Eukaryota > Metazoa > Mollusca > Bivalvia > Cardiida > Solecurtidae > Sinonovacula > Sinonovacula constricta. The sequence continues at coordinate 37,955,197 of CM017563.1, forward strand.
ATGATAATACAAACTTAAGTTATAACCTCTGCCGACGAATAGTGTATTACAGCAGATCGGTCTCTTGTTTTCATAATTGTATTATAATTGTCACAATGTTATAGCTGCTTTGTGTGATTTATACATATTGTCACTTGTTTGATCTATCCACTTTTAAACTCAACAAAAACAAAATTTTAACCATATATCGACCTATAAGTACAAATTAATACCAAAATTTAAACGTCGCGCTATAAATCTTAAAATCTGAAAACGTTTGTTCACTGGTCATTTTCGCAAAAGGGTGATAACTTCGGTGTGGATTTTCCAAGGACGACAATCGACATACCCATGTCAAGCATATAGATAGTTTCCAATTCAGAGACAATCCCTTATCTTGGCAGCCATCTTTGATGGCAAATTCAAGGCAGTTTTATATTAATTGTATTGAAGCGTTAATTATATTTTCTTGCCATTTCTTCATTTGTGGTACAAAAATTAAAAGCTATACATATTAGGAAAGCTCTTGAAATTCATATTTTTAGAATGCATTTTTTTAAATGATAAATGTACAAATAATTCATACACAGAAATAAATAAAATAATTTGCTCATTAGTAAACAAAATGAACAGTGTATCGGTTTTGGTTGTATTTTCTTACCTTTTAAACTATCAAAATATAGTTTTGATATTTAAAATACTTCATAAAAGCTGTTCAATTTAATATAAAGTCAGTAAAATAGATTAATAAATAAAAACACAGTGGTGTGTATATATACACACACAGTAAGGGACGTTAACCTTGAATTAAGCAGTCGACAGACAAAATTTACTTTAAAAGCTTAGTTTTTTACGCTTACGAGTATGTGCTTACACAACCCAACCTTTGTACCTGGTTGGTGGGGTGGGGTGGGTTAGGTAATGGGTGGAGGAGGTGACCCCCATGGATCTATACCTGAGACTTTGCGTTCATTAACTCATAAATTAGTCTAAGTAAAGGTTTTGAACACTATCTCGATTGTCACAAAGTAAAAGTACAGAAAAATCGCTCTAAATGTACATTCTTTCCAAACCTATAAGTAAGCACCTTGGTTATTTCTGCAAAAGACATCGATAACCCGGATGGTGATATAATGTAATCTCTAAAGTATGTTGTCACGTGGTTTGCCTAGTCAGAAAAATCGTATGAAGCTTTTTTCTGAAAAGTATACCGTTTTGTTTCAAGAGAGGTGTTGTAGTTCAGTTACACAGAGCTGAATGATATCAACAAACAACATTTAGCGAGATAGTTTCAGGTTAAAGTAAGTTTTTTTAATTCTTTGATTGATTAAGAAAAGAAAAAGGGGCACAAAATTTCGGTATCCACCTTTAAACGGGTGACATAAAGCTATCAAACTTACTTATGGAGTAGCACTTGAACGGAAGTTAAAACTTCAATTAGTCTTGGGTGTAACTTCCACAAGCCCTCAACATCGACTTAAAATGTCTTAATGAATCTTAATAACAAGCTGAATAATAATAAAAAGACTGCCAAGTGGAAGTTGTTTCAAACGTCTAGTTATTTTTACATCACTTTGGTATAAGGATTCGTTTGTATGGACGATTTGAAGAGGTCAGCAATGAAGAGATACGCGTGTGTGATAGGACTGTTTGTTCTGTTGCTGATGCACTGTCAGGGTAAAACGTTTTTTCTATCTTGTTAAATTAACTGCAATATGTGTTAATGAGACTAGCACTTCAGCTTTGGGCCATATATCCTTTTCGAGATTGTTGCAATTGCTTAAAATAAAAGAAAACTGGAATTATCATTAAAAAGATACACAACGTTGATGGGGCATTAACTTACACATTTTTTTCATGTTTATATTTTTATAGAAAATAAATTTGAAAGAACAAAGACACCAAAGTATTATACATTGTTACACCAGTCGCTCGCTCTATCTGCACCTCATAATTCTGAACTTCCTCACCTAACAGACACTAAAATTTACGAAGCAGTTGGACAGTGCGGGTGTAAACTATCTGCTTTTTTGGCATATGACAGAGATTGAGGTTCAATAAATGTAGATCAAGTGACGTTGTATGCACTATTAACACTAATACTGTAGCGAGTTGATTTAGAACTGTATATGACTTAAATAACTGTATAAATAACCAAATATCCCTAGAGGACGTTTAATAGAACACTACGGTATTTGATGCTATTAGGAATATCTACCAATGCGAGTCGCTCTGATATTTATTCGGACTAGCCTTGCGTCAGCATTTGTAAGTAGGTCAAGGATGAGGTTAGGTTGCTACGCCGAAAAAGTGTGTTGGTATATTTGTCTAGCAATATTCATATAAAGTAACACTGTTCTATGAAAAGAGGTTATTTATAAGGATGCCATACGTTTAGGTAGATTTTATTTAAAAAGTTATTTTTGTTTACCAAAAAACTTTGAATTTTATAAGACGAAAAAAATGTACTTAAGAATGAATACAGTTCCAATTTAATTTATTATAAAAATATGATTTCATATTTTTACTGCTTCCAGCAAAGTACATTGTTTGTATAAGATTATTATTTTATTACTTAATTAAAAATGGCCTTTTTATATCATATTGCTTAAATGTGGAATGCAAATCAACTTTAAAAATACTCTAACAAACGTTTTTTACAAGGCATATATGAATAAAATTCCTATATCAATCTTTGCCTGTGCTGCTTATGATAAAGAACAACCCAACAAACAAAAAAAGTGGGGCGCGTTTTCATTTACTACTCTTCCAGCTTAGAGCAATAAATAACTTATTATATGTCCCTGTGGATTACTGCATGAGGTGCATGTGAAAAATAATAGACTGTGTCCCTAATCAAGCCCAAAATACTGTTATAGCTAATCGAGAAATCGAATATGTGTGCAAAAAATACTATTATCTAATTTGTAAAAGGCCTGTCAAATACTTTAGAAAGGGTCAACTGTACAGATCGCCACAATTCATAAAATATATAAAGTGTTGACTTCTGTGGTAATGTTTGTTTGTTGGGTTTATCGTCCCACTAACAGTATTTCAGTTGTCTGGAGACGGTGTTCACTTGAAGCAGATATAGTACGACCTGCGCTGTGAATAACATGCCTTGACACCTGGCATAATAACATATTCAGTCACATTATCCTGACACCGGGTCAACCAGTCGTGGAACTACCCTTTTATTTGCTCGAGCCTTAGCAAGGGAGCTATACCACTACCAATTTTTACGACATTGGTCTGTCGCGGCTCGGGATCGAACCTGGGGCCTCCTGTACCTGGAGCCGTTGTTTTACCGATTGCGCTACCAGGTCCGGTTTCTGTGGTAATAAAGGCAGTTGATTCATCATGGCGCTGAAAGCACTGAAGTTATCAATCGGAAACCCCTCGGGTCATTCCGTCTTCGTGAAAATCATCCCTCGGATGTACTGCAATGATACTTACAGAAATCACGATCGTTTTGTTCGCCGGAAGTCAGAAGAAGAATGTGCCTAAATTGTAGTTCGCACAGAACATAAAAATGGCATCGTTTGACAGCTGCGTGTCTGCTGCGCTGGGTAAATTAAAAGTGGGTGAGTTAAATTTAAAGCCGCCACAAATTAGAGTTTTACAGGCATCGTACTGTAGTGAGCTTTCATGCGAGCTGCCATCTTTGTTTTGACGTCAGTCACAAAAGTAGTCCAATTTAGGGAAATGGCCGAGGTGATCCGACTACCTACATACATCCGAGAGATGATTCGTAAATTATCCGAGGTGTTCTGATTGGTTATCTTGCTCAGATGACGACTTGTTATATAACATTCAATAAAAGCGTCTAGTTCGTCTCTCCACCAGCCGAGCGAAATGAACCACAGTGCTATTCCCGGTTTGACTACGACATGAAGATGTTTGAGACAGTCGCTGAAATGAAACAGAAACAGAAAGCTTTGATGTCCTCGCTGACAGACCTGCAGGATCAAATAGAAAGGCTTAAAGGTCATTTTACCGAGAGTTGCAATATCGATGTGAACCGGAAGCAAGGTAACCTCATCAAAACTATATTTAGCTTAGAATTTGATAAGGCTTAAAATTTCATTCTGCTAGTGACATTCCAAGCAACTATGCTTATTTTGATTGTGATAGTTTTATTTCTTGACTTTCATCCGCATTGACAGTATTGATATTTTTTAATCATTTGACATCTCTTAGCTACTGGTGGAGAAAGTTCTCGTGCGATCGCTTGGCCCGGCAAGGGTGGTAACTAGCAAGACAAGATACACAAGTTTCAATGGCGGCCAGAAACAGTATAAAAAATATCAACGCCTGCAAAGATGAATGACCGCACACTTATTTCTGGCCGCTATTGAAAGTTGTGTATCTTGTCTTGCTAGTTGCTTCCCTTGCCGGGCCAAGTGATCGCAGCGCCTCTCGTTTTTCGTTTTGTGAAACGGTAAACGGTTAGAGTTCTCCTTTTTAATCTACATGTTTACGTTAGGAATCTGTTTTGTTTTGTTTGTTTTTTAATTCGATATATTAAAACGAAAACAAAACAGATCATTATGTACCTTTTCCGTTTTTCTAACTAGATAAACAAAAATGAAAAATGAAAAGACGATATATACACGGACCCTCATACGCTTGTCTATGTAGAATCGCCAATGTACTGCAAACGACCATCGTTTTTATAAGGAAACAGTCAGTCTACATTCTTGATTTAAAATCTTGCCATTAATTCATTTAACCTCATGGCCTGCTCAGCACGAATGAATCAGACTTATACAAATGGTGTAGGTACATATCAACAAAGTATCGATGGAATATATCTGACCATAATCTGTACTATATACAATAAATGTTTTATGTTTATTTATTGTTACCTTGCACGAAGTTGTATGAAAATAAGGGTATTGTGGATGGGAAATAAACATATGCAGTATTTATAAGTGTTACTATTCTATTTAGGAGAAATAGGCGAAACCTACGTGAGATGGGGAAGTCTTACATGTCCAGACAACGGAGCAGAATTGGTATACAGAGGTGTGTGTTTGTTTGTTTTTGTTGTTGTTTTTTAAATTGATTGCAGCGACCAATTTTGATCATTGATACATGTCTGTGTAGAACCCCCGGCGCACCGCTAGTAAGCTGGAAGACCTTCTCACATTAAGTCCGTCGCCCCGAACGGGATTCGAACCAACGCGGTAAGAAGCTAAGCAGTCAGAGGAATAACCAATCGGCGTCTCTACCACTACGCCACATACGCCCCCTTACACAGGTGAGTATACTGTGCATGTAGATTAGGACAGACCTGTGGAATCTTAAATTTAAACAAGCGCAGTCGTTTAATTTCACACGAACTGCATATGAAACGTTGTACTCTTGAAGTAGCTTGCTAAAATATCACCCTGATTTTTATGGTAACATTCGACGTAGTCCGAATCTAGACCACTGTATCCAGTCACCGTGCCATGTATTTACTTCTGGAATAAACCTTAGAAGTCGCCCTACATTTATAGCTAATCAGAAGCTATGAAAATTCAAATCCTCCGCGATTTATTTTAAAAGAACCTCTTTCAATTTTCTATTTTACAATGAACAAAATCGATCGCAATTTCAACTGCGCATGTGCAACAAACCACGCGTTCTGGTTTGACTTCTCCAAATGTGACGACAAGTTGGAACGCGTCAAAACGATTGACAGTTTGATTGACAGTTTTATGGGGCCGATTACATGTCATTTAGGTAGAACAGGTAGAAGTGAGGCGGGGACCTCTAAGTCGGATAGAATCTATTAAGACGTTTCAATAGAAAATAGAAGCATGCACTCGCTGCGCTCGTTTCGGCTTCTGTTTTCTATAGAAACGTCTTAATAGACTCTATCCTATACTTAGACACTGGACTTTGTAGATACATGTACTGGGTATCACAAAAATTGTTTTTCCCAGGATTAACCTCTAAAATATACGGAAGATATTACCATTAACACTAGCATGATAGCGTTTTGTATGTTTTTTTTTTGCTCATTGCAGTATTTTCACATATTATAACTCGTTTGAATGAAATGCACAAAGGGGCGCCGGTGGCGTAGGGATAGATTCACCGATTTGTAACTCGTCTGACTGCATTGCCTCTCACCCCGCGGGTTCGAGTCCCGTTCGGAGCGAAGAACTTAATGTGAGGTCTTCCAGCTGACTTTCGTTGCGCCGGTGGTTCTACCTGGACATGTGTCTGGGGTCTTCCTCCACCAAAAAGCTGATCATAAATGATCGCCGCTATGTATTTCAAAAACAAAACAAACGAAATGCACAAACTGCTAAAAGTGTCGTATCTTTAATATTAAAACAGTGTCGTATCTTTAATAATTAAACAGCCTATTTGTGATCGCTTGGCAGTATGTCAGCGCAGTAATGACCTTAATGGGAGTTTTCAGATATGCTGAGCATCTTTATCACATTTGATTTTGGTGTGTGTCCATATCCATAGGCAGTCTCAGAAAATGCATTGATGTGTCATTAAAATGTATGTGCATTTTAGTCTTTATTTCGTTTCTTTTTCATGGTAAATTTTTTAAAAATCAAATAAACTGCAGTAAATTTAATTGGCATATTTGATGTTTAAAAGCAAAATACGGTACATTTGTTCATATTGTTGTCATCGATAGTTTTTTATCAATTAAAAGAGAATTTTCCTTTGCTTATTGCTGTCTTAAATTTTTAGTGCCGACCATTTTTAGATAAAAATCTCAAAAAATAAAAATAAAAACATCATTGTTGAAAGGAATTTATATCCAATACTTGAGCAAAATATGGGCATGTGATGGCATTGAGATGGGCTGATATTTCCAGGATACAACATCCATTTTAAAGTTTAAAAAAAACCGCTGTGCTTTTTCATGTATTTTATATTGCAATTTTGTTTGCTAAATTTCAACAACTCAAATTGGTTCTGAAAACAACAGGTTTTATGGGCGGCGGATCTTACACTAGCAAGGGCGAGGGAGCTAATTTCCAATGTCTGCCAGACTCACCGACATGGGGGACATATCAAGATAGCAAAGACGATTACCAGGGTTACATTTACGGTGCGGAGTATGAAAATGTCGATTCCAAACACAATATGGAAGTGCCTTGTGTCGTTTGTCGTACGCCACGAAGCTCAACTCTGATGATACCTGCTCGTACCTCATGCTTTTCTGGTTGGTCATTAGAGTACGAAGGGATCCTGGTTTCTGCAAGATATGATTACACTCGATCACAATACGCATGTGTGGACAAGGAGCAAGAAGTTGCACCCGGAAGCGATCCTAGAAATCAAGACGGTGCCTTGTTTTATCGAGTGGAGGGGCGGTGCGGATCTTTACATTGCCCACCATATGTTGACGGAAGGGAGCTTGCGTGTGTTGTGTGTTCGAAGTAGTTTTAAGTTCTTCTCTAAAAGAATGGGTCGTATGTTAATGATGGTCCAACACTATTTTCACTTAACATCATAATAAACCATTGTAACCTGAACAGATCTCGCAAAATGCTTTTTATTGATGTCCTTCACCTGTCTGAAAAGTGATCCATAATCGTCATTTCAAATATGTTTTTCATATCTGAGCCACGCTACACAGTTATCTTTTTTTTAAACAAAGAAATCCAGGTGCAAACTTACTTTCGAAATCACGTTATAACTTTATCCATGCAATTCCATGTGATGTCGATATCTATTTTAGCAGAAATTCCCACTGTGCTTATTTATAGATTTTCAAGGAATAAATAATAAGATCGATTGTTTTCATGATGTGTACTAACTTACTATTAAGGTTGTGTTAAAAATTGTCTTCACTTAAACTAAAGTATGAGTTTATGCAGAAAAAATGCCCTAATTTAACCAAACAGCGGCCACATATCTTAACGTGTATTTGTTAAGGCAAATTGTCGAATAAGAATATATAAGACAAAGTCCTATGAGCAATGCAACATATACAAAAAATGAAAGACACAGAACCAAGGTCAAATGTAAAAGTGAGGCCAAATCTGTGATGAGTCATTAAACAATAAGATCAAACCCGACAGTTACCGCCTTAGAACAGTCAGTAGGCAATATGGACCAAAGGGGGTGCTTAAACGGTTTTACAGAGCTCTAACTTCGCACTTCCTGATGGGTTTCTCGAATGCAAGGAATGAAAAGAAAACCGATCCATTTTAATAAGTGTCCAAGCGCTGACGTTTTGTTTGAAAAGTTATGACGAAAGTAGTGACGTCCACATATTGCTTAGAAGAGAGATAGTTATTATTTCGATTAGAAGACCTACAAAAAACGTTAATAGTAAATGAAATTTTCTTTTTTTCCTTTAAAAAGGCAAAAACTACTTAACTACAGATAGTAAAACAATAAGTTGCTTTGATACCTCTGACCACTATATTATGTGACATGCTGCCCTTCAAAACCTTTGTTTAGGTTGGAAAAAATAGTGTTGCAACATTTTTCCTGGTTTTTTAACCTTACTGAGCTCAAAAACTACACTAATTCATTTTCAAACTGTGCATGCAGTTATATTCATTAATTGTGTGTCAATAATAAACAATATGTTGACTCATGAGTCAACACTGATGTTGTAACATTAAAATGCAGATCAGTGGTTGTGTCATGTTCCTACACTAAACTGTGACCAATTTGCTTTAAGTTGTCTTAATTTGCAGATGGCAGCAACTTTGCATCCATACAATAATACATGTTGATAGTGTACATATATCTGGCTTCACTGATTAGTGAACCACCTTTATTCAAATAAAGTCAGAATAAAGACCTTTCCCAATTAAATGTTGTCTTGATTATCAAGTATACCCACATTATGGCTTGTTAAGTTGACAACAATGCTATAATAACAACAGGTTGTCAAAAATCAAACTGACAATTACTTTAGATTAGGTTTGAGCCTTAGTTGGTTTAAAAACTTTCATGAAGGAAAGTAAAAAGCTGTATTTGCAGTTACATTATTCATTTTAGTAACATCTGGCTATTGATAAATGTGTGGGTAGAACCAATGCCACAACAATCAACTAGAAGACATCCACTTTAAATCCTTTATCCCATCTAAAAATCATACCCATGCAACATAGGCAGACAAATATGCAGCCAGTCTGGGACTAAAAACCGGGACCCTTCACTAACAGGCCAAATGCTCTACCGACTGAGCTAACCGGACGGCTTATATATTATCTCCCTATCCAGCTACATACATCCAGGGCAACTTGAAATTTATCCTCGTATTTCCACAGACCATTAGCTCTACATGTAACTCGCATCACCCCTCAAGTATCTGTACCATAACATTCGCTGGTAATTTATGTTGGGCACCATTGTAACATAGGGAGGAAAATGTGCAGTCGGTCTGGGACTCGAACCCGGGACCGTTTGCAAAGAAGGCGAATGCTCTACCGTTTGACCCAACCAGACCACTTACACATTCTCTACCTATAACACGGCTACACCCACATAGTGAGAGGCCAAGGTTTGTATGAGTCAGCAATCCTACCACTTGGCATCATGCTGGTAAAAGCAGTACGATAAAAAGAAAGAATTGCAAAGAAATAGATCTACCTGTACATGTAGTGCTTTTTGGCTCAGGTATTAGTAGATCATGTTGGTGAAGTTTTGGACCAGAAGAGGATGTTGTGTTTTTATTTATCTGATGCTGAAACAACAAAAACTGCATAATGAGGTATTTCAGAAGAGTATAATATGAACATTTAGCTCATTAATTGATATGCTTAAATTATGAGTTTATCACCTGGAATGTTGCTTATCAATAATCAAACTGTGGTGGAACATGAAGAGTATTTGATTTGCAGAAAATTGCGAAAAATGGATTATCTCTCAAACAATAGAGATATCCTTTGAATACTTAACATCGTATGAAATCTTTTCTCTTCTGTATTATTATATTCAAACTACAATCACTCACAATATTTTTCTCTTCTGTATCATTAACATTAAAAGAAAAAAACACAATATTGACAATATAAAAACACAAATGCGGCAACAATAGTAATTAATGGAGGTCAACTTTACTGACTTAATCCTGTATCACAATCTGTACTGATATACAGATTTTTACCTTTTGTGTTTTAATGACAAAGAAAACCATGGTGTTGGGGTGTCTGTCCTTTTCTACAGTAGCAGTGTGTAGACATCACTTTTCTTCTCTTTCTTCTTTCCTTGCTGGCCTGGCATCTTTCTTGAAGCTAAAAGACAGCAATACATATTTTATGAAGATTAACCATTGCCAACTCTAATTTGTTATATTTGATCAAACTGAATTTCATAAAACTGAATGATGTGACATCTCTGGGATGCAGGATGTCTAATGCTTTTGAGTACGATTGTACTAGTGTCCCCATTTTAAGACGAAGCATATCATCTACAAAGTACCGGACCTGGTAGCGAAATCGATAGAGCGTCGGCTCCAGGTACGGAAGGCCCCGGGTTCGATCCCAAGCCATGACATACCAAAGTCATTAAAAATGGTAGTGGCATAGCTCACTTGCTAATGCTTCGGCAAATATAGAGGCAGTTCCATGAATGGTTGGCACAGTGTCAGGATAATGTGACTGGGTGTGGTGTCATGCCAGTTGTTCATGGCATGCTATACACAGTAAAGGCAGCATCATATTTGCTTCAAGTGGGCACTGTCTCCAGATAACTGAAATATTATTGGTGGGACGATAAACCCAATAAGCAATAAACAAACATCTACAAAGTTGTATAGTGGGGTGTATGTAAATGGTGGTTCCTACCTTTTATCGTTTGTGTATAAAAAATCAAATGATAGGTTATGGTCTATACTTTAGAAAAAAATGAAAAAAGTAGTTAGTATGCACCTGTGTGTATTTTATTTTTTGAAAACATCTAAACTTTGTCTGACCAAGTGGTACACTATGTCCTGGTTTGAAATTTACATGTCTGTTTGTGGCATATTTCTCAAAGAAACAAGCTAACACAATTTTTAGAAATTATTTCACTATAATGTTATTAGTAAAAGGAACACTGCAACATAAAAAGCATAAAAATAAATGAAGAAAAGTAAATGAAGCAAACCAATGGGCAAAAAGAAATAGTTCAACTCAGCCGAGTTATCCTACTAACATAAAGTCTATTAAAAAAAGATTTAAACTACAATTTATATAAATATTTATACCTTTATGTGTTTAACTGGTCAGCAGACCATGCTAAAGTGTTTGTCCATTGCTGTTAAGTTACTGTTCTTGGTAGGAATCCAGGTGTAGGTGTAAGTTTTCTTTTTTCTAGGCCTGACATCCTTCTTGGAGCTTAAAAGCAGCAAAACATATTTTTTGCTATTTTTAATGTTGAAATAAATCAAGTAGTAGTTCTATAAGATACCCAAAGCTAACAACACATGTAATCATATCAAATGTCACTTAAGTTAGCAATATCAATGTAGGAAATCAATCACTTTCCATAACTCCATAAGGTATGGATTAGAAGAAAATAACTTTGTCTGAATTGATATGCATCCTATATTTTAGCATTGATTCAGAACCACTCAGGGGTTTGATAAAAGAATTTACTCAAGAAAGCATAGTTGAAATATTTAAGAGATGGCATAGATTAGGCAATCAGTTACAAACTTCACCTCTTCAATATTCAATATCACCCTAATTTTGTACTTAAAACAAGACATATCCATTTATGGTGGTTATATGCAACAACGTAAGTTTAGCAACACTTGAAAAGCACTTTGTAATATATCATTAAGCAATATGTGAGTGATAGTTTCAGGTGCATGTTTCTCAGACGCAGTAACTATTAATCCTAATTTCAAGTAAATAATTTGATGAAGTCCACACAAAAATGTAACAGTGACATTGTTTTAAGCTTTGCAAAACCCACCATGACCGTGTGGTGCGTCCAAATAGGTCTAAAGCCTTTGTGGTGGTATTGAGTTCAATCTACCAATGTATCCATTATCAGTTCATGAGAGCAACTGCAAGTTAATACGTCGAAAATTTATGTAAACAAATATCCTGTTATCTAAAATCGACGTTTTAAGACCATTTTTCGGCGTTTTTCAAATATATCATTAATTTTTGTAACAACACACTTTCAATTCTAACTAACTAAAGTGGAAACAACTTAAAACTGAAGAAATATTGCATAAGGGTTAAAAACCAACAATAAAAAATACCGAAACGTCGAAATGTGATCTCGTGTCGACAATTTGTTTGAGAAAACCCCTGACGTACCTTTCCTAAATGAAGCTTGGCCAGTTACTCGTTTACTCTGATCAACAGAATGTTTCGTAAATCCATCCATTCGATAAAAGCATCGTAAAAAATCACTTTTAGTGAACGGTAGCTGCGCATGCATTCACTCCTTTCTATCTTCAACTCCGAAAATGTTACTCTTCTTGCTCTGCTCGCCATGTTAGATTTTTCGGCCAATGAGATTCAAGAAAATAGTACCCACAATGCATTACGCGTGTTACGTAGTGTTTTGTTTGTAAAGATTATCGAGGAAATTGAGTTACGAACTTTTCAAATGTAAACTCCACTTTGTCGGCTTATCACTAATGAACCCCCGAACTTTAGGGTTGACTCAATGGGTCATATCGGATATATTAATGACCCCTAGCAGTTGATAATCAAATTATTCGAATCTATAACTCGAATTGAGCCTATTTTACCCTCAGGTGTGTCCCTTTAAATTTACGAAACAGTTGGACAGTGCGGGTGTAAACTATCTGCTTTTTTGGCACATGACAGATATTAAGTTTCAATAAATGTAGATCAAGTGACGTTGTATGCACTATGAACACTTATACTGTAGTGAGTTGATTTAGAACTGTTTATGACTTAAATAACTGTTTAAATAACAAAAGATCCCTAGAGGACCTTTAATAGAAACACTAAGGTATAAAATGCTATTAGAAATGTCTACCAATGCGAGTCGCTCTGATATTTATACGGACTAGCCTTGCGTCAGCATTTGTAAGTAGGTCAAAGGTGAGGTTAGGTTGCTACGGCGAAAAAGTGTGTTCGTATAATTTTCTAGCAAAATTCATCTAAAGCGGGGCTGTTAGTTAAAAACAAACACGTTCTATGAAAGTCATTATTTATAAGGATGCCGTAGTTTTAGGTAGATTTTATTAAAAGTTATTTTTGTTTACCAAAAAATTTGAATTTTATGAGACGAAAAATAATGTACTTAAGAATGAATATAGTTTCAATTTAATTTATTATAAATAATATAATTTCATATTTTTACTGCTTCCAGCAAAGTACGTTGTTTGTGTAATGTTTATTTTCTAAGATTTTTTTTTACTGAATCTAAAATGGCTTCATTATATCCTATTGTTTAAATGTGGTATGCATTTAAACTTAAAATAACTGTAATAAACGTTTTTTTACAAGATATTCAGGCATATACGAATATATAAATAAAATTGAAACATAAATATTTGCCTGTGCTGCTTACGATAAAGAACAACCCAAAGCAAAAACAAGCAAAAAAACACAAACAAAACAGTTGTTAAGGCGTATTTTCATCAATTACTCTTCCTGCTTAGAGCAATATACCTACATATATATATCTAATAACTTATAAGATGTCACTGTGGATTACAGGATGAGGTGCATGTGAAAAATAATAGACTGTGTCCCCAATCAAGCCCAAAATATTGTTAAAGCTAATCGAGAAATCGATTATGTGTACAAAAAAGACTGTTATCTAATTTGTAATTTTATCTAATTTGTAAAAGGCCTGTCAAATACTTTAGGAAGTGTCAATTGTACAGATCGCCACAATTCCTAAACTATAAAATTTTGACTTCTGTGGTAATGTTTGTTCGTTTGTTTGTTTGTTTGTTGGGTTTATCGTCCCAACAACAGTATTTCAGTTGTCTAGAGACTTTGTCCTCTTGAAGCAGATGTAGCACTGCCTGTACTGTCTATAACATGCCGTGAACAGCTGGCATGATACCACATCCAGTCACATTATCCTGACACCGGGCCAACCAGTCGTGGAACTACTCTTATATTTGCTTGAGCGTTAGCAAGGGAGCTATACCACTGTCATTTTTAACGACTTTGGTATGTCGCGGCAAGGGGTCGAACCTGGGGCTTGCCTTACCTGGAACCGATGCTCTACCAATTGCGCTACCAGGTCCGGTTTCTGTGGTAATGAAAGCAGTTGATTCATCAAAGCGCTGAAAGCACTGAAGTTATCTTGCAATCGGAACCCCTCGCGTCATTCCGTTTTCGGGACAATCATCCTTCGGAAGTATCTGGTGCAATGAAATCACGATGGTTTTGTTCGCCGGAAGCCGAAAAAAGAATATGCTTAAAATGTAGGTCGCACAGAACATAAACAATGGCATCGTTTGACAGCTGCATGTCTGCTGCGCAGGGTAAATTAAAATGTGATGATTTAAATTTGAAGGAGCCATAAATTGAAGTTTTACAGTCATCGTACTGTAGTGAGATGTCATTCGATCTGCCATCTTTGTTTTGACGTCTGTCACAAAATTAGTCCTATTTAGGGAAATGGCCGAGGTGATCCGACTACCTACATACATCCGAGAAATGATTCGTAAATTTTATCCGAGGTGTTCCGTTTGGTTATCTTGCTCAGATGACGACTTGTTTTATATAACATTCAATAAAAGCGTCTAGTTCGTCTCTCCACCAGCCGAGCGAAATGAACCGCAGTGTTATTCCCGATTTGACTACGACATGAAGATGTTTGAGACAATCGCTGAAATGAAACAGAAACAGAAAGTTTTGATGTCCTCGTTGACAGACCTGCAGGATAAAATAGAAAGGCTTGAAAAACAAAACGTAGGTATGTCATTTTACCGAGAGTTGGAATATCGATGCGAACCGGAAGAAGGGTAACATCAAAACTATATTAAGAATTTAATAAGACTTAAAAATCCATTATGCTAGTGACATTCCAAGCAACTATGCTCATTTTGATTGTGATGGTATTATTTCTGGACTTTCAGCCGCATTGACATTTTTTGACACCTCTTAGCTGTTGGTGGAGTAAGGCCTCGTGCGATCGCTTGGCACTGCGAGGGAAGTAACTAGCTGTCTTGCTAGATTCACAAATTTCAATGGCGGCTAGAAACAGTACCAAATAATAGGTAGCGCCAGTTAAGATGAATGACCGCACACTTATTTCTGGCCGCTACTTGTGTATCTTGGCTTGCTAGTCACTTACCTTGCTGACCATAACGATCGCAGCGCCAATCGTTTTCGTTTTGTGTTAACGATGAGTATTCTCCTTTTCAATCTGCATGTTTTTACACAAGAAGGATTATTTTTTCCGTATTTCTAACTGGAAAAAACAAAAATAAAAAATGAAAAGACGATATATACACAGACCCTCATACGCTTGTCTACGTAGAACCGCCAATGCGCTGCAAACGATCTGCGTTTTTATAAGGAAACAGTCAGTCTACATTCTTGATTTAAAATCTTGCCATTAATTCATTTAACCCTTACCCTGGTCAGCACGAATGAATCAGGCTTATGCTAATGGTGTAGATACATATCAACAAGTTATCAATAGAATATATATATATAAATGTTTTATGTTTATTTATTGTTACCTTGCACGAAGTTGTAAGAGAATAATGGGTAATGTGAATGGGATATTAATATATGCAGAATTATTCCGTGTTACTATTCTATTTAGGAGAAATAGGCCACACCTACATAAGATTGGGAAGTCTTACCTGTCCAGACAACGGAGCAGAATTGGTCTACAGAGGTGTGTGTTTGTTTGTTTTTGTTTTGTTTTTGAAATATATTGCAGCGACCAGTTATGATCATTAAAGCAACGTCCAGCGTTTTGGTGGCGGAAGACCCCAGATACATGTCTGGGTAGAACCACGGCGCACCGCAAGTTAGCTGGAAGACCTTCTCACATTAAGTCCTTCGCCCCCGAACGGGACTCGAACCAACGCGGTGAGAGGCTAAGCAGTCAGAGGAATAACAAATCGGCGTCTTTACCACTACGCCACTGACGCCCCCTTACACAGGTGAGTATACTGTGCATGTAGATGAAGACAGATATGTGGAATCTTAAATTTACCCAATGCGGTGCACCAGTGGTTCTTCCTGGACATGTGTGTGGGGTCTTCCTCCACCAAAAAGCTGATCATAAATGATCGCCGCAATGTATTTCACAAACTGCTAAAAGTGTCGTATCTTTAATATTTAAACAGTGTCGTATCTTTAATAATTAAACAGCCTATTTGTGATCGTTTAACAGTATGTCAGCGCAGTAATGAGCTTAATGGGAGTTTTCAGATATGCTGAGCATCTTTATCACATTTGATTTTGGTGTGTGTCCATATCCATAGGCAGTCTGAGAAAATGCATTGATGTGTCATTAAAATGTATGTGCATTTTGATCTTTATTTCGTTTCTTTTTCATGGTAAATTTAAAAAAAAAATCAAATAAACTGCAGTAAATTTAATTGGCATATTTGATGTTTAAAAGCAAAATACGGTACATTTGTTCATATTGTTGTCATCGAAAGTTTTTATCAATAAAAAAAAGAAAATTTTCCTTTGCTTATTGCTGTCTTAAATTTTTAGTGCCGACCATTTTTTAGATAAAAATCTCAAAAATAAAAATAAAAACATCATTGTTGAAAGAAATTTGTATCCAATACTTGAGCAAAATATGGGCACATGATGGCATTGAGATGGGCTGATATTTCCAGGATACAACATCCATTTTAAAGTTAAAAAAACCGCTGTGCTTTTTCATGAATTTTATATTGCAATTTTTTGTTTGCTACATTTCTACAATTCAAATTGCTTCTGAAAACAACAGGTTTAATGGGCGGCGGATATTACACTAGCAAGGGCGAGGAAGCTAATTTCCAATGTCTGCCAGAGTCACCGACATGGGGGACATATCAAGATAGCAAAGACGATTACCAGGGTTACATTTACGGTGCGGAGTATGAAAATGTCTTTTCCAAACACAATATGGAAGTGCCTTGTGTCGATTGTCGTACGCCACGAAGCTCAACTCTGATGATACCTGCTCGTACCTCATGCTTTTCTGGTTGGTCATTAGAGTACGAAGGGATCCTGGTTTCTGCAAGATATGATTACACTCGATCACAATACGCATGTGTGGACAAGGAGCAGGAAGTTGCACCCGGAAGCAATCCTGGAAATCAAGACGGTGCTTTGTTTTATCGAGTTGAGGGGCGGTGCGGATCTTTACATTGCCCACCATATGTTGACGGAAGGGGGCTAGCGTGTGTTGTGTGCTCGAAGTAGTTTAGAGATCTTCTCTAAAATACTGGATCGAACATTTAAGATGGTAGCCAACCGTTTGGTCCAACACTATTTTCACTTAACATCATAATAAACCATTGTTACCTGAACAGATCTCGCAAAATGCTGTTTATTGATGTCCTTTACCTGTCTGAAAAGTGATCCATAATCGTCATTTCAAATATGTATTTCCAATCTGAGCCACGCTACACGGTTATCTTTTTTTAAACAAAGAAAAGCAAGTGAACACTTACTTTCGAAATCACGTTATAGCATTTCCATGCAATTCGATGTGATGTCGATATCTATTTTAGCAGATATTCCCACTGTGCTTATTTATAGATTTGGAAATAATAAATAATAAGAGCGATTGTTTTCATGATTTGTACTAACTTACTATTAAGGTTGTGTTAAAATTGTCTTCACTTAAACTAAAGTATGAGTTTATGCAGAAATAATGCCCTAATTTGACCAAACAGGAGTCACATGCATTCTCGTGTATTTGATATAGGCAAATTGTCGAATACCACCTTTAAGATTGTAACATATATGGGGCTTATTGAAGTTTTTAAACAGAATTTAGGTTTTCTTCTTTTCTTATTCGCCGTTCTTCTCTGAATATTGTGGTGAAATACAGTGCTATTATCACGCTTACGTGTTCAGATATGGCATTTTTTGTTACACTACCAAAAATCTTTTTTAAATGCCGAGATGCGAGTTATAGCGAGTATTTGACGTCATGCCTCGAACCTTAAAATCGTCGCACGGTGTGTCATTCAGTCAAAATGTTAAACTTTGCGGTTTACATTTATAGAACAGAACAAAACAGAACAGAGTTTATTAATTAGACTTGTAAATACATACATTGTCTTTGATACAAAAAACAATCAACACTGACATACTGTCACCGTGATGTAGGTAAAAAATCATTATGAATGATAACTTATACATTAATCTTTTCTTATAAGAGGAGAGTAATGTTTCTTTAGAGAAGAAAATACTAAAATGTAATATCAATCTACAGATCGATTAAATTACTACAATTCTCACTTAAAATTCATGTTAAACAAACTGAGTAATATTATTACGAACTTTTCTATTCCCCGAACTCATCATGCAACAAAATTTATAATTCTGAGTACTTTTACGTTTATATCTGAAAACAATACAAAATAACATGCTAGGACTGCACAAATGTTTTTAGTTAATAATTCAGTTTTAGTAAAGAATGAATAATACCAACATTATTTATAACCACTGCCGACGAATGATGTATTACAGCAGATCGGTCTCTTGTTTCCATAATTGTATTATAATTGTCACAATGTTATAGCTGCTTTGTGTGTTTTATACATATTGTCACCTGTTTGATCTAGCCACTTTAAAACTCACCAAAAATAAAATTTTAACCATATATCGACCTATAAGTACAAATTAATACCAAAATTTAAACGTCACGCTATAAATTTTAAAATCTGAAAACATATGTTCACTAGCCATTCATCGCTAAAGGGGGATAACTTCGGTGTGGATTTTCCTAGGACGACATTCAACATACTCGTGTCGAGCATATAGATAGTTTCCACATCATTGAAAATCCCTTATCTTGGCAGCCATCTTTGATGGCAAATTCAATGCAGTTTCATATTAATTGTATTGAAGCGTTAATTATATTTTCTTGCGATTTCTTCATTTGTGGTACAAAAATTAAAAGCTATACATATTAGGAAAGCTCTTGAAATTCATATTTTTAGAATGCATTTTTTTAAATGATAAACGTACAAAGAATTCATACACAGAAATAAATAAAATAATTTGCTCATTAGTAAACAAAATGAACAGTGTATCTGTTTTGGTTGTATTTTCTTACCTTTTAAACTATCAAAATATAGTTTTGATATTTAAAATACTTCATAAAAGCTGTTCAATTTAATATTAAGTCAGTAAAATAGATTAAAAAATAAAAACACAGTGGTGTGTATATATATATATACACACAGTAAGGGACGTTAACCTTGACGTATGCAGTCGACAGACAAAATTTACTTTAAAAGCTTAGTTTTTTACGCTTACGAGTATGTGCTTACACAACCCAACCTTTGTACCTGGTTTGTGGGGTGGGGGTGGGTTAGATTATGGGGGGAGGGACCCCCCTGGATCTATACCTGAGACTTTGCGTTTATTAACTCATAAATTAGTCTAAGTAAAGGTTTTGAACACTATCTCGATTGTCACAAAGTAAAAGTACAGAAAAATCGCTCTAAATGTACATTCTTTCCAAACCTATAAGTAACCACCTTGGTTATTTCTGCAAAAGATATCGATAACGCGGATGGTGATATAATGTAATCTCTAAAGTATATTGTCACGTGGTTTGCTTAGTCTAAAAATCGTATGAAGCTTTGTTCTGAAAAGTATACTATTTTGTTTCAAGAGGGGTGTTGTAGTTCAGTTACACAGGGCTGAATGATATCAACAAACAATATTTTGCGAGATAATTTCAGGTTAAAGTAAGTTCTATAATTCTTTGATAGATTGCGAAAAGAAAAATGGGCATAAAATGTCGGTAACCACCTTTAAACGAGTGATATAAAAGTATCAAACATATGGAGTAGCATTTGAACGGAAGTTAAACTCCAATTAGTCTAGGGTGTAACTTCCACAAGCCCTCAACATCGACTTAAAATGTCTTAATGAATCTTAATAACAAGCTGAATAATAAAAAAGAAAGCCAAGTGGAAGTTGTTTCAAACGTCTAGTTATTTTGACATCACTTTGGTATAAGGATTCGCTTATATCAACAATTTAAAGAAGTTAGCAATGAAGAGATACGCGTGTGTGATAGGACTTTTTGTTCTGATTCTGATCCACTGTCAGGGTAAAACGTTTTCTCTATCTTGTTTAATTAACTGCAGTATGTGTTAATGTGACTAGCACTTCAGCTTTGGACCATATATCCTTTTCGAGATTGTTGCAGTTGCTTAAAAATAAAAGAAAACTAGAAATCTCATTAAAAAGTTACGCACGTTGGTGGGGCATTAAATTGTACATTTTATCATGTTTATATTTTTATAGAAAATAAATTTGAAAGAACAAAGACAGCAAAATATTATACATTGTTACACCAGTCGCTCGATCTATCTGCACCTCATAATTCTGAACTACCTCCTCACCTAATAGACACTAAAATTTACGAAGCAATAAGACAGTGCGGGAGTAAACTATCTGCTTTTTTAGGCATATGGCAGAGATTAAGTTTCAATAAATGTAGATCAAGTGACCTTGTATGCACTATTAACACTAATACCATAGTGAGTTGATTTAGAACTGTTTATGACTTAAATAACTGTATAACTAACAAAATATCCCCAGGGGACGTTTAATAGAACGGTATAAGATGATATTAGGAATTTCTACCAA
Source organism: Sinonovacula constricta (assembly GCA_007844125.1). Taxonomy (NCBI): domain Eukaryota; kingdom Metazoa; phylum Mollusca; class Bivalvia; order Cardiida; family Solecurtidae; genus Sinonovacula; species Sinonovacula constricta. The sequence goes on from CM017563.1 coordinate 37,975,890, forward strand.
TGCGAGTCGCTCTGATATTTATTCTAACTAGCCTTGTGTCAGCATTTGTAAGTAGGTCAAAGGTGAGGTTAGGTTGCAACGCCGAAAAAGTGTGTTCGTATAATTTTCTAGCAAAACACATCTAAAGTGACACTGGTAGTTAAAAACAAATCGTTCTATGAAAGGGGGTATTTATAAGGATGCCATACCTTTAGGTAGATTTTATTAAAAAAGTTATTTTTGTTTACCAAAACACTTTGAATTTCATAAGACGAGAAATAATGTACTTAATAATGAATATAGTTCTAATTTAATTTATTATAAAAATATTATTTTATATTTTTACTGCTTCCAGCAAAGCACATTGTTTGTGTAAGATTATTATTTTTTACTTAATTTAAAATGGCTTTTTTTATATCCTATTGCTTAAATGTGGTATGCATTTAAACTTTAAAAATACTCTAACAAACGTTTTTTTACAAGATATTCAGGCATATATGAATAAAATTGCTATATCAATCTTTGCCTGTGCTGCTTATGATAAAGAAAAACCCAAAGTAAAAACAAAAACAAAAAAATGAGGCGCCTTTTCATTTACTACTCTTCCTGCTTAGAGCAATATATTTAAAAAAAAAAACTTATAAGATGTCCCTGTGGATTACTGCATGAGGTGCATGTGAAAAATAATAGACTGTGTCCCTAATCAAGCCTAAAATACTGTTATAGCTAATCGAGAAATTGAATATGTGTACAAAAAAGACAGTTATCTAATTTGTAAAAGGCCTGTCAAATACTTTAGAAAGGGTCAACTATACAGATCGCTACAATTCATAAACTATATAAAGTGTTGACTTCTGTGGTAATGTTTGTTTGTTTGTTTGTTGGGTTTATCGTGCCACCAACAGTATTTCAGTTGTCTGGAGACGGTGTCCACTTGAAGTAGATATATTACGACCTGCGCTGTGAATAACATGCCTTGACACCTGGCATATTACCACATTCAGTTACATTTATCCTGACACCAGGTCAACCAGTCGTGGAACTACCCTTATATTTGCTTGAGCCTGAGCAAGGGAGCTATACCACTACATGTACCAATTTTAACGACATTGGTATGTCGCGGCTCGGGATCGAACCTGGGGCCTCCTGTACCTGGAGCTGAGGCTCTACCGATTGCGCTACCAGGTCCGGTTTCTGTGGTAATGAAGGCAGTTGATTCATCATGGCGCTGAAAGCACTGAAGTTATCAATCGGATACCCCGTGGGTCATTCCGTCTTCGTGAAAATTATCCCTCGGATGTACTGCAATGATACTTACAGAAATCACGATCGTTTTGTTCGCCGGAAGTCAGAAGAAGAATATGCCTAAAATGTAGTTCGCACAGAACATAAAAATGGCATCGTTTGACAGCTGTGCGTTTGCTGCGCTGGGTAAATTAAAATTGGGTGAGTTAAATTGAAGCCGCCACAAATTGAAATTTTACAGGCATCGTACTGTAGTGAGCTTTCATACGAGCTGTCATCTTTGTTTTGACGTCAGTCACAAAAAAGTAGTCTAATTTAGGGAAATGGCCGAGGTGATCCGACTACCTACATACATCCGAGAGATGATTCGTAAATTATCCGAGGTGTTCCGAGTGGTTATTTTGCTCAGATGACGACTTGTTATATAACATTCAATAAAAGCGTCTAGTTCGTCTCTCCACCAGCCGAGCGAAATGAACCACAGTGCTATTCCCGGTTTGACTACGACATGAAGATGTTTGAGACAGTCGCTGAAATGAAACAGAAACAGAAAGCTTTGATGTCCTCGCTGACAGACCTGCAGGATCAAATAGAAAGGCTTAAAAAACAAAACGCAGGTATGTCATTTTACCGAGAGTTGCAATATCGTTGTGAACCGGAAGCAAGGTAACCTCCTCAAAACTATATTTAGCTTAGAATTTGATAAGGCTTAAAAATCCATTCTGCTAGTGACATTCCAAGCAACTATGCTTATTTTTATTGTGATAGTTTTATTTCTTGACTTCCATCCGCATTGACAGTATTGATATTTTTTAATCATTTGACATCTCTTAGCTACTGGTGGAGAAAGTTCTCGTGCGATCGCTTGGCCCGGCAAGGGTGGTAACTAGCAAGACAAGAAACACAAGTTTCAATGGCGGCCAGAAACAGTATAAAATAATATCAACGCCTGCAAAGATGAATGACCGCACACTTATTTCTGGCCGCTATTGAAAGTTGTGTATTTTGTCTTGCTAGTTGCTTCCCTTGCCGGGCCAAGTGATCGCAGCGCCTCTCGTTTTTCGTTTTGTGAAACGGTAAACGGTTAGTGTTCTCCTTTTTAATCTACATGTTTACGCAAGGAATCAGTTTTGTTTTGTTGTTGTTTTAATTCGATATATTAAAGCAAAACAGATCAATCTGTACCTTTTCCGCTTTTCTAACTAGATAAACAAAAATGAAAAATGAAAAGACGATATACAGTTACACGGACCCTCATACGCTTGCCTATGTTGAATCCCCAATGTACTGCAAACGATCATCGTTTTTATAAAGAAACAGTCTACTTTTTTGATTTAAAATCTTGCCATAGATTCATTTAATCATTGGCCTGCTCAGCACGAATGAATCAGGCTTATACAAATGGTGTAGATACATATCAACAAGGTATCGATGGAATATATCTGAACATGATCTGTACTATATACAATACATGTTTTATGTTTATATATTGTTACCTTGCACGAAGTTTTAAAGATAATGGGTATTGTGAATGGGATATTAACATATGCAGTATTAATACGTGTTACTATTCTATTTTGGAGAAATAGGCCAAACCTACGTGAGATGGGGAAGTCTTACATGTCCAGACAACGGAGCAGAATTGGTATACAGAGGTGTGTGTTTGTTTGTTTTTGTTTTGTTTTTGAAATATATTGCAGCGACCAGTTATGATCATTATAGCAACGTCCAGCTTTTTGTTGCGGAAGACCCCAGATACACGTCTGGGTAGGTTCACCGGCGCACCGAAGAACTTAATGTGAGAAGGTCTTCAAGCTGACTTGCGGGGCGCCGGTGGTTCTACCTGTGTCTGGGATCTTCCTCCACCAAAAGGCTGATCATAAATGGTCGATGCAATGTATTTCAAAAACAAAACAATACAAACGAAATGCACAAACTGGTAAAAGTGTCGTATCTTAAATAATTAAACAGCCTATTTGTGATCGCAGTATGTCAGCGCTTTTATAAGCTAAATTGGAGTTTTCAGAAATACTGAGCATCTTTATCAACACATTAAATTTTGGTATGTGTCCATATCCATAGGCAGTCTAAGAAAATACATTGATGTGTCATTAAAATGTATGTGCATTTTAGTCATTATTTTGTTTCCTTATATATATATATATATATACTGCAGTAAATTTTATAGCCATATTTAATGTTTAAAAGACTAATACGATACATTTGTTCATATTGTTGTCATCAATAGTTTTTATTAGTTAAAAGAGAATTTTTCTTTGCTTATTGCTGTCTTAAATTTTCAGTGCCGACCATTTTTTTTTTGAGAAAAAAATCTTATAAATAAAAATATCATTGTTGAAAGGAATTTGTATCCAAAACCTGTGCAAAACATGATTGCATTGAGATGGGCTGATATTGCCAGGATACAACATCCATTTTAAAGTATAAAAAACCGCTGTGCTTTTTCATGTATTTTATATTGCAATTTTGTTTTGCTAAATGTCTACAACTCAGATTGATTCTGAAAACAACAGGTTTTATGGGCGGCGGACATTACAAAAGTAAGGGCGAGGGAGCTAATTTCCAATGTCTGCCAGAGTCACCGACATGGGGGACATATCAAGATAGCAAAGCGGAATGGCGGAGTTACATTTACGGTGCGGAGTATGAAATAGGCGGTTCCAAACAATATATGGAAGTGCCTTGTGTCGTTTGTCGTACGCCACGAAGCTCAACTCTGATGATACCTGCTCGTATCTCATGCTTTTCTGGTTGGAAATTAGAGTACGAAGGGAACCTGGTTTCTGCGAAATATGATTACTCTCGATCACAATACGCATGTGTGGACAAGGAGCAGGAATTTGCTCCCGGAAGCAATCCTGCAAATCAAGACGGTGCCTTGTTTTATCAAGTGCAGGGGCGCTGCGGATCTTTACATTGCCCACCATATGTTGACGAAAGGGAGCTGGCGTGTGTTGTGTGTTCGAAGTAGTTTGAAAATCTTCTCTACAACAAAGGATCGTATATTAAAGATGGTAGCCAACAGTTTGGTCCAACAATATTTTAACTGATTATCTTAATGAACAATTGTTACTTGAACAGATATTGCAAAATGCTGTTTATTGATGTCCTTCACCTGTCTGAAACGTGATCTATAATCGTCATTTCAATGTTTTTCAATGTTCATGGATCTGAGCCACGTTACACAGTTATCTTCAACAAGGAAAAATACATGAACACTTACTTTCGAGAACACGTGATAGGATTATCCGTGTAATTGCATGTTATGTCGATATCTATTTCAGCAGAAATTCCTACTGTGCTTTTTATAGATTTGGAAAGAATAAATAATAAGAGCGAGTGTTTTCATGATTTGTACTAACTTACTATTAAGGTTGTGTTAAAAAAATTGTATTCACTTAAACTAAAGTACAGTACTGAAAATCATGAAATTGACAAACGGAACGGAGTGGAAATGAAACGTTTTTCTTTTCCTGTTGAAACGGAAACGGAACGGAGTGGAAATGGAAATGCAACGGAGCGCTACAAACGCTTGAAACGGAGTAAACGGTATAAACGCTATAACCGGAGCGCTTGGAACGCTAGAAACGGTAGAAACGCAAAAATCGGAATGCTAGTAACGGAAGAGTTATTTTCACTACCGCTTCAAACATTTCTAGGTCACCTGATTATTTATAGTAACATTCCAACCGTTTCTTTGTACGAAATAAATTTAAACGAACACAATAACTGGTTTCAATTTATCAACATAAACGCGCTACTTTGTGTTATCTGCAGAAAGAAACAACAAAAAAAATCTTAATTATTCTCAAAAAATCGTATTAATCAAACTCGTACATTACAGTTCCGAAACCGCACAAGTTGTCCAAGTCATCGTGTATTGTCAAAACAGAAACTGCACTAAAATCACTCCACACGATAAAACACACAATTTAACTATAAATTTCTGTCGAAACTGATATTTTAATTCCAATGAAAAGCTTAACATCCGCATTGGATCGACATTCTTAGTCTTCATCGTTTTGCATATGAAGATAGTGTGTACACAGCTGACTTTACACGTATGCGCGCGCAATGTCGCAGCCTGAGTTTGAATTTTCGCTAATTACTTGATAGCCGCATGGTCCGTTCCCGGATTAACTTCGCCTATCATTTTTTGTGAGAATACTGTTTAAAGTATTTGTCATTTACAAAGAATGCATTGCGTGATACAAATTAAAGCTACTTAATAAAATTAAACGTTAACCAAAAGAATGTAAATATCTCATATAACACAAAAACATAAAACAACTAAAAAATAAAACAAACAAACAATGCTATGCATAATTGCAAGGTGTAACCCAATCAAGAACCAATTACATCCTCCCCGGCACTCAGAGCCAACGACTGGTATAATCCTAATGTGCCACGTCTGAATAACGATAGATTTCCAAATAGTGCACGTATACAATTATCGATGACAGTTAAATGAAAAACAATCGTAAAAACGAACTTATATCACGTCCATTTACATGATAAATATCAAAGAAATAATCATCATTACCACCATTAAATTCACATGATCATCATTATGATCCCATAATACCTGTATAATCGCCACTAATCATCACCAGCAGCAGCAGCAGCACCGCCGTCAGGATCTACATCATAATTGTCATTAGCATCAACATCACCGTAACCGTTATTACCATTTTCATCATAATCATAAATAACATCGGTATCACCGTCATCATTATCGGCAGAAGCAGCATCACCGTCATCAGCATCATCATTTCTTTAGTTACAGAGGTATGGATATGTAGTTTATTTTATCTTGCTTTTTTGTCAAGCAAAGTTTCTTATGCTTCTAATCTTAATTGTTATACATCTTATAATGAAGAATGGTGTAAATTTGGACATTGGTGTCAAAATTCCCATTTCTAAATGCATAGTTCCCATAATGCGCTATTATGTATATATGATTAATCGGAACCGCGATTAAAAATCTGCATAAAACTTTGGACTTTATTTGACTTGCAACTATTTGAATGAAGGGCTACACGCCTGGCTACGGCTTATTTCATGACCCCGCCATTTTCCCATTCATGGCTTAAATGTTCTATACCAATTGGTGGTCTAAAGTGGGCCCTACCGGGGACTTAATTTGTGTACCCATTTAAGGATGGAAATGTATTAATTTAAAGTATATCTTTTTCTAAATTCATATTATGTTTCTTCATGCGCATGGGTCCATTTCATACCTTCATAAAGTATTACTCTAACTCAATCCCCAATTTTAATACATGAGCGGACACCCAACTAATAAAGCTAATTGGCAGATTTATGACACCTTGTTTGTCTAGTGGACAGGAAGTGTGACCGTGTTTTGGCGCCTTTTCCCCTTTGTAAGAACACATGCATCCGCTATGCAGCTGTGTTTGAAAATGTCACCATGTGGCAGTCGTGTGGTTTATGACCTTCACCTTTTAAAGAGCAATATGCATTGACTTATGCAAGGACAACAAAAAATAAAAAAACACTTAGGTCTACAAAATCTTTTTTGGCTCATAAAAGGACCTAACGCTATATCTAGCAGTACCCACAATGATGCACCCTTTCCCCACCCCACTCTTTTTTCGTTGAGGAAGAGGAAACGTGGATGGGGGATTTCTTATAGTAAATACTACATAACTTGTCGTTTATGTTTTGTAAATAATGTTAAGAAGACAAGACACTTAAAGGAACAGTCTAATATATACTTTCATCTCGTGTTTAGTCCAAATATATTATTTCAATGGCTCGCCTATTATTTTATAGTTAATCCATACCTTAAATATAAATAGTTCCTTTATAAAAAAAAGTTTATGATCATTTGATGGACAAAAGAAGTTTGTTAGGACATTTATATAAGTAAAAGGATATGCGTTCTGAAACATTATTACATAGTACAGTCCCCGCTCCCTCCCCTCTCACTTCTTTAGAACTTATCATTATGGCAGCTTGAAGACAATTATCGATCGATATCATGTTAAACAGTATTGAGAGAAATAATGGGTCGGTCAATTTGAAACGATTTTTTTTTCTTTTCGGCGACTTCAAATGGTTGTGACTGGCGATTGTTTCCCAGAATTTTCTTTGATGTAGCAGTGTTGGCCAGAGAGCCCGCCGCGCCAAAAAGAAACAACACCGCATTTATTTTGTTACAACCTTGGATAAATTAAAATCACAGTGATTTAATTAGCGACTCCATGTTTTAAGTGCGTTAACAATGTATTGAATAGCCGTTAATTAGCGCTTATATGAGCAAATCGAAAGCAAAAATAACACTCGCTTGTTTTCTTATTTTATGCGACTTTTTATGTGCCTGTTTTCGGAAAAAACAGCATTTGTTCATGTTTATATGAGAAAATAATGTTAACGATGAAATGCGACTCTAATGAGTAATACCTTCCTTAAATTCTTGGATATTACACGTAACTGTCAGCGAAACGTTAAAACTAAAGTCCGCCATGTAACAAATATGGGAAGGGGGGGGGGGGGGGAACGTTCGCCTTTTCATTTTGGCAGTGGGGGTGGGGTGCGGGGGGCAATTATCCAAGGCGCATATGCCACAATTTGCCAAAATTGTGTGTGTCATCGTACAAATTCTAAGATCGTATCATCATTACGTTTTTTTTGCGGATTAACACATCACAGAGAAGTTACTTTTTAGGATACTGGATGTGTGTGGACCACATTTGACAGTTTGTTTATTCCGGGATATGACGTCTGGCGAAGACAAGTAGGTCAGGTAAGGCCTATGGGTAAAAGTGTTAAAATAAGTCATATTGACAAATTCGTCAAATTAACTTATATCCAATAAAATTAATCAACGCGAGATTTCTCGTTAAACAATTAAAACTTCGAAAAAGTCGTGCGAAATTGCCACAATATTTATTTCGTTCTATGTTTGAATCAAAAAGTAATATTTCTTCTTAAACGGTTTAGAGGGCTGTAATTTTAATTTGTGTTTTATTTTACTATCTTCAGTGATTCAGTGTTTGGACAACAAAATTGTGACAGAGCTGCAATTGTGTTTGTGAAATAGTTTCGTTTTTTAGCATCAGTGTTTGGATAAATATCGCGAAAATGAATGACAACAATACAAAGCGTGTTCAACGTTTTTGTTGGTCAGTCTAGATGGGAAATGTATGCACTCACTGAATCTTTACCTGGTGTTTTATTATTGAAATTTGAGTTTTTCTGCGTAAAACAGGTTAGTAGTGAAACATTTTATCGTGATTAGCCTAATATTAACTAAAGCGCAGTTTCCTGTTGTTTCGGCTGATTCAGGAGGGTAGTTATGTGTCTGCAATTTTCCTCCGGGTGGCTGACACTGAATAGCCTCGTCGCAAACAATCTATTGCCGATTCCTTTATATGTAATGGAAGACTTTTGCCTCTCCCCAGAATGTTTACTTCTTTCGTCATATTGCAAACACACCGGAAGTACTTTACATTAAGAAATTTATTAAACGAATTTTTTTAATCAAAATCGCAAAGGAGCGAAATAGAACGATTGAAACGATAGAAACGGTAGAAACGGAAGAAACGATAGAAACGCTGGAAGCGTTTGAAATGCAGCGCTGGAAACGAATAAAACGAAATGGAAACGCAACGGAAGCGGAATGGAAACGGAGCGGCGAACGCTTCCAACTGAAACGGAAACGAAACGGAGTGAAAACGGGAAAATTGTCAATTTCGTAATTTTCAGTACTGTATGAGTTTATGCAGAAATAATGCCCTTATTTAAACAAACAGGGGTCACATACCTTCACGTGTATTTGATATAGGCAAATTGTCGAATACCACCTTTAAGATTGTAACATATATGGGGCTTATTAACCTTTTATAATATTTAGGTTCTTTTCTTTTCTTATTCGCCGTTCTTCTCTGAATATTGTGGTGAAATACAGTGCTAATACCACGCTTACGTGTTCAGATGTGGCATTTTTGTAACACTACCAAAATCCTTTTCAAATGCTGAGATGCGAGTTATAGCGTGTATTTGACGTCATGCCTCGAACGTCGCGCGGTGTGGCATTCAATCAAAATGTTAAACGTTGCGGTTTACATTTATAGAACAGAACAGAACAGAGTGTATTCATTAGACTTGTACATGCATACATTGTCTTTGATACAAAAAAAAACAAAACCCTGACATACTGTCGACGTGATGAAGACAAAAGTATCAATATGAACAATAACTTATACATTAATGTTTTCTTATAAGCGGAGAGTAATGTTTCTTTAGAGAGGAAAATACTAAAATGTAATATCAATCTACAGATCGATTAAATTACTACAATTCTCACTTAAAATGCATGCTAAACAAACTGAGTAATATTAATAAGAACTTTTCTATTCCCTGAACTCATCATGCAACCAAATTTATGAACTGACGGTCTGCAGTAAATGTTAGATTCTAAGTACTTTTTTACGTTTATATCTGAAAACAGTACATAATAACATTATGGGACTGCACACATGTTTTTAGTTAATAATTCAGTTTAGTAAAAAATGAATAATACCAACATTAGTTATAACCACTGCCGACGAATGATGTATTACAGCAGATCGGATTCTTGTTTTCATAACTGTATTATAGTTGTCACAATGTTATAGCTGCTTTGTGTGATTTATACATATTGTCACGTGTTCGTTCTATCTACTTTTAAACTCACCAAAATAAAATTTAAAGCAGATATCGATTTATTAGTACAAACTAATAACAAAATTTAAACATCACGCTATAAATCTTAAAATCTGAAAACATATGTTCACTAGCCATTCATCGCTAAAGGGGGATAACTTCGGTGTGGATTTTCCTAGGACGACATTCGACATACTCGTGTCGAGCATATAGATAGTTTCCACATCATTGAAAATCCCTTATTTTGGCAGCCATCTTTGATGGCAAATTCAAGGCAGTTTCATATTAATTGTATTGAAGCGTTAATTATATTTTCTTGCCATTTCTTCATTTGTGGTACAAAAATTAAAAGCTATGCATATTAGGAAAGCTCTTGAAATTCATATTTTTAGAATGCATTTTTTTAAATGATAAATGTACAAAGAATTCATACACAGAAATAAATAAAATAATTTGCTCATTAGTAAACAAATTGAACAGTGTATCGTTTTGGTTGTATTTTCTTACCTTTTAAACTATCAAAATATAGTTTTGATATTTAAAATACTTCATAAGGGCTGTTCAATTTAATATTAAGTCAGTAAAATAGACTAAAAAATAAAAACACAGTGGTGTGTATATATATACACACAGTAAGGGACGTTAACCTTGACTTAAGCAGTCGACAGACAAAATTTACTTTAAAAGCTTAGTTTTTTTACGCTTACGAGTATGTGCTTACACAACCCAACCTTTGTACCTGGTTGGTGGGGTGGGGTGGGTTAGGTTATGGGGGGAGGGACCCCCCCCCCCCCCCCCCCCCCTGGATCTATACCTGAGACTTTGCGTTTATTAACTTATAAATTAGTCTTAGTAAAGGTTTTGAACACTATCTCGATTGTCACATAGTAAAAGTACAGAAAAATCGCTCTAAATGAACATTCTTTCCAAACCTATAAGTAACCACCTTGGTTATTTCTGCAAAAGATATCGATAACCCGGATGGTGATATAATGTAATCTCTAAAGTATATTGTCACGTGGTTTGCCTAGTCAGAAAAAGCGTATGAAGCTTTTTTCTGAAAAGTATACCGTTTTGTTTCAAGAGAGGTGTTGTAGTTCAGTTACACAGAGCTGAATGATATCAACAAACAACATTTAGCGAGATAGTTTCAGGTTAAAGTAAGTTTTTTTAATTCTTTGATTGATTAAGAAAAGAAAAAGGGGCACAAAATTTCGGTATCCACCTTTAAACGGGTGACATAAACCTATCAAACTTACTTATGGAGTAGCACTTGAACGGAAGTTAAACTTCAATTAGTCTTGGGTGTAACTTCCACAAGCCCTCAACATCGACTTAAAATGTCTTAATGAATCTTAATAACAAGCTGAATAATAATAAAAAGACTGCCAAGTGGAAGTTGTTTCAAACGTCTAGTTATTTTTACATCACTTTGGTATAAGGATTCGTTTGTATGGACGATTTGAAGAGGTCAGCAATGAAGAGATACGCGTGTGTGATAGGACTGTTTGTTCTGTTTCTGATGCACTGTCAGGGTAAAACGTTTTTTCTATCTTGTTAAATTAACTGCAATATGTGTTAATGAGACTAGCACTTCAGCTTTGGGCCATATATCCTTTTCGAGATTGTTGCAATTGCTTAAAATAAAAGAAAACTAGAAATATCATTAAAAAGATACACAACGTTGATGGGGCATTAACTTACACATTTTTTCATGTTTATATTTTTATAGAAAATAAATTTGAAAGAACAAAGACACCAAAGTATTATACATTGTTACACCAGTCGCTCGCTCTATCTGCACCTCATAATTCTGAACTTCCTCACCTAACAGACACTAAAATTTACGAAGCAGTTGGACAGTGTGGGTGTAAACTATCTGCTTTTTTGGCATATGACAGAGATTGAGGTTCAATAAATGTAGATCAAGTGACGTTGTATGCACTATTAACACTAATACTGTAGCGAGTTGATTTAGAACTGTATATGACTTAAATAACTGTATAAATAACCAAATATCCCTAGAGGACGTTTAATAGAAACACTACGGTATTTGATGCTATTAGGAATATCTACCAATGAGAGTCGCTCTGATATTTATTCGGACTAGCCTTGCGTCAGCATTTGTAAGTAGGTCAAAGGTGAGGTTAGGTTGCTACGCCGAAAAAGTGTGTTGGTATAATTTTCTAGCAAAATTCATCTAAAGTGGCACTGTTCTATGAAAAGTGGTTATTTATAAGGATGCCATAAGTTTAGGTAGATTTTATTAAAAAAGTTATTTTTGTTTACCAAAAAACTTTGAATTTTATAAGACGAGAAAAAATGTACTTAAGAATGAATACAGTTCCAATTTAATTTATTATAAAAATATGATTTTATTTTTTCACTGCTTCCAGCAAAGTACATTGTTTGTGTAAGATTATTTTTTTTTTACTTAATTTAAAATGGCTTTTTTATATCCTATTGCTTAAAAGTGGCATGCATTTAAACTTTAAAAATACTCTAACAAACGTTTTTGTACAAGGCATATATGAATAAAATTTCTATATCAATCTTTGCCTGTGCTGCTTATGATAAAGAACAACCCAACAAACAAAAATGTTGAGGCGCGTTTTCATTTACTACTCTTCCTGCTTAGAGCAATATATTTTAAAAAAAACGTATAAGATGTCCCTGTGGATTACTGCATGAGGTGCATGTGAAAAATAATAGACTGTGTCCCTAATCAAGCCCAAAATACTATTATAGCTAATCGAGAAATCGAATATGTGTACAAAAAAGACAGTTATCTAATTTGTAAAAGGCCTGTCAAATACTTTAGAAAGGGTCAACTATACAGATCGCTACAATTCATAAACTATATAAAGTGTTGACTTCTGTGGTAATGTTTGTTTGTTTGTTTGTTGGGTTTATCGTCCCACCAACAGTATTTCAGTTGTCTGGAGACGGTGTCCACTTGAAGCAGATATAGTACGACCTGCACTGTGAATAGCATGCCTTGACACCAGGCATATTACCACATTCAGTTACATTTATCCTGACACCGGGTCAACCAGTCGTGGAACTACCCTTATATTTGCTTGAACCTTAGCAAGGGAGCTATACCTCTACATGTACCAATTTAACGACATTGGTATGTCGCGGCTCGGGATCGAACCTGGGGCCTCCTGTACCTGGAGCTGAGGCTCTACCGATTGCGCTACTAGGTCCGGTTTCTGTGGTAATGAAGGCAGTTGATTCATCATGGCGCTGAAACCACTGAAGTTATCAATCGGAAACCCCTCGGGTCATTCCGTCTTCGTGAAAATTATCCCTCGGATGTACTGCAATGATACTTACAGAAATCACGATCGTTTTGTTCGCCGGAAGTCAGAAGAAGAATATGCCTAAAATGTAGTTCGCACAGAACATAAAAAATGGCATCGTTTGACAGCTGCGTGTCTGCTGCGCTGGGTAAATTAAAATTGGGTGAGTTAAATTTGAAGCCGCCACAAATTGAAGTTTTATAGGCATCGTACTGTAGTGAACTTTCATACGAGCTGCCATCTTTGTTTTGACGTCAGTCACAAAAGTAGTCCAATTTAGGGAAATGGCCGAAGTGATCCGACTACCTACATACATCCGAGAGATGATTCGTAAATTATCCGATGTGTTCCGATTGGTTATTTTGCTCAGATGACGACTTGTTATATAACATTCAATAAAAGCGTCTAGTTCGTCTCTCCACCAGCCGAGCGAAATGAACCACAGTGCTATTCCCGGTTTGACTACGACATGAAGATGTTTGAGACAGTCGCTGAAATGAAACAGAAACAGAAAGCTTTGATGTCCTCGCTGACAGACCTGCAGGATCAAATAGAAAAGCTTAAAAAACAAAACGCAGGTATGTCATTTTACCGAGAGTTGCAATATCGATGTGAACCGGAAGCAAGGTAACCTCTCCAAAACTATATTTAGCTTAGAAGAATTTAATAAGGCTTAAAAATCCATTCTGCTACTGACATTCCAAGCAACTATGCTTATTTTGATTGTGATAGTTTTATTTCTTGACTTCCATCCGCATTGACAGTATTGATATTTTTTAATCATTTGTCATCTCTTAGCTACTGGTGGAGAAAGTTCTCGTGCGATCGCTTGGCCAGGCAAGGGTGGTAACTAGCAAGACAAGATACACAAGTTTCAATGGCGGCCAGAAACAGTATAAAATAATATCAACGCCTGCAAAGATGAATGGCCGCACACTTATTTCTGGCCGCTATTGAAAGTTGTGTATCTTGTCTTGCTAGTTGCTTCCCTTGCCGGACCAAGTGATCGCAGCGCCTCTCGTTTTTCGTTTTGTGAAACGGTAAACGGTTAGAGTTCACCTTTTTAATCTACATGTTTACGTTAGGAATCTGTTTTGTTTTGTTTGTTTTTTAATTCAATATATTAAAACGAAAACAAAAAAGATCATTATGTACCTTTTCCGTTTTTCTAACTAGATAAACAAAAATGAAAATTGAAAAGACGATATATACACGGACCCTCATACGCTTGTCTATGTAGAATCGCCCATGTACTGCAAACGATCATCGTTTTTATAAGGAAACAGTCAGTCTACATTCTTCATTTAAAATCTTGCCATTACTTCATTTAACCCTCGGCCTGCTCAGCACGAATGAATCAGACTTATACAAATGGTGTAGGTACATATCAACAAAGTATCGAAGGAATATATCTGACCATAATCTGTACTATATACAATAAATGTTTTATGTTTATTTATTGTTACCTTGCACGAAGTTGTAAGAAAATAAGGATATTGTGGATGGGAAATAAACATATGCAGTATTTCTAAGTGTTACTATTCTATTTAGGAGAAATAGGCGAAACCTACGTGAGATGGGGAAGTCTTACATGTCCAGACAACGGAGCAGAATTGGTATACAGAGGTGTGTGTTTGTTTGTTTTTGTTGTTGTTGTTTTTTTTTAAATTGACTGCAGCGACCAATTATGATCATTGATACATGTCTGTGTAGAACCACCGGCGCACCGCTAGTAAGCTGGAAGACCTTCACACATTAAGTCCGTCGCCCAGAACGGGATTCGAACCAACGCGGTAAGAGGCTAAGCAGTCAGAGGAATAACCAATCGGCGTCTCTACCACTACGCCACAGACGCCCCCTTTGCACAGGTGAGTATACTGTGCATGTAGATTAGGACAGACCTGTGGAATCTTAAATTTAAACAAGCGCAGTCGTTTTATTTCACACGAACTGCATATGAAACGTTGTACTCTTGAAGTAGCTTGCTAAAATATCACCCTGATTTTTATGGTAACATTCGACGTAGTCCGAATCTAGACCACTGTATCCAGTCACCGTGCCATGTATTTACTTCTGGAATAAACCTTAGAAGTCGCCCTACATTTGTAGCTAATCAGAATCTATGAAAATTTAAATTCCTCAGCGATTTATTTCAATAGAACTTCTTTCTATTTTCTATTTTACAATGAACAAAACAGATTGATCCATTTTACTAAATGGTTTTATTTTCAACTGCGCATGTGCAACAAACCAAGCATTCTGGTTTGACTCCTCCCATTTTAAGGACAAGTTTGAACACGTAAAGACAATTGACAGTTTGATTGACAGTTTTATGTGGCCGATTACATGTCATTTTGGTAGAAAAGGTAGAAGTGAGGCGGGGACTTCTAAGTCCGATAGAATCTATTAAGACGTTTCCATAGAAAATAGAAGCATGTACTCGCTGCGCTCGTTTCGGCTTCTGTTTTCTATAGAAACGTCTTAATAGACTCTATCCTATACTTAGACACTGGACTTTGTAGATACATGTACTGGGTATCACAAAAATTGTTTTTCCCAGGATTAACCTCTAAAATATACGGAAGATATTACCATTAACACTAGCATGATAGCGTTTTGTATATGTTGTTTTGCTCATTGCAGTATTTTCACATATTATAACTCGTTTGAATGAAATGCACAAAGGGGCGCCGGTGGCGTAGGGATAGATTCACCGATTTGTAACTCGTCTGACTGCATTGCCTCTCACCCCGTGGGTTCGAGTCCCGTTCGGAGCGAAGAACTTAATGTGAGGTCTTCCAACTGACTTTCGTTGCGCCGGTGGTTCTACCTGGACATGTGTCTGGGGTCTGCCTCCACCAAAAAGCTGATCATAAATGATCGCCGCAATGTATTTCAAACAAACGAAATGCACCAACTGCTAAAAGTGTCGTATCTTTAATAATTAAACAGTGTCGTATCTTTAATAATTAAACAGCCTATTTGTTATCGCTTGGCAGTATGTCAGCGCTTTAATGAGCTTAATGGGAGTTTTTCAGATATGCTGAGCATCTTTATCACATTTGATTTTGGTGTGTGTCCATATCCATAGGCAGTCTGAGAAAGTGCATTGATGTGTCATTAAAATGTATGTGCATTTTAGTCTTCATTTCGTTTGTTTTTCATGGTAAATTTTAAAAAATCAAATAAACTTCAGTAAATTTTATCGGCATATTTGATGTTTAAAAGCAAAATACGATACATTTGTTCATATTGTTGTCATCGATAGTTTTTAATAATTAAAAAAGAATTTTCCTTTGCTTATTGCTGTCTTAAATTTTCAGTGCCGACCATTTTTTGAGAAAAAAATCTCAAAAATAAAAACATCATTGTTGAATTTGTATCCAATACTTGTGCAAAATATGGGCACATGATGACATTGAGATGGGCTGATATTTCCAGGATAGAACATCCTCTTTAAAGTAAATAAAACCGCTGTGCTTTTTCATGTATTTTATATTGCAATTTTGTTTTGCTAAATGTCTACAACTCAGATTGAATCTGAATACAACAGGTTTTATGGGCGGCGGATTTTACATTAGCAAGGGCGAGGGAGCTAATTTCCAATGCCTCCCTGACTCACCGACATGGGGGACATATCAAGATAGCAAAGACGAATGGCGGAGTTTGATTTACGGTGCGGAGTATGAAAGTGGCGTTTCCCAATACAATATGGAAGTGCCTTGTGTCGTTTGTCGTACGCCACGAAGTTCAACTCTGATGATACCTGCTCGTACTTCATGCTTTTTTGGTTGGACATTAGAGTACGAAGGGATCCTTGTTTCTGCAAAATATGATTACACTCGATCACAGTACGCATGTGTGGACAAGGAGCAGGAAGTTGCACCCGGAAGCGATCCTAAAAATCAAGACGCTGCCTTGTTTTATCGAGTGGAGGGGCGGTGCGGATCTTTACATTGCCCACCATATGTTGACGGAAGGGAGCTAGCGTGTGTTGTGTGTTCGAAGTAGTTTGAAGAATTTCTCTAAAATAATGGATCGTACATTAAAGATGATAGACAACAGTTTGGTCCAACAATATTTTCACTGATTTTTATTTTGATCTTAATGAACCATTGTTACCAGAACAGATATCGCAAAATGCTGTTTATTGATGTCCTTCACCTGTCTGAAACGTGATCCATAATCGTTATTTCAAACATGTATCTGAGCCACGCTACACAGTTATTTTTTTAAATCAAGGAAGGACACATGAACACTTACTTTCGACAACACGTTAGAGCTTTATCCGTGTATATCCATGTGATGTCGATATCTATTTAAGCAGAAATTCACACTGTGCTTATTTATAGATTTGGAAAGAATAAATAATAAGAGCAATTGGTTTCACGATTTGTACTAATTTACCATTAAGGTTGTGTTAAAAATTGTCTTCACTTAAACTAAAGTATGAGTTTATGCAGAAATAATGCCCTAATTTAACCAAAAAGGGGTCACATACCTTTACGTGTATTTGATATAGGCAAATTGTCGAATAAGAATATATAAGACAAAGTCCTATGAGCATTGCAACATATACATAATTCGAAAAAACACAGGACCAAGGTATTCATATGCAAGCCAAATGTAAAAATGAGAACAAATCTGTGATGAGTCAATCAAACTTCGCACGGCCTGATGGGTTTCTCGAATGCAAGCAATGAAAAGGAAACTTATCCATTTGAATAAGTGTCCAAGCGCTGACGTTTTGTTTGAAAAGTTATGACGAAAGTAGTGACGTCCACATAGTGTTTAGAAGAGAGAAAGGTATTATTTCGATTAGAAATCCTACAAAAAACGTTAATAGTAAATGAAATTAACTATTTGAATCAAGAAAAAAAATGATCAGAGAAAAGTAAATGATTGTAGCATCCTGTTCATACGGAGATGGAATTGAGGAATCAAAGTCCAATGTTCATCAAAGGAAATACATCTAACAATCCTTAAAGGATTAATTAAATGACAACATAGACAACGTGCACGGGGAGATTTTTAACGACCGCCACATTGAACAAGTAACATTGCTGTGATAAGGAATACCACCTCTAAGAATGTAACATACATGAGGCTTATTGAAGTTTTTGAACAAAATTTATGTTTTTTTCTTTTCTTATTCGCCGTTCTTTTCTTAATATTGTGGAGAAATACTTTGCTGATATCACGCTTTCGTGTTCAGATATGGCATTTTTGTAACACTACCAAATTCCTTTTTAAATGCCGAGATGCGAGTTATAGCGTGTATTTGACGTCATATCTCAAACGTCGCGCGGTGTTGCATTCAGTCAAAGTGTTAAACGTTGCTGTTTCCATTTATACATGTATATGAAAACAATATAGAATAACATTATGGGACGACACAAATGTTTTTAGCAAATAATTCAGTTTAGTAAAGAATGAATAATACCAACATAAGTTATAACCTCTGCCAACGAATGGTGTATTACCGCAGATCGGACGCTTGTTTTTATAATTGTATTATAGTTGTCACAATGTTATAGTTGCTTTACCCCAGTCGGTCCATATTGCCGACTGACCGTTCTAAGGCGGTAATTGTCGGGTTTGCTCTTTTCGTTAAATGATTCATCACAAATTTGTTCCTACTTTTCGTTTGGCTTGCATGTGAAATACATTTGTTCTGTGCCTTTTCGAAGTTTGGTATATGTTGCAAAGCAAAGGACTTGGTCATATATTCTTATACATATTGTCACTTGTTTGTTCTATCCACTAAAAAACTCTCCAAAAATAAAATCTTAAGCGGATATCGATCTATAAGTACAAACTAATAACACAATTTAAACGTCGCGCTATAAATCTTAAAATCTGAAAACAACTGTTCACAAGTCATTTTTCGCTAAAGGGGGATAACTTCGTTGTTGATTTTCCAAGCACGACAATCGACGTACTCGTGTCATGCATACAGATATTTTCCACATCAAAGAACATTCCTTAACTTGGCATCCATCTTTGATGGCAACTTCAAGGCAGTTCCAGATGAATTGTATTGAAGAGTTAATTTTATTTTCTTGTCATTTCTTCATTTGTGGTCCAAAAATGAATAACTATACACGATTTGATAGCGTTTGAAATTCATATTTTCAGAATGATTTTTTTTTAAATTGATAAATGCACAAAACATTAATAGAAATACACAGAAATAAATAAAATTATTGGCTCATTAGCAAACAAAATGAACAGTGTATCTTTTTGGTTGTATTTTTAACCTTTTAAACTATCAAAATATAGTTTTGATATTAAAAATACTTTATAAAAGCTGTTTTATTTGATATAAAATTCAGTAAAATAGACTGGAAAGTAAAAACACAGTGGTGAGTTTAATACAGTACATATTTCCAGATTTCGACCTGAATTAGCTTCTGCAATCCAAGATGGCTGCCTTAAACTGTCTTATCAGTGCCTATGACATCACATGGAAACTATCTACTAGCTCTAGTATGCATAAAACCACTGTGATAAAATTTCGTTCTTAACAACACAAAGCTACTTAAAATGTACCCGTCCCACTGTAAACAAAAATCCACACCCTGAAGACACACTGGTCCAATAAGTATATTTGTTCCAATGCCTTCTTTCAGTCTACAATGATCGGTACGTTAACTATTCATCAACATTATCAGATGTTTTAGAACACATGTAATTATATGTTATTGATTAAAGTGACATTGAGTTGAAGTTTTTAACCACCATGTTAAAATAAGAAAACTGAAACGAAGTTAAGAATAGTTCTTATATTAATACCAACCTACAAGGGAGATGACTAATACATTTCTTTCATTTCGAAAATGGGAATGGTCTCCCCTGGGTCGCATATGTACGAACAAGCATATTCGATCTAGCCTGCTTGACACGACTCTGACAAAATTTCGTACTCTAAAACTAACAAGTCAAGTTAATATAAGATTATTTAACAAAGTTTTCATGTTCAAAGTATGAGTATACAAATACATAATAAATAAGATAAAACAGATACATGGTGATTTGTAAATATTGTTACATTATTATTTTTAAATAGTATTTAAAACAACAACATTCTGCATTTAGAGATAACTTGTAGAATTAATTAATCGAGCATACTATCAAAAATAAAAACAGTCCTACGCTGCGCTCGTTTTGGCTTCTGTTTTCTATAGAAACGTCTTAATAGACTCTATCCTATACTTTGTACGTAGTTTGAAGTCACCAACGCTCATAAAAGCGGCGAAACTTGACGAATGTATGCGAACTTAGTCGTAAATCGATACGGATACTAATAAAGTGCACGTGTAATGTTACCAAATAATAATATGTATAATTTGATCAGACGGTATATACAATTATACTTGGCATGCATAATCGTACAACAATATAACAACAAATAAATTGATATACATAATGACGATACTACAGTCCTCACAAGTTTATACTGAAACTTTATTCATAAGTTGAATGACTTTTCAAACATTTGTTATTTTGAAGTAGTATTTGGGGATGCATGCTATTCTTTTTTCTTCAAAGAAGGGACAAATCATAGGGTAATGTATTTCATACACAATTTTGATCACATAGTGGGCATCTTTTCTTTTGAATTTCAGCAACTTTCCATATATCATTTTTAATGTGGAGTCTGTGATCTCGTGTTCTGAATTTGATCAGAGTGATGTAAAAATGATTGTTTAAGGCAATTAGGTAATGTTCAAGTGTAGTTAAGGTTTTAATAATTGTCTAGTTATGTCCTTTATGGTACAGATGCATACGGTATCTGGTAATATTGGTCAATATGTGTTTGTTTGACATGTTATTTTTTATGTTTGTGTTAGTGATGTTATCTTGGTTTAACCTCATGTCATTTCTTCCTACTTGGGTAAAGATATGTTAATCCATCTGCATATAGAAATATCACTATTGGAAGTTGTGGTATATAAACTCATTAGAGACCCTAGGTCTATTCCATAGTTATTGTTATTGTTAAGAAGCAATTCAATGTCATTGAGAAAAAAATGTGATAACAGTTTTAGGGGGGGGGGGGGGCGTAAACTTTACCCTTTGTAAATATTGTTACATTATTATTTTTAAATAGTAATTAAAACAACAACATTCTGCATTTAGAGATAACTAGTAGAATTAATTAATCGAGCATACTATCAAAAATAAAAACTTAATGCAGCATTCACAGAGGTTGAGTACATTTGATTATTAATATTATTGCTACACTCTGCATTCTTAACCTTATTATTTGTGTTTGTATATACTTGACTTTTGTATTAAGAAAGATTTATGATAAATGATTTTACAAAAATGCGCTTTAAATTATGTATAATTCGAAAACAAGTGTTCATGTATATTGAATATCAGTGATGTTTGCCACATAACAAAGCGCCAAATTAAATCGAACGCTTAGCTAAAGTCTGTGTTTGCACAAAAGAGTTTCTTTTTTGTAGTGACGAAGTATTTCTATAAGAGAGTGTAATGTAAATATATGGTATGTAGTTGAGTATTTTGGACTTGATTTTCCTGTATTATGTTTCTTTCTTCTAGATATTCATTAATACAAATGTATTAAGTCCTATGAGCATTGCAACATATACCAAAAGGGACAGGACAATTACATTAAGTCTAGTATTTATTAATTATGTAAATAGTTTTCCTACACATGATACAAGTATTATTAATCTATAGTTTGACGTCGGCTTGCGGATCGGGAGGTCGTGGGTTCGAACCCCGGCCGGGTCAAACCAAAGACTTTAAAGTTGGTAGTAGTGGCTTCCCTCCTAACGCTCGGGGCTAAGGGGACAGCATTACGCCTAACTCGTCGGTGTCAGTAAAATGGACCGGACGGGTTCAGTTCCTGGGCACCTCATAAGTGCCCCTGTGCTATAATGATAGAAATGTCGCTGCGCAGTATCGGAAAAAACGCCGGCTAATCCCATCCCTATAGTTGGATGGCCACAATGAGTTACCTTTACTTTTGTATATATTGGTATTATGATTCCTTTTAATCAATGTGTTGGAACTATTCCACTTTTAGTATGACGTTAAAAAGTTTGTGGAAGATAAGTAACATCTCTTCACATATTTGATATATTCATTTAAAACATTGTCTGTGCTATGTGATTCATTGTTCTCTGCAGTCTGTCTAGTATATGGTGCATTTGCTGCAGCTTGTATTCATCAAATGCATTTTCTTGGACTTCATTTTCATTTTAACTCCAATTAGTATTTTTTAAGTGATTGTATAAATCGTCTTAGCCTTTTTTTACAGTCAGGGCATTAAATCATGTGAATTTTCATTTGTTGTTGCATGTTTTGCGTTCAATCTATGTTGTCATTTAATTCATCTGTGTTACCTGTAAGATGGACAATGAACTTCGGTTCCTCAGGTCAATCTTCACATAAACTGGATGCTACAACCATTTAGTCTTCTCTGGTCATTTTTTCTTGATTCAACAAGTTATTTTCATTAATATTCAACAATTTTTGTGTAGTTCTTCTCATCGAAATAATACCTCTCTCTCTCTCTCTCTCTCTCTCTCTCTCTCTCTCTCTCTCTCTCTCTCTCTCTCTCTCTTTAAAACGCTATATGGGCATTATTATTCAATGACGTCACCACTTTCGCCAAAACTTATCAAACGTCAGCGCTTGGGCACTTTTTTATTTAAATAGATCGGTTTTCTTCATTGCTTGCATTTGCGAAATCCATCAGAAAGTACGAGGTTCCCAGTTCCAAGGCGGTAACTGTTGGGTTTGCTCTTTTTGTTAAACGACTCATCACAAATTTGTTCTTACTTTTACGTTTGGCTTGCATGTGAATACCTCTGTCCTGTGCCTTTTTCAAATGTTGTATATGTTGCAATGTTCGTAGGACTTTGTCATATATTCGTTTTCTGGAAAATTTATACTAGGACTGTTTACGAAGGTCTCATTGATAATGTGTTCGCATTTAAGTTTTATCTTATGTTGTGTTATTGTTTGCTCTTCTGAGAGTCCTGTGAGTAGCTGCTCTAGCTCTGTTTTGCTGATATTGTCTATAAATAATTGTTAATTTTCGGTTGTCCACTTGGTTCGTTCTTGAGTTTTCTAGTGATATTTACTTTTTATATCAACATGTACTCTGATGTTAAAATTCAGAACAGAGCATTCATCAGAGAATAGAGCACACAATTTTCTAATATCAGTAGTATGAATAAGGGTAAAGTATGACGCATCGCATACAAAATAATCGATGCAGAAACACTTTTAAAGTTTTATAAAAAAATCCATAAACAATACAAGAACAGTCGCTGATGCTTCGCATCAAAGGCGACGCAAAAAGTTAAAGAGATTACAGCAATATGGGATCAAGTAACAAAGACACTGGAAAAAATATGGTTTTTATTTGAAAGTTTTCAATATACTATAAAACTCGAAAAAGAAGTCTATAAAACTTAGGTTTCTGAGATCATAGAATGGTTAAAAGCATAATAAAAAGCAAAAACCCGACACCATTTAACAGGTTTTCTAAGATGTTACATATTTAGAAAAAATGCAAAAATATTATAATTTATTATAAAACTAAAGTGTACAAGCAGAAAATGCACATTCAGCAGCCCGATATGACACAAATAAGTATTCAGATAGTATTTTTCTCGAATGAAGTATGTTTGTTTTTCCTCAGTATCTTATTGTTTATTTTCATTTTGAAAGTTATAGACACACAAAAATAAATATAAAAAGCATAATATAGAACGCCGCTTACCGAATTAGGACCCGTATTTATCAAGTTTAGAAAGTCCGCAAAACAAACTTTCCCCATGGGCAAATTTCAGTGAGCATTCCATATATAGGTGTTGTGCTCCAATTAAAAAATTTATTTTTTGCATATTTCTATTAGCTTGTTACCATTGTTGTTCATTCATTTATCTTCTGAAGTGCGATTTAAATAACTGTTATTTACTAGCAACATATCTCTCTGGTCAATAAATGATATGGTATGTTTACAAGGTCAAATTCATAATTTAAAATAGTGTATCCTGTAACAAAGCCATCTATTTTGCGTTGAAGTCCCCATAAAAATATATATAATCAAATTGCGCGTTCATTTAACTGATTTCGTTTCCTTGTATTTCAAGTTCATCATTATTAAAAAAATTGTGATTATAAGGGTGGGATATATTCATTTCCAAATCAATCGGAATTCCTCGGGTAATATCGTCCTCGGGACAATCATCCTTCGGATGTATCGGCGGGTGCAATAATACTTACAGATTCAAGATCGTTTTGTTCGCCGGGAGAAGACTATGTCATAGAAAGTTCATAAAAAGCGATAGGTGTGGTATATAGAATTGTTTCATTCTATAAACTTTCATTTATCAATTTAACTGTTAGTATCCCGTTGCATATACAATTGTTTCTGCATTTTCAGTAGAAATTACAAAACATTATCTTTGTTGATTTCATTGGCAGTGACATATTCGCGGGGTTTTCATCGTCATACATCCGAAATGATTCGTGAATGATCCGATAAGTTGATTTACAAATATGTTGTCATGGTCTAATTTAGTGTATTTTTGGATACTTTTATCACTAGCACGTGGTCAGATTCCGTCTCTATTACTTTGACAAATGGGTATACATAATCAGATACAAAAGCATCCAGTCCTCCGGATTTTCTCGATATTTTTGTTTATTGTACATTTCTGGGTTTCTTGATAAAAGTGAAATTTTCCATTTTTAATTTGTCTAATTTGGTTTCACTTTCAAAATTCAGGAAAAGAAGAACGGCTGATAAAACCACATGCATTTAGCGATCCAGTTTTAAAGACATTTGGACGGAAACTCCACTCTCCTCCCTATGATTTCTTGCTTTGTTTTTGGGAGCTGCTCAGGCACTTTTAGTTTTAACTGCTTTTTGTGTGGAATGGTTTGTTGGTTCTGTAGTTTTGTGAGTTCTTGGTGTTATTCTCTGTTCTTCCAGTTGCATGAGCTGTGTGATTTTAGGGCTGGTGGTGGGCCATGGGGCTGCTGAGGATGACATTAGGTTTCAGAGGCGCTGGTTTGCAATACTATTGGTGTTTAGTCGCCTCTCAATTTCTTCCTCGCCTTGTTGTAGTTTCATTGGTTGCTTCTCTGCTTGTTGCTCAGGAATAACTACCTCCACTTCCTCCGTTTCTTCTTTTTGCCTTGACGCACTGTCATCACATGGTTAAGTATTTGTAAACTCAATGATAGTCTCATGTAGATGACGGCTACTATTGGATTTCACTGAAGATGTGCATTGGTCAGGATCGAAGATGCCTCTTCACCTGTTCATCATCTCGGCCCATTCTGGGAATTTATCCCTTTCTACTCTTTTGTCAATTACTAGCTTACCAGGGTATGTAATGTATACTTTCTTGTTCTGCTTTTATCTTGCTTATACATGTGTATTAGCTACAAAATCTGTAAGGGTTTCAAATGTCTCCTTCAGTTAGTCTCTGTTGATTCGGTAATTAAGTTTGCTCTTCAGCTGGCACGCTTTGGACACAATCAGTTCCATTGACTTGTAGTCTCGGAAACATATTATAATTGAGAGGGGAGATTCTAAGATTCTTTTGACTTTTCTTGACCGTGGAATTTCGACCGTAGAAATATCTCCGCGGCTGTCAAATGCGATGAGCTCGTAAATCCAACTATATTTTAGGATCAAGATGTAGCTCGTTGTTTAGGAAGAAATAATTGCGGTTTCAAACCCCGGCCGGGTCAAACCAACAAATTTAAAGTTGGTAGTAGTGGCTTCTCTCCTAACGCTCGGGGCTAAGAGGACAGCATTACGCCTGATTCGTCGGTGTCACTATAATGGACCGGCCGGGTTCAGTCCCTGGGGCCCTCATAAGTGCCCCTGTGCTATGAGGATAGAAATATCGCTGCACAGTATCGGCAAAAATGCCGGCAAATCCCATCCATCCCTTTTAAATAATTGCCTCGCAGTTCTCGGTTATATTTGTTTCCGGGTTGCCTCTAAACATCGGATTATTTCTTATGGCTCTGGCTTCTGAATCAACAGATTTGTATTCTGTTGCTTCCAGTCTAGTATTGGAGTCGTTGCTCTGGTTAACAATATTTTCTATACATTGTTAACACCTTGAAAAAGGGTGTCAATGTTGTCGACATTGGCCATCATATAAAACAGAGTGACCAGTTTCTCGTCGGTAGGAAGAGACCTAAATTTATTGGTTGAAATAGAATTGTCATCACTATTCTGCATATTTTGTGGGGTTTTATTGCTCTGTTTACAGAGGTATTTTGATACGTTCTTCCGGCGACCGTCTCCGGCTACTACGCAGCTACCGTCGTCAACATGTGGTTTGGGATGATCAGTGAAAATCTATGTTTACTTGCCGCTTTCTCTCCCATATTTTTCGCTTTTTTACACTTACACGCAAATACGACGCACTTACTTTCAATTCGCTGGCACTTTTACTGGCAGACAGACAGTACAGGTAGTAACAGTCTCAAATTAATAGCCATTTGTTTATCCCTCGGAAAAAAGACGTGTTCGTCATTTCCATGACCACATGGCCATGTATTTCTATGTAAATACAAATGCTTGTTTGTTGGGTTTATCGTCCCACCAACAGTATTTCAGTTATCTGAAGACGGTGTCCACTTGAAGCTGATATAGTGCTGCCTTCACTGTGTATAGCATGTCGTGAATACCCGGCATAATACCACACCCAGTCACATTATCCTGACACCGGGCCAACCAGTCGTGGAACTACCCTTATAGTTGCTTGAGCTTAAGTTATTACAAATACAAAGGTCTTACCTCAGTATTTGGTAGGTATGAGTATTTAGTTACCTAGAATCTTTTTCAAAAATGTCATTTCCAAACGTTAAAGATCGCCTTAGACTGCAGCAGAATGATGCAATCGTACCTTATTTAATGACTATATCAATGAGTTAAAGTTCTTAAGAACTACACGTACATTAAAATGAGAAATTTAGGAATAAAATTAAGAATATTCTTAAAAATTCCTAGCTGCAAGGGAGATAACTAGTACATGTATTTCATGTTAAATATGGGGAAATAGTCTCCGCTAAAATCTTTGAGTTCAAGTCTAAGAAAGTCGGTGTGCTTCTTACTGGTTGAGTTTGAGCGAAATAGATTCTGATTTTTAGTTTATCATCTGATTATTAGTCTTAAAATGCTCCTATTCTAGTTGAGACTAATTACCGCTTAGCTAGCTAAGTATGATTTGATCAGGTTTTGGGAAAAAACGTAAAGATCTGCATCAGCCAGGTCTGCTGGCAGACTTCTGGTCAGGATCTTCACTATTTTTGTGGCATCTCGAGATAAAATATTTACTTTTTTTGCCTTTTAATTGAAGGTAAAACAAGTGATAACTTGTATTGGTTTTAAAATGTTGTAGAATTATAAGATTCATCTCCGTTCAAGATATTTAGAAGGTCCATAGCAAATTATGATGAAGGTGGTCCCGCGACTGTGATAAATGGGTCCTCTTCGTCTATTGAGCTACATTTGGTCCCACCACAATTTGGCAGAGTCTGGTTGGAATCTACCGCTTCTCCGGGAATATCAATTAATTTCCTTTTTAACAGCGATTGACGGATCATTTTGTAACGGGTTATCAATGGTGAAGCGACCGCTGCTCAATCGGGAGAGGCGTTTTTTTATATTTCTGGGAAACACGTCACAGTTTTCGAAAGTTTTCGAAAGTTTACTGTGCAATCTTCTATGCAGCGGCATCTTTTATTGTCACAATTTTAGTTAGAGTGTTGAACTGTATTAGATTGGAATGTCGTTGAAAGGCCAGAAGGGGACATTTTAATTAAATTGTCGAATACAGTGTCTTCTCGTCGTCAAGCTTTTCTCTTCTTCGGTTCTTCTACGAATTCCTTAAAAAGAAAATATGTATATGTGTTATTTAGCAATTTCCATCACCAACACCATCATAGTCATCATCGTCGTCGTCGTTGGGCAGTGTGGGTCTGTAGGGTATTTGAAGATTTACATCTCCTTTATGCCCTCCCTGTCAAACACTCTCACATGTATGGGGGAAAGGAAAGATTTTGTTTCTTGATCCGCCAGCAGCAATTCCTGTCGACAGAAAAAGAGTAGCATGCTCCTATTAGAAATATTTTAGAAAAAAAACAACATTACGCTACAACGTCAAAGGTGGTATCCGATAGTTTGCCTATGTCAAATACAAGTAATAAAGCCTTACCCCTGTTGGGGATTTTGGGCTTTTTCTGCTTAAACTCATGCTTTAGTGTAAATTAACACGACTTTAAACACCCGCTCAAATGTCAGACAGTAAATATCGTTAAATTCGCCATAAATGTTATTTCTTTCTAAATCTACAAAAAGGCACGATTGGGAGTTAAAAACAGATACCGACGTCAGAGCTTATTATCCGGATTTTCTAAGTTTAAAACCGTGCAGCACGGCTCAGACAGGAAATACATGTTCACCAAATTAAGGACAAATTAGGTGTTATGTTACACTTTTACATTGATGTCGACAAAATCTCCATGAAACGACCAACAATTCGTGCAACGATTAACCATAGCAACCAAACTTAAATTTGTTTTCTTTTCTGTTTATTTGTTTTTGTGGTAGCTTTTATTATCGTTGCTTCCCACTCTTAAAACTTAATTTTTGTCGGTATAATTTTCTTGTTTGTTGCAGGATTTGTAAGACTCGTTCATTACATAATTTCATTCACTTCAATATGCCATTCGCGTAACATATACACTAATAACTCCTTAATCCGTAGATTTTGGACCGCTGAAAATGCACGGAATGTTCAGGATTCCAGATTGTAGAATTTTTTTAGTTTTCATTCTTTATTGGCTTTTTAAAAATTGTGTATGTCTGAAATAGCAGGGCCAAGTGAAACAAAAGACAACACCTGATACATTTTCTCCTTTTGAGTGGGGCGTTGCATCGTTATCATTTTGTTTGTGATTTCAAAAGTTTCAAAGCAATGCCTCAGATAAGCATAGCCTTGATTTCTTCCATTTTATTATGATAAGCGCATAGAAAATAAATGATTTGTTTACCGGGAATAGTGGGGTAGAGTCACTTGGCCGTGCACTGACAT
Organism: Sinonovacula constricta; assembly: GCA_007844125.1. Classification (NCBI taxonomy): domain Eukaryota; kingdom Metazoa; phylum Mollusca; class Bivalvia; order Cardiida; family Solecurtidae; genus Sinonovacula; species Sinonovacula constricta. Next base: position 38,005,225 of record CM017563.1, read on the forward strand.
CGAAGAAGAGGACGATATCGACTTCGCTCTGAATCCATATAACCAGTGGGTATGGCGAGTTGAAGGTCAGCCCAGCATCCACCACATACAGACGTTTCACGTTGGTCGGATGCATCTCGTACATGCCTGCGAACATCTCTGTGGAGGAGGAAATAACATAAGATTAAGACAGTAGAAAGCATGTATGGTACATACAAATTACCTATAAGCTTATACAAAAAGTATTAAGGTTGATTGGGTCGCAGAGAACGTGACCATAATAGTAATAATTGGTTTTGGAAATTTCTATGGGGTGATGACACAGTTTTAAGAGGTTTTCGTATTTTAGCAGTAAGGTTTATGTTTATGCTATTCAGCAGTAAAATGACCACATTGTTCTATATCTATTATGCTGTTAGGATTTAAGGTATTAGATGTGTAATTAATCTCATGAATATTCGTGTAAGGTCGGCATTTAGGGTTTTACGATGTTACATGTTCGATCATTTACGTCAACACTCTGCCTTCCGAGAACAAAATCACCCGATTTTAGTTTTCCAATTTTATCTAATGAAATCGCGCCAATTTCTTCACCCCAAAATGGCGACAAGGAATCGCGGTCAGCGAGGAAGAATCGCAAAAAAAAAAAGCAAAATTAAAGCAAAGAAGGAAAGAAGTGTGTTTTCTAATGTTTTGGAGTATTTTTATTTAGAAAAGTATACTCTTATAAAAATGTAGAAAACAACTGACATTACTCTGTTTTCTTTATTTTGTCTTCGTCCAATGTTGACAAGTATGAGACTATTTAAAGGTCAGATTTGAGGACGTTGACCTAGTACATAAAAATTCGCAAAACTCCAGTTAGCTGAGGTGAAAAGTTGTTAAAATAATCCAGAATACAATGCTGAATAATGTGATCTATCATTTGTCAGGAGTTAATTTAGTCACTATTACACATCTAATACCTTAAACTGTTTGTTGTACATTTTATGGTTAATATGTATTGGGTGTCTGTCCACTTAATACAGAAATGGGCTGACAGTTCGCGATTGGTACACAAGTAACATTGTAATGACCGAAATTGACCAGCAAAGACAGGTATAGACCAACAGTTCGGGGAATTGTCTTTAGTATCAAATGGTAAATTATCGTGTATTAAGCATATTTTATGGATGGTTGTTTTGGATGATGATTTATATATTAAAACATGACCTGTATATATATTAAATGAGTTGCTACGTTAAAGTAAATCGAGTGTAACAGAAAATATATAGAATTTAAAAATTAACACAACAGGTGACTTGCATATTTTAATGTAGACGTGTATACCAAATTTTAAGAAAATTCTCCAACCAGTTTTGAATTGATGAATATATTTGTCTTCGAAAATTGGTATTAAATGTGTTTTATTTTTAGAAATACAAACACTCCAAATATTATGTTATTTCCGTTTTAGTATTTTGCTATTGAGTATCGTTTGAAAACAAAAAAAACAACAACATTAGACCAACAACAAAATCATGTTACTTGATTGGCTTGACTTAAACTACTCCAAATATGTAATTAATTATTTACAAACCAAGCAAGTTAAAGACTCATTTTCCCAATTGTTCTGCTTACAGTACTTTATTGCAAAAAGCACCGAGCTCTTGATAGCCACACGATTTCTTTCACAGTTGCCCAGAATGTGATGCTGCAACAACAACAAAACTAATAATTTCACTACATGGTTTTGATTTTCTCTTTTACTAAATATACAACGAATTTGTAATCAAATTTAGCACAAACCATACAATTAAAATTCATTTACAAAAACAAAAATTAAAAACTATACATGTTTCCTTCTTAATTTGGTAGAGTTATGCAGAAATAATTGTCTAAGTAAAAAGGTAGAAAACGAATAATTTTACCATTCGTCCCAATACTGGGATTCGAATCCCCAGTTTAGAAGCAATTTAACCCTTATTTTGATACTTTTCAACTGGAGGTGCATCAATACATTTGCTCTACTTTAATTATTAATGTGAATATTGGTCCGAGGTTTAAGCTTGTTGGTCATAAATATGTGAAAATCAAGGCTCATGCATGCAACTACCTTACGAAAACATTTTCGTATGTTGAATGCTCTGTTTACAACGTTTTTCTTTACATAACTTTCCTGCAACTTTGATGCTCTGCATAAATTTCTTCTTGTACGTACATTTTTCAAGATTTGGTTATAGATGTATGAGAAACGTTGAGTATTAGAGCAGGCAGAAAGTATAAGGCAATAGAAAACGATCAAATTACTTTATTGAATCTGTTATTTGTTTACAAATGTGATGTTCGGGAAAATTATTAATTCAGCAAAGTTTATATTTCCAAATATGGCGATAAGACAAAGCGTGTAACATGGATCTTATTTAAAAGAAATAAGAGGATACACAATGTATAAAACATTATGCTACAACCATTTACTCTTCTCTGGCCATTTGTTTCTTGATTAAAGAAGATAATTTTATTAACAATCAACAATTGTGTTCTTCTAATAAAAATAATACTTCTCTCTCTCTCTTCTAAATACTATGTGGTCATTTTTTTTTTCAGTGACGTCACAACTTTCGTCAGAACTTTTCAAAGAAAACGTCAGCGCTTGGACATTCAAATCGATCGTTTTTGGTTTTTTTTTTTTTGTTTTTTTTTGTCATTGCTTGCATTTGAGAAACCCCTCAAGAACAGCGTGTTTAGAGCCCTGTAAAACCGGTTTAAGCACCCAAGTCGACCCCTCTTGCCGACTGACCGTTCCAAGGCGGTAACTTTCGGGTTTGCTCCTTTTGTTAAATGACTCATCCCAGGTTTGTTCTTACTTTTACAGTTGGCTTGCATGTGAATATATTTGTCCTGTGTCTTTTCCAATGTTGATATTTATATGTTGCAATGCTCATAGGACATTGTCATTTATTCTTATCATTTAATATAATAAAAATCGCGTTTACATACTGTACCTACACCACCACAACCACAACCACCCTAAAACGACGTAAATGGTACGTAAAACCTTTATGAACAACACTACCTAGAACTTGTTAACATTATAAGTAAAACTTAAGTATTACTTTTATCAAGACAACACAATTTTTAACAATTTAAGATAAGAATGAATAGTTCGTTCGATTGCAAAATATTTAAAAAGTTGTAATAACATATTAAATGCATGTATATAAAACTAATTTTGCTTCAGGTCACCAAACACCTGGCTGTCCTTATAAATGGTAAGTTATATAAATGTGAAATTCCAAATTTTACAATGCACGCTCGAGGAGATTTATATTGTCGCCTCATGTAAAGTAAGTAAAATTTTGAACTATTGTGCCGGAAGTATTTCATAATTATAAAAAAATTAAAACACTGTTTTTCATAAGGAAACCATCTTTTGAGTGTCTTTGTTGATTTATAATTGTTTATACATTGTTAAACTTCACATAAATAATGAAAAGAACGCTGACAATAAAACACAATCTTTGAACTCACCAGGTATGCATTGAATATAAAATTTAAATGCTCTCAAAATGTAATGTTCAATTTTCAAATGTAACACAAATCTTAAAGTTCCATTCAAAATGTGCATGCAGTTCAATTGTATGAATCTCCCTGTAAAAGGGCGAATTCCGAGCCGTTAAAATGATGTAAACGATCTTATACTGATCAAAAACGATAACCGAACTACAACCAAACAGCTGTTAATCCGACAGTTGGTTTAAAACGATCACAGAATTAAAAACAGTTATAGATCGGTAAGTTTAAACTTAATTTTAAATGACTGTTACTTTTAAAATAGCCAATAATGTATCAACAATAATAAATTTTAAAATTATTATAAGCGAATAATACAGAATTAAGTAGTTGTTATTCGACATTTGGCACAATAACGGTCAAAATAATGTCTTAAAGAACAGCATGTTTGAAATAGCATAGTCTTTAAAGCCTAAGCCAAATAAATAACATTCGACGTGTGATTTCGTTTTAAATTTTAATATTTTTAATATTCCTTGAATGGAAGCTAATGAGTTCTACAATAACTGTCTATTCTATTTAATACAATATTAATGTACTTCAATATATAGTTATTGCCATAATTAAAGTTCAGTTTGACAATGCAAAAGTTTAGATTAAATTAAAAAGTATAATACAAATAATATAGTCTTGAAGTTTAAAACAATATCAAAGTATTACGAAGTAAAAATAGTCCTAATCGATACCAATTAGGCTTGAACCCACAACCACCAAAATCTAAAAAGCAAGATTGCGCGCCAAGTATCTATTATTGCCTATTTCGTGCCATATGTTTAAATGTAAGAATACAGTGGAAACATTTTAATGTATGTTTCTATATTAAGGCTCTTTTGATGTTGCGATTAGAGGATATAGGGCAATTACCAATCCGTAATTCATAATAAGTATAAATTAATGTAAACTAGTTTTGAATAGATTTTGACTATATATAACATACTCGTTATTGGCTTTAAAAACAACAACACAATAACAAACAAAACACAAGAGGATTAAGATTTAAAAAAACAACAACAGTAAGTAGTAATACTACGATATATGTGTGTATGTGTGTGCATGCGTGCGTGCGTGTTTGTGTTCTTTGTACTGTAACATCGCACCGACAGTTATTATTGGCGACGTCCATCTATTTATAAAAATAACAGATTGAAATTGTGTATATGTATTCTTTCTTACTTTATTGACCATTTGGGTATACATTTTTTAAATATAAAGAAAATAAATTCCAAAATAAGCTTTTTAAAAATTACCACTGTCACTGGTATGATTCATTTTACTATTTTTAAAGAGAAAAAATGCAATGTCAGCAAATAATTAACGAATTATTATGAGTTGGTTACAAATCATATAACGTGCTCTTAGTAATGAATAAGACGTTCATATTATTATATCATCCAAATTTAAGTGTAAGCACTTATAACAAGCAACTCTACTCAGCATATGCGTCACAAGTTTCCCTAGAAACAAGTTACCCACTTTGTCATTGCGTCAGCCAGTCTATTGACATACTTACCACAAGTTCTTATCAAATACCACACTGCAACTTGATCCAGTAACGCTTGATCCACTTAATTATCTGCATAATTTCGTCAATTGGTATATTGTTCTTATAACACCTCAAATTGTCCTTGTAACGAGTGCTCCACTTTGTCATTAACTTAACTTTGTTTAGTGATGTATTGACAACCTGTTACATGTGTATGCAACTTGCCATGCAATACTTTTTAAAGCGACCTGGTCACTTGTGTAATGTTTATGTCTGGTATAGACTCTCGCGTGATTCGTTTAGACATATTCTACGTTCTTGATAACTACATAGTTAATTAATAAGAATATATGATAAAGTCCTATGAGCTTTGCAACATATACAAAACTCCGAAAAGGCACAGAACAAAGGTATTTCACATGCAAGCCAAGCGAAAAGTAAGAACAAATTTGTGATGAGTCATTTAACGAAAAGAGCAAACCCGACAGTTACCGCCTTGAACGGTCAGTCGGCAATATGGACCGACTGGCGTGCTTAAACCGGTTTTACAGAGCTCTAACCTCACACTTCCTGAAGAGTTTCTCAAATGCAACATACTTAAATAAATCTTTAACACTGGTGTCTTACCATGCAAGAGAATTTGCAAGCCCAACAATACATGATGTCATTCATATTAAAACATGTTAATTTTAAAAGAAAACTGTAACATTTTTATAATCTCATCTGCAGACATATGCCGACATTTGTATGATATATTTAACCCGCTATATATAAACATACATACTCCGACAAATGAGTAAGTAGATCTAAGATGATGGTTTTACCGTTCAGTTTTTTGTCTTCACGTGAAATGCAAGGAAGTGGGACAAAATAATTCAATAAAGGATCTGATATGAGTGTTCATTAGATACGGAAAATATCTAACGAGCTAGATAAAATGTTACGAAACAAGCCTCGTATCATTTTAGACAACAAGTTTAATATTTTCAGTATCTAATGGTAACGAATATTAGATTTGATTTATCACATAACCAAAACAAAACAAAACGTTTACAATGCGTCATCTTTTTGTAGCATGAACAGTCGGCCTGTGACATCTGTAATTCGGTTTGGGAGAATCCGCACAAAAAATAGTTCCACTCTTTACTCGACCATTTTCCATAAAAAGGGAACGATTTGTTCATAACAAATGTAATAAATTATTATTTTTATGAACTAAAATGAAATTTTTCAACAAGATGAATAAAATGGCGACAACAAAGTGATCACGAAATGGCATATACACTACACATACTTAATGACGTCACACTACGATAACTAACTAGTGTGTTACCAAAAATAACGCATGAGTGTTACCTCACGCTCGCGTGGTAGGTTAAGTGATAAAATGTATCAACTCCTTGTCAATGGGTGTATTTCATTATACTAAAAAATACATGTACAAAGAGAGCAGTGGATATGTAACAAAAACCATTCTCAGTTTGATTAATGTTGTATTACCAGCCATCATGGTTTCTTTTACATTTTTTATATTTCAAATCGATTATACAATATACACTTCACATATAACTTAGTCATGTCATTTTATTATAATAGTAGTCAGAACGGGTCGATCGTGGCGTTGTGGTAGAGTCGCCGATTTGTAACTCCTGTGACTGCTTAGCCTCTCGCTACTAGGGTTCGAGTCCCGTTCGGAGCGGAGGACTTAATTTGGGAATGTCGTCCAGCTGGCTTGCGGTGCGCCGGTTGTTCAACCCAGACATTTGTCTTGGGTCTTCTTCCACCAACAAGCTAGACGCTTCTATAATGATCATAACTGGTTGCTGCAATGTACTTCAAAAACAAAACAAAACAAAAACATAGTAGTTAGAACACTTTTAAAGAATAAAAATATCCACGTACTAAAAAAGGGTAATCATGGTATTTAATTGTTAATAAATTGTCTGATATGAGTTAGTAAGCCTGAGCTAAAACACATATTAGTAATTGCATTCTGCCTCTATATTTATCTTGCACAAATCAAGACCACCTCTTGTCTTGCAGTATTTTTGTACATATGTAACTATTACAATTTCATTATACATCTGGATACAAATATCCACACAAAAATATCTAAACCAATGGAAAGTAGCAAAGAATTTTATTAATTACGGATGGGTTTTATTTCTTTTATTCTTACTTAAACAAATGAGCTATATTGTATTTGCAGAGCAGTCGCGAAACAGCAAATGATGACAAATACAAATTTTCTCCAATAGGCATATAATTTGAATTTTGAGCAAAAGCGCTTTTTTCATATGCCTACATGCCAACGATATAAAATCATACGCTTAAATAATGTATGTTGGGTTGTTTGGTGCGTTTTGATACTGAATTTGAGCTAGTGGTACCAGTCCAGGCTTCAAACAGGCATCTTTTATAAGAAAACAATTCCCTATGTACACATGTATAGCCCATGTGAGCTCCCATTGGGTTAAAATGGGGGAAATGACTCGCATACAAGCGTTTCCAGCACAGGCTGCTCATGACCTATCGCGAAAAGGAACCAATATCCCGTATCTCTTGGGCCCGTACTCGGTACCAATACCAAGTTTTCACATGCTTATCATGTATTTGCAGTTACGAAAAAAAGTAAATGATGACAAATGTAAATTTTCTCCCATAGACTGCTTATGGGAAATTTTAATTTTGAACAAAAGCACTTTCTGCGTATGCCTACACTCGCACGATATAAAAGCAGACACCCAAATAATGTATGTTGGGTTACTTTGTGCCTTTTGATGATGGGTTAGTGGCACCAGTTCAAGCTTCAGACAAGCCTCTTTTATAAGTTTAAAAAAGCTATCTCAGCAGTGTGGCTCGGATAGAAAACGATTGGGGACTTATCATTGACTGTTCGAACAGATTTTTGGCATTTAACTTCAACGCCAGTTAAGATGAATTATCGCCCATTTGTTTCTGGTCGCCATTGAAATGTATGTATCTTGTCTTGTTAGTTACTTCCCTTGCTGGGCCAAGCGGTCGCAGTGCCACTCTTTTTTGTTTTGTAAACGGTTAGAGTTCTTTTTTAGCTACATGTTTACGTTAGGAAAACGTTAGGAGAACGGCTTGGAATACATATATTTCTGTTGTTGTTTTTTTCTTTTTTTAATTCTTAATAGAAAAAAACAGAAAAAGAACATGTTGTACCTTTTCCGTTTCTCTTAATAGAAAAAGAGAAATAAAATATGAAAAGTCGGTGTATACATGGACCCGATACACCTGTAAAATCACTTGTGTTTTTGATCGCTTTTTTTTATTTGTGGATTTGCGTTCAAGAGCATAGAGATTACACCACTACAGTGGAAGGAAACCTAGTATGCGTTGGTATGTGGTATATGTGGTATATATTGTCGCAAAGAACAGAATAACATTTGCAATAAGACTTTTTATTTGGTAATGTGACAAAACAAACACACACACACACACACACACAAACACACACACAAACACACACACACAAACAGTTAACTGCGTTCAAGCCTATACACGCTTTAGAACTACCCATATACAATTTTAAACAGAAATCGATCTATAAGTTATAAAAAAATAACACAATGTAAATGTCGCGCTATAAACATGTGCTTTCTCGCCATTGTTCGGAAAAGGGCGGATAACTTCTGTGTGGATTTTTTTCAAGCACGGTATTCGACATATTCGTGCATACAAACAAGCATATTAGCTCTAGTATGCATTAAACCACTGAGATAAAAATTCGTTCTTTACAACACAAGGCTACTTAAAATGTACGCGTCCCACTGTAAACACAAAGCCACATCTTGAAGACACACTGGTCCAATAAATATTCTTACTCCAATCCCTTCTTTCAGTCTACAAAGGATCGTTACGCTAACTATTCATCAACATTTTCAGATGATTTAAAACACATGCAATTGTATCTTATTGATTAAAGTAAATTTATTTGATGTTTTTATTCACCACGTTAAAATCAGAAAATTGAAACGAAATTAAGAATATTTATTGTATTAAAAATACCACCCACAAGGGAGACGACGAATACATTTGTCATTGCAAAAAATGGGGAATAGTCTCCTCTGGGTCGCATATGGCAAAAACTGAACAATTCCGTCTAGAGAAAACAGTTATAACTTCAAGGCTTAGATAATCCGTTAGCTTATTAGAAGTTGGTAATATACGGTATAGATTCTGATCAATAGTGTTCTTTAAATGATCTACTATTCTAGCTCATAGTTGATAACGCTTATCTAGCTAACGCATGGTTTGATCTGGTTTTGGAAAAAAAAGTGTAGATCCGGATCAGCCAGGTCTGCTGTGAGACTCGAGATAAAAGTCATGTTACCTTTGCATTTAGTTGTTAGTAAACAACTGATTCTTTTTATTTATTTTAAAAAAAGATGCAGAATAATAAAAAGTGTTTATCCGGGTCCACAATGTTTTGGAAAGCCCGTATGACATCATGAAGAAGGTGGGCCCAGGGATCCCACGGCCGAGAAAAATTGGTCGCCTTCGTCTATTGAGTTGCATTTACTATCTTGCCACAATTTGGCAGAATCTGGCTGGATGGGACGACGTCTGCCAGGAATCTCCCGCGCCTCCATATGCTCGCTACTGTCCTTAACTGACTGTTGGGATAATCGATCCAGCTTGGACTCTGGGTCAATGGATACTGCACTGAAACCATTTCCATTGCCAGCAGTTTTGGTGGTCTTCCGAATCGCGGTTTTTCTGGAGATGAACAATTTGTTTGAGTCAGTAGGTTTTTCCGGACCATCAGGAATGTCAAACGATTTCTCTTCAACGATTGGCGAATCATTCTCAAGCGGTTTATCAATGTCTTTCTTCGCTTCACTGATGCTGTAGCGACCGCTGCGCACTCGAGACACGAATCGGGAGAGACGGTTCTTGTTTTTCTGGGAGACACGTCGCAATTTTGGAATGTCTTCAAGTTTACAAGGACACTTGGTCGGAGTTATTCGCTTCTGTGCAATCACTTTTGCAATGGTGTCTTTGATAGCCTCAATATTTGCCAGTGTGTTGAACTCTGTAAGTTGGGAGAGTCGTTGAAAGGCCTGATGGGAATATTTGAAATTAAATGTAGAATATGGAGTCTTCTCGTCGTCAAAAATGTCAAATTGTGCAAAGCTTTTCTCTTCTTCGGTCTTCCTTCGAACTCCTTAAAAAGACAAAAATCATTACTATTTACCAATTGTCATCACACCATATCATCATCATCATCATCATCATCTTCATCATCATCATCATCATCATCACCACCACCACCACCATCATCATCATCAATATAAACGTTTTAACTACCATCTTCCCCACTTTCATCGTTATCACCATCACCATCATCGTCCTCCTCCTTTCTCAACGATACCAGCGTCGTTATCGTCGTGTGGTCGTAATCATAACCATCCAGAGAACCATTCTTATCATAACTGGTATTAATACATAAACACAAAGATTGTACCTGGTTTGATAAATTTCCGGAAATCCAGGTTTATGAGGACGAAGTGCAGAACGACTGGGCAGGTTGGGTCTGTAGGGTGTTTAAAGATGTACATCTCCTTCATGCCTTCCCTGTCAAACACACTCACATCTATAGGGGGAAACGGAACTTTTTGTTTCTTGGCCCATTGTTCTGCCAGCAACAATTCCTGCAGGGAGAAACAGAACAACACGCTTTTATTATGATTTCTTTTTAGAAATACATAATTACGCAAAAACTCCTGAAGAATTGAAGAAAAAAGATGTTGGTGCTGCCACCCAGTTAAATCAATTAACGGTGATATCCAACAGTTTGTCAAATATGTCAAATACAAATAACAAGAACTAACCCCAGTGTTGGGGAATTTGGGCTATTTCTGCATAAACTCATGCTTTATTGTAAATTAAGACGGTTTTAAACGCCCGCTCAATTGTGAGACAGTATAAATGGTGAAAAATTGCCAAAAAGTGCATTCTCTCCGAATCTATGAATAAGCACGGTTAGGAGTTCTGCTAAACAGATACAGGCGTCAGAGCGAATTATCCAGATGATGGTATTAGCGTGATCTTAAATGTTAGTGGTCACGTGGTTAAAAAAATAGCTGCATGTGAAAAAAGTGAATACACGTTATTAAGGACAAATTAGGTGTAATGCTCCATTGATTCACATTGATGAAGGACATCAATAAACATCATTTCGATGGATCTTTTTAGGTAACAATAATTTGTTTAGTTGTTTGAAGGAAAAAAAGCTGGTCGGATACCACCTTTAAGATTCGACAAATGTTCTCCATGACAAGACCGACAACTCGTGCATCGATTAATCATAGCAACTAAGCTTCAACTAGCTTAATTCTTCGTTCATTTATTTTTGTGGTATCATTTATTAAGACTGGTTGTCGTTACGTCCCAAATACAAAATTTGCTATGAGTCGGTATAGATGTTTGTTGCAAGATTTGTATGACTCGTCTATACAGAATTTCATTCAATTCGATTTGCCATTAGCTTAAAATATACATTACAAATCTCTAATCCGGTCTCCATTCAGACCGCTCAAAATGTCCGGACTGTAGATGGTTCACGATTGTAGAACGTAGTTTATTTATATACCTTGATGTCTTTTTAAATAATGTTTTATATTTGGAATAGCAGTGAAATGTGAAAAAATGAACACCTGATACCTTTTCATTCCTTAGTAGGGGTAGCCGAATGGCGATTTTGTTTGTACTTTCTTAAGTGTTGAATCAATGCCTAAGCTAATTTGGCATAGGAGGGGCGCCCATGGCGTAGTGGAAGTGTCGCCTAATCTGAAATCCTCTGACTGCATAGCGTTTCAACCGAGTGGGGTCGAGTCCCGTTCAGGGCGAAAGACTTGATGTGGGTCTTGCGGTCCGCCGTTGGTTCTACCCAGACAATTTTCTTGGGTCTTCCTCTACCAAAATAGCTCGAGTCGCTTTACTGATCATAGTTAGTCGCTGGGATGTGTTTAAAAAAACGAAACAAACATAATTGAACATACATGTAGTATAACTTCTGGCCATTTTGTTATGATAAGCAGATGACAAACATTATTGTTACCTTAAATGGTGGGGTGGAGTCACTGGGCCGCGCACTGAAATCGAAGGAGAGGACGATATCGACTTCTCTCTGAGGCCTAAGGACCAGTGGGTATGGGGAGTTGAAGGTCAGCCCAGCATCCACCACATACAGATGTTTCACGTTGGTCGGATGCATCTCGTACATGCCTGCGAACATCTCTGTGGAGAAGGAAATAACATAAGATTAAGACAGTAGAAAGCGCTTGGGACATAGAATGACCAATGAGGCTGTGAAAAGTGTTAATATTTATATGTATCTTTTCGAGATTTGGTTATAGATGTATGTAAAAAGCTGATTATTAGAGCATGCAGAAAGTATAAGGCAATAGAAAATGGTCAAATAACATTCTTGAAACTAAGGTTTTTTTTTATTTAGAAATGTGAAGTGTGGTAATATTAATAATACAGAAAAGTTGATATTATCAAAAATGGCGTTTAGAAAGCAAATGGATAGGAAAATGATATAAAAACTTAAAGGTGGTATTCGACAGTTTTATCGACAGACATTACCCGTAACAATATCGTATTCCCGTTTGTGCGAATTTGGGCATTGTATTTGAAATGAAAAAAATAAGCCTCTTTGACTTATCTAAAAAAGTGTGTTAACTATTGTGTGTTTACAAATACAATTGCACATGGCGCACATAACCCGGACGATGACATCACGCGACCCCAACATGTAGTCACTTGGGTCAGTCAACGCGCCTTTGGTTTAAAAAAAACTGTATTGCCTATCTAGTAAGAGATAGGAAATCCATATTTGCGACTGTGATTGAGATAGTATCCAATGTTTCTCACATATGTCTAGATAATTAATTGACAGCATTTAGCTGTGCCCTTTTTATGTAACAATAACTTAATTAGGTTTAAATAATTAATAACTAATTACAATGTAGGTTTAAGAAAACAGAATTTTAGGTCCAAATTGTCGAACACCACCTCAAAGCTAACACTGTCAGTCATGGAGTGCTGGTATGCGTTTTAAACCAGTGTTGTTTGCTAGATATTTAAGACAAATAATAAACCTCAAGTAAACATTAGACAAAGCATTTCACATCTGTGGTGGATGATAAACATGTGCTGGGAGGAAATCATTACATGCATCACAAAAACAAATGTGGCGAATGTGGCGAGTGAAATAGTGGCGAGTGAAATAGGAAGAATTAAGCAAGGCAGTATCTTCCATCACACGAACACTCAGGCATATACAACAACAAAAGCCAAGGAGCAATATTATGGACAATTCGAGTGATAAAAATCTGGGTATGTGATATATTTTGGAAAACATTAGATATAGCAACGTTTAGTGATTCGACAACCGGCATTAGTAGAAATCTGAGCAATAAAGAGATCACTTTTAAAATATTACTTAAAAATAACATCCACTTTATGTACGGATGGCAGGATATAAAGAAGATTTGTTTAAAATGTGTAGATGTAATTAATAGCATTGCATATAATTCAATATATTAATATAATTATATATTGTTAAAATCAAAATATTACACTTAAACTTGCAGTGTTCTAGTACACGTATTGAGATACATTGCACCGACACTATTATGGTTATATGACAATTACTTATTATTGTTGGGAATTGCCGGCATTTTTGCCGATATTGTGCAACAACATTTCCATCATTATAGCACAGGCGCACTTATGAGGCACAGGGACTGAACCCGGCCGGTCCATTATACTGACACCGACGAGTCGGGCGTAATGCTGTCCCTTTAGCCCCGAGCGTTAGGAGGGAAGCCACTACTACCAACTTTAAAGTCTTTGGTTTGACCCGGTCGGGGTTTGAGCCCGCGACCTCCCGATCCGCAAGCCGACGCTCTACCAACTGAGCTATTGCGGCCGGTATATTATTGTTGGAGTAAGACCCCAGATAAATGTTCTGATATAACCTCCGACGAACAGTAGGACAGCTGGAAGACCCACCCCTGACCCCCTTCATAACAGCTCTTGCAACGACCGGGATTCAAACCCATGCTATTAAAAGGCAAGGAAGTTTCAAGTCGGCAACTGTAACTAACGGACGCCCTTTTGACAAACCGTGGCAAAGATTTAAAGAAAGAATAGTTTACATTGAGAAGATTAATTGTATTTTTGCATTCAATTTTTTTGTTTCATAAATGGACAAACAGTTTTAAAATTCCCAAAACCAAATGACAGGAAACTATAACAATAAATAACACATGTCTCATTATATATCGTCTTATACCAAAACCAATTTAATAAGAAACTGGTATATTGTTTGAATAAAATGCAGGATTTCTTTATGCCGTTGTTGTTGATGATAATGATGAACATGATGATGAAGATAATGTTGATGATGATGTGGATGATGATAATGATCATGGATGGTAATGATGACGAAGATGAAGAAAATGATGATAATGATGACGACGACGATGATGATGAAGAGTATGATGATGAGGAGGAGGAGGATGATGAGGAGGAGGTAGACGAAGACGACGACGATGATGATGATGATGATGATGATGATGATGATGATGATGATGATGACGACGACGACGATGATGATGATAATGATGACGATGATGATAATGATGATGATGATGACGACGACGATGATGATGAACATGCAGATGACTACGATCACGACGATCATAATGATGATGATGACGAACATGCAGCTATAAAGATCTAGAGTGCAGACCAATCACATTCTAATTACTAGCATATCTACCATTTCTGTTACCAAGGCAACAGCCTATGACTACAAAGCGCAATTAACCAAGCATTACCATCTGAGTCGACATTGCCTGAAACAAATAACGCAGCTTTTCTAGAAACGAAGGTGACAATAAGTTGTATGCAGTCATATAGCAATGAGTAACAAACAAGCGATTAGGCAATCATTCCTACGAAATACAAGCATAGCGTATATACATGTATCTTATGTTTATTTTCAGCCAGCAGTGCGTAAAGCTTGCTGAATTTAAGCAGTAATAGTGCTTCTTCATCTATGGCAGCATGTCGAAAGAACTGACGTTCTGACGTTATATACTAGGCAGACACACACACGCACGTACACACACACAGACATACGTCTCTCTCTCTCTCTCTCTCTCTCTATTATTATTATATTTATTATTATTATTATTATTATTATTATTATTATTATTATTATATTATTATTATTATTATTATTATTTATTATTATAATTATTATTATTATTACTATTTATTATTATTATTATAATCATCATTATTATTATCATTATTATTATTATTATTATTATTATTATTATTTATAATAATTATCATTATTTTTATTATTATTATTTATAATTATAATTATTATTATCATTATCATTATCATTATTATTATTATTATCATAATTATTCATTCATTCTTAAGCAAGAATGGCTCAAGTAATTTATTTCAGGAGATACATCAATCTGAAATGGTACATAACGGTTTAACTGCTTCTTCTTGGTGACCATCACATAGCTGATTGGACAGACGTGGTTCTGATTACATATTAACGGTGTCTTGAGAATACAGGCTCTGTTTTGATTGTTTTTGCAATATATTGCAGCGTCCACTTTTTATGGAGAAAGACCCCAGACACATTTCCTGGTAGAACCACCGGAGCACCGCAAGTCAGCTGGAAGACCTCACATTAAGTCCTTCGTTCCGAACAGTACTCCTACTCGTGGATAAGGAGTCAGAGGAGTTACCAATCGGCGAATCTACCACAACGCCACGGACCACCCCGAATACGGACCCTGGTAAGAGTCTTCTCTATTATTATATTTATTATTATTATTTTTATTATTATTATTATTATTATTACTATTAGAGAGTCAGTATTATATCAGTAGGAGAGGAGGAATGGATGAGGATAAGAATAATAATAATTATTATTATTATTATAATTATTATAATTATTATTATTATTATTATTAGTATTATTATTATTATTATTATTATTTATAATAATTATCATTATTTTTATTATTATTATTTATAATTATAATTATTATTATCATTATCATTATTATTATTATTATTATTATTATTATTATTATTATCATAATTATTCATTCATTCTTAAGCAAGAATGGCTCAAGTAATTTATTTCAGGAGATACAACAATCTGAAATGGTACATGGCGGTTTAACTGCTTCTTCTTGGTGACCATCACATAGCTGATTGGACAGACGTGGTTCTGATTACATACTAACGGTGTCTTGAGAATACAGGCTCTGTTTTGATTGTTTTTGCAATATATTGCAGCGACCACTTTTTATGGAGAAAGACCCCAGACACATTTCCTGGTAGAAACACCGGCGCACCGCAAGTCAGCTGGAAGACCTCACATTAAGTCCTTCGTTCCGAACAGTACTCCTACTCGTGGATAAGGAGTCGGAGGAGTTACCAATCGGCGATTCTACCACAACGCCACGGACCACCCCGAATACGGGCTCTGGTAAGAGTCTTGTTCGAAATAAATCAACTAGTATGCATGGGCGAAGAAACATAATTAGAATGACCTTTTATGACCTTTTATGACCTTTTATGACCTTTTAAAAGGTAAACATGTACACATGTGTGATAAGTGAACCTTGTCTTTTGTTATTTTTACGTTTCAGTTACATAAATTAAATATAATAATAAATAAATGACATTTTAATATCAGTCTACGATCAAATCACAACTAAAGTTTGTACAGAAGTAACACACCAATCGTTTTAGACACTTTGCATATAAATATGTTGCTTAAAACGAATTATGGATATACATTATACAATCATTAGACAATCATCTGACAATCATTAGACAATCATATTAGACAATCATTAGACATTAATATTAGGCCATCAATAGATAATCCAATAATATGCGAGAAGAACAAACAAGGTTCGGAGGTCAAATATATCAATGCAACATGCAAATCATGTAAGTACTAAAAGAAGAAATGATGGGTCGTTAACGTTATGTTCAAAACATGTAAACAATAATTATTCGTCCGTTATATTCAAAACATGTAAACATTAGTTATTCGTCCGTTATATTCAAAACATGTAAACATTAGTTATTCGTCCGTTATGTTCAAAACATTTAAACATTAGTTATTCGTCCGTTATATTCAAAACATGTAAACATTAGTTATTCGTCCGTTATGTTCAAAACATTTAAACATTAGTTATTCGTCCGTTATATTCAAAACATGTAAACATTAGTTATTCGTCCGTTATGTTCAAAACATGTAAACATTAGATATTCATCGATGTAAATGCTCCTTGAAACGTCGGATAAATTTTGTGCTTTTGAGAACTGTGGTCAGTTTTTGTTTTTTCAGAACATTACAATAGAAGGAAAACAGAGAACAGTGGTAAGTATGATTAATGGTGATGTCTATTAAATCTGCAAAACTCTTGATGAATGTGTAATAAAATGGCAACGACTTTTTTTATACTATTTACTGAATTTTAAAATTACACTTTATATGCTTATATCCTCTTCTACTTCTTCAATAAAGGTTAACTAAACTATGAATTTATGCACTTTTAATACGAAAAACCAGTAAAGTAATGCTGAAATTAAACAATGTTTTATGTAGGGTATTTTATCTGGCATCAGTCATGATCTCTGGTTAGCAACACCTCTCAGCAGCAACAGTTTTCTGTGTCTCCGACAACTGTTGGTGCGAATATATATATATATATATATATATATATATATATATATATATATATATATATATATATATATATATATATATATATATATATATATATATATATATATATATATATATATATATATATATAATTTATGAGAAAACCCGAAAATAACGCTTCCTCGTATTTTCGGGTTTTCTCATAATTTAGTGACGTCATAAAAAATACGGAATGCGCGCTCGTACATAGATATACCCACATGTATTTTGTTTACTGTATAGTTGACTTCAGTCGAATGTAGATAATGGCTAAAGGCAGTTAAGATAACAACTTGCAAACATTCATGCTTGAACCTTGAAGGATGACTGTCTTTCAAATGGGATGGTTAAAATGGTAGACAACTTTGTCAACACGACGACGGGTGACCTTTGAACTACGGCTCATTACAATGATATTTAACTCAGGACTTACCACTGAGCCGGTTGGCATCGTCCTCCTCTCCATTTATCTCGTCTGCCTCCTTTTTGACTGGGGAGAACGGACTGAATGGGAAGGACTGTTGAAGGGAGAGTCCTCGCATGAAATTATGGATCACCCCTGCCCGGCCAGCTCTAGTGTTGAGCAGCTCAAACCTCTTGCTGAAAGACCGCCACAAAATCAGAGTAATATTAGCGATCAAGGGTAATAGAAGGAAAATAGGGTAATAGTTATAAAGCAAGGTAATAGTAAATATTGTTGTAAGAGATATGGAAAAGAACCGAGAAAAAATACGATTTATGTCCAAATTATACCAGAACAGGACTCGCTTCCTCAAATATAGTATGGGTTTTTTTAATGACAATATCTATAATTGTGTGAATAAAACTAGATTGACTTATTTCAAACCATGACTTGAGATTTTGAAATATTTTAGATAAAATAAGATATTTCTTGTTCTGTTTTCGATGTAATGAGCTTCAATTTATATTGTTGATATTTACTGGGTGCTTGCCGTCGAACTAGTTCTGAATTTGTTATATAGATTTCCTGGTCAAATCAAGTTAACTTCCTTTATAAACACTTAAACATTGATTGTTTAAACTACTTAATTTGCTCCCAAAGGTATATATACATATATATATATATATATATATATATATATATATATATATATATATATATATATATATATATATATATATATATATATATATATATATATATAACATGATCCTTAGTTTGTGCACAAGGAATGGTTTGACGTGGCAATTACTTTTCAAAGATGCCTTTCAGGAAATTGTTCCAGTAGCCCTTCTGCTTGGTTCTTCTGTTGGAGATCATACGCTGTAACTGACGTTTTCGTCCTTGACCTTGATCGACCATGTTGGATTTCGTCACCGCCAGGTGGGTTCGTGTGGCGCTGAGTTTTCAAAAATATAACGTTACTCTTCCTTTAAGGTAAATAAGAAGTGATCAGTTCAGTTCTGTAGAATTTAACAAAATAATGATTTATAGATAAAACCGTTTTATTTGATGTTCAGAAGACGTATCCTTATTTTACTTTTACACAATTATTTAAAAGTTCGCTCAAGCAGGTCTCAAGATCACAATAGGTAAGGTTCCCCGTCGTTGCGAGGAGATGTTCTGTTTTTGTTTTGAAATATATCGCAGTGGCCGATTATGTTCATTATGGCTACGCCCAGCTTTTGTTGGTGGAGGAAGACCCAAGACAAATGTCTGGGTAGAACCAACGCCACACCTCACTTCAGCTAAAAGGCCTTCCGACATTCCTTCGTCTAGAATGGAAACCGATCCAATGCGGTGGGAAGCTAAGTAGGCAGAGGAGTTACAAGTCAGCGACTACGGCACGGGCGCCCCTAAGGAGTTATTTAAGTTGACAAAGCATTACTGGTTCTTTAAAGCAGTCCACTACCTAACTGTTTACAACTTGGTTGTGCATTTTATATAATAAAGCACATTACATAAAACATATTATACATGTATGTATGTCCATTGCATTTCTCAGTATACCGAGGAAACATAGAACCGAGGATAGAGGCGTTGTTTTTTATGTATTTTCGTATTGAGAAATATTTTTTGTATGTAAAATAATGATTGAATAACGAAAGTAGATGACCCTTTTACTATCGACATCAAAGATGTTTCCTTGTGATGCTGTCTTCAAGATCTGTCATGGTCGATGGCAACACATAC
Organism: Sinonovacula constricta; assembly: GCA_007844125.1. NCBI lineage: Eukaryota > Metazoa > Mollusca > Bivalvia > Cardiida > Solecurtidae > Sinonovacula > Sinonovacula constricta. The sequence continues at coordinate 38,025,200 of CM017563.1, forward strand.
GACGGAAATCGTTGTAATATTCTCCAATCATTTAATTTCAGCATTTAAATACACGTTGATAAGATAATGGTTTTAACCTGCTAAAGTGCTTTTTGTACCAGGATAAGGCAAAACGTAGATCAAGGAGAATCCGTTCGTCCAGCTCCTCAGTGTGACCAAGACCCGAACTATTTGCTGCAGAGTCTTTAGCAAAATGTCTTTTTTTACACTATTGTCAGTTAGCAATTATTTGCTATTCCTTTGAGTGTTTACAAATATATTTAGCAAAATAAGTAATAAATATTAGAAGAACGGATAAAACTAAAGCGTATCTTACTCTGTAAATGTTTCATTTTGGTTGTTGCTGTTGCCGTTAACCCCGTTGCCATGGAGGCCCATCTCTGACCCGTCCCTCTCGTCCACCTCTCCTTCGTCACTTGAGTCACTGCTTTCATCTTGATCATTGTCGTCCAGCTGTTTTTCTGTAACAACAAATTTCACAGACTCGAATTAATGTCATGAAACAGAAGAAAATAATCAGAAGAAAAACAGAATTTTAGTTTAAAACCACCCTTATATTGTGACAACCGTGTCACGTTTTGATATGTTTGTTTTCTGTAAGCGGGGACCTATGTTCCGCACCAAACTTCTCTGTCATCAGAAATGTATTTCTTTATTATAGGAATACTAAATTAAACCTAAATAAAGAAAGAATGGGTTGTTTTGTTGTTGTGCCAACAAGATGTTAGCTTTATTATGCAAACTCTCTCGTTATTTTGAACCTTTCAATGTGTGTGATTGTAGTTGCAGAAATATAAACAAACTTGCCTGTGGTGGCGATGTTGCTTGCATTGCCTTATTTCGCAATCAACTCGATAGGTGATTGAAGTAAGGTCGGTATTGTATTGCTAGCTGTAGTATTTAATATGTTGTTAATTTTGTTACTTCACTGTGAAAATTGTTGCAATGGTGGTGCCAGCTACAACAAAGAGTGTCAGTCGTGTTGATACATCCTCAGAAGTACGTTATTGTTTTTGGCGTTGCTGCTTTATATATGTGTGATCCTTACCCATTTCTAGACGAATCATTTCTACTGGATCCAATCGTCTGTTGTCTTCCATGAGCCGTTTAAAGAGAATACAGAACGCACTGCCCCAAATACCTAAATAAATTTGAACATACAATGTTTAATAGGTGAATAAGAAAAGGTCCTATAAGAATTACTACAGATATTTAAATCTAAACTACCTCTAGACCAAAGAAAAGAAGAGAAAGGTAACAGTAACAAAACAAAGAGACGAGACATAATATACAAAAAGAAAACTAGCAGTTACCGCCTTGGAAAGGTCAGTCGGCAAAAGAACCGACAGGGGTGCTTAAACCTGGTAAAATACCCACAACGAAATGTTTAGTCGCCATACACAAGTAAGTAGGTTTGTCTATCGTGTGGGAAGTGTGTTAGATCCAGATAGTTTATTCTATATTGTTCATGTGTGTGAGGTAAGCAGCACGTGGCTAGTGTCGCACACTAAGCAACTCCATTCAGCAGATCAGTGCTGGACAGAATTCACTCTTGACACATTCCGACCATATCTTTCTTGGTCTACCGCTTCATCTGCAGCCGGGAATTGCTAGGCTAGTGACTGTATTGATATACGAATTGTACGTTCAACATGTCCGTACCAGGTCAGTCGCCCTAAGTGTAGGTCGGCTGTGACCTACTAACTTCCTGTGCAGTTAGGCAGAAGAGACTAGAACCTGAGGTTTGACACCACATATCAGGAAGTATTTATATTGATAATCTGAATGAAGGTTGTTATATAAAATCGTCATGTACCAGAAGTTTAATTTGTGACCGGTTACAAATAAAATACTAAGTTGAAAAGCATTTTGTTTGATATAACCTTATGTAATCACTTAAATAATTTCAGTTAGTTTTATAACTTTACATCACTTCTGTACGTATAGTAAAATTACCTTGTAGGAAATGGAGTGGCGGCTCTTCAAATCGTTTGCAAAGTTTTCCCATGAAAAATTTACTTCCGAACAGTTCAGTGGGCATAAATGTGCCATACTTGGAAATTCCGATCTCGTAAGGAGAAAACTCAACCCATTCTGAAAATATAATAATCGGTCATCAACACGAGCGACAACATCATCAATAAACCATCAGGGATGGCAGCAGAAGCAACAGCATTACGATCAACTGCAACAAAAAGAATAATAATTACGCTTTGTATAGATCAAAAAGCATAAGGTACGTCGGAGGAAAATAACAAACAAATCAAGTGAAGCCGTTTACATGACTCGGTTCGGTTATAAATTATAATCTGCACCAAATATCTACAAAGCACTAACTCTTAGCCTGTCATTTTTATCAACAATGTATATAATGCATACTATATATACAACCAGAGGTATCAAATGATGTGTATTAATAACGACTTACGGCAAACAGTGTAGATTGTAATAAGAGAGCTCCAAGCAGGAGCTGGTTGAAACTGATCTAATCAAATTTTCAAATGACATTACCAATACGTGCTTAGCAGGCTAAGAATTAACTCAATGCAAAACTGTCCAAATTAAAAAAGTTTTTTAAACAGTTTTTTAGGAATTAATCATTATACATATATCAAAAACAAAAGCTAAAATATTGAACTTTATCGTCAATTTAAAACAAGATGGGGTTCTTGGTTGTTACCTTGAAAACTCCTTGCTGACCGATCTTTCTTTACGTGTACTGCTGTCAACAACGGCATGGGTACCTTTCCGTTGGCAATCTTTAGCTTCTGATCGGTCAGTTTGCAGTCCAGACGCTGCGAGGGAACAAATAAAGGCATCGTGACCATACATTGAGCAGCAGACAACACTTTCCCATACGTATAACGAGACATTGCCTTAATAGTATGTCATTGGGCATCGAGATTGTATTTGGGGAACCTGTCAAGAAGGACGAGGTAAGAGCTCTGCAAACCGCTTTAAGGACCCGCAGTCGGCCATTGTTACGAGTGATTCTTTCAATGCAGTTACTATCGGGTTTTCTAGTTCTAATTTATGTAATGTTTCGACTTAGTATTTTGTTACTTTTACATTTAACTGGCATGTGAATGCCTTTGGCTTGAGATTTTTTTATAATAATTTTAATATATTTTGCAACACTCATAGGGTTTTGACATTCTCGTGTTATATAGATTTTTTGGACGTTTTTAATACATGATGCATTGTTTTTACTCTTTATCCTTACCCCTTTAAGTAAAGTTTCTCCGACCATGTGACCGAAGAAATCTGTGAAGCTAACTGGCTGACCGTTCTGGCGTTTTTTCATTATGCGATCCAAGTATCGATAGACACCCTGGGGTGAGAGAAGCCAAAGGAGGCTTGAGTCAATGTTGTTCATCAGCTCATCCTGCATGTCCCCAGGAGACATGTGCGGCCAGTCTGGGTGGGAGTACAGCGTGGAGATGTACCTGAACGTTGGGTAGGATGGAATTTTCTATGTTACTGATATACGTATAACGATGTTTTGTAAAGATACTCGACACATCTGAATTACTGCCATCAAGACGAGCTTTCTCATTTGATAATTACATTTTTCTATGGTCTAATTAATTTGTCTTTAACATGTTAAGAGGCATTTCATTTTGGAATACGTTTTAAATGACTGATATTATATATATATATATATATATATATATATATATATATATATATATATATATATATATATATATATATATATATATATATATATATATATATATATATATATATATATATATATATATACATGTATATACATGTATATATAATTTAAATTAGCATGTTAAATTTGCTGAAAATTTTGTCGGTTCGAACTGATCCGACTTTATCAACTTGCCACGAAGATCCCGAAAGGCCAGAGAGATATGTGGCACACTGCATGATGCCTGAGTCGTGGAGAGCTTTAATGACACCACTCAATCCAACCATGGCACGAAATCCACCACCGGAACCAATGATGGCGATGTTCGGGATCTAGAAGATGAATGACAATGATGGCTAGGAGATAATAAAGTATGTGTGTCGGTAGCCACAAAAAAAACAAACTACACTGTACGTGTCATATGGCGATATGATAATAAGAATGGGTAAATTGACTGACCCTTGATAAATTTCGCTCCTAAACTTTTCGAGAAATAACTAAACTAAACAAGTGATGATCATTTTATAAAGAAAGGAGTACAAATGGGAACAGTTCATAATAATAAGCTTGTTTTTATAAAGGCATTGGCGCTGTATTTCTACGCGGTCTAGTTTGTTTCATTTATACATTTGATAATCCTTAAGTGGTGCCTTTTATTATCACATTTGCAATAACGCTTGAACAGGCTGGTCATACTAATGTAAACATTTAATAATTCTTCTGAAGAAAGTAAACTGAGACTCTGCATTTCAGTCACATCATAGGAATATTAGAACTACATTTTGTCGCACTAGAAATGCTTGAAGGTTGTTAGGTCGGCTGCATAAGGGTGATGCAGTAACCCTGTACAATGTATATACTGCTGACACAGAGAATACAAAGAACATATCCATTATGCCTCACCTCATCGAGCGTCTCTGGACCTCGGTCTCCCAACAGTTTTTGCATGGCGTCCTTTGTCTCCACCCTTCGTCTGTACAGAAATTCCTTCTCCTCGTCACATAGGCATAGACTGTACCGAAGTGTGGGATTCTGACTGTAAAAGCAACACGTCAAAACTAGCTAACAGAGATTAGCTGATGCTATTATGATACATTTTAATAGAAAATATAACTTTGACCACAGTTAAACATTTCGCCAAAAGCAAAAGCAAGAGAGAGACAGAGGGAGAGAGAGAAAAAGGGAGAGGAAGAGGGGGAGTGGGAGGGAGAGAGAGGGGGAAAGAGAAAGAGAGCGAGGGAGAGAGAGGGAGAAAGAGAGGGAGAGGGGAGAGAAAGGGAGAGGGAGAAAGAGAGAGAGGGATAGAGAGAGAGAGAGGGAGAGCGAGAGAGAGGGGAGAGGAAGGGAGAGAGAGAGAGAGAGAGAGAGAGAGAAAGAGAGAGAGAGAGTTTAACATTTGGCTTGAGTGAATGTAGGTCACTAATACAGATTAATTTAACGCCAATATTGTTGAATGAAATACTAATTTAGTTCAATTAAACATCAATATAGCTTAAGAAAACACTAATATAAACATGTAGTTCAAATTAAACATGAATATAGTTTTATGAAACACTTATATAGTTAAATGAAACACTAATATACTTCAATAAAACTGATATAGTTCGATAAAACACTGTTATAGTTCAGTGAAAAAAAATGATTATAGTTAAATGAAAAACTTATATAGTTAAATAAGACAGCAATATAGTTCCATGAAACAACAAGTATAAAGACGTTTTTACAAACACCACTTACTCTAAACGTGCGGTCATTTCTATGTCAACGGTCATGTCCACATTCTGAAAATATTTTTTAAAAAATCAAAGAATTTAATTATCAATAAATTAATGTTTTTTTTTTTGTATACTGAAATCAGTGAAGCTCTGTTTGTTGGGTTTATCGTCCCACCAACAGTATTTCAGTTATCTGAAGACGGTGTCCACTTGAAGCTGATATAGTGCTGCCTTCACTGTGTATAGCATGCGGTGAACACCAGGCTTGATACCACACCCAGTCACGTTATCCTGACAATGGGCCAACCAGTCGTGGAACTACCCTTATATTTGCTTGAGCGTTAGCAAGGGAGCTATACCACTACCATTTTTAAAGACTTTGACATTTCTGTAGAAAGTATGCAATAACAAGCCAAGGTGTCAGAAATGGCTACATGTATTTGAGCTACCTTTATCTTTCTATGATTAACAGAACTTAGCTGTCGAAACTATGGTCTGTTTGTTGTTTTCTTTGTTTGTTGGTTTTGTTTTTGTTCTGTTGTTGTTTTTGTTGTGATTTTGTTTCTGTTTGTTTTTGTGGTTGTTTTTTAATAATAAATACTTGCCCAGACACCATGTTGTTTTTAATGTTTAACGTTTCTTTTTCATACCTTTACCTCGGACAAAAGATATATAAAAGATATATAAGGCCCTATTTTAAAGTTCTATACTCATATATTTTAGAATGAGCGAAAAGAAAATAAAAATAGATTTTACCATTAAACAATGACTTTGATAATAAATCAGGTGGCACGATAGCAAAAATACTAGGTTGGTTTTAAACAAAGAATTTTCAATAAACACTTATCTTGAATCTCTATGTATTTCTATAATAACACAAACTTACAGCATTGAAGGTGAAGGATTTCTTGATAGGGATATCTCTTGGGAGATCTTTTAGGTCGTACACCGCATCTCCTAGCCTCTCATCCGGTCTGTAGGGGTAGTTCGCTTCCATCAGTACGATCTCTGAAATATCATCATTATCATCATCATCCACATCATCATCATCATCATAATAATCTTCATCATTATCGTTACCATGGTCGTCTTCGTCGTGATCATCATCATCTTCGTCATCTTCATCATCATCATCATCATCATCATAATTACCATCATCATCGTCATCGTCTTTGTCAGCATTAGCATCATCGTTATCATCGCTGTCTTTATCATTATCAATATCAGCAGCATCAGCAACAACATGACTACATTCCTTCTTATCATCATCATTCATCATCATAATTATCATCAAAATGCTGAAGTTGGAAAATCATCGAAAGGCCTGGCAAGATACCAAGTCGAGAACAACAATATTTCAAACACTCTACTACCATTGGCGGAATATGGTATGTACTTTAGACTGGCGTGTGCACCTTCGGCAACACAATATATTCTACCCTACTATCAAAGCCAGATTAAGGTTTAGCCCAAGATGTCATAAATTATGCATTTTTAACCTAAATGCCATCTGAAGTATATAAACACAAGAAAAACAAAACAAAACAGGACGGGTATATTGTTCACGTGTTATTTGGGTATATCTACATGTAGGTCTCGCGTGGAAATTTTGTGGGCAAGGTCTCGCGTGGAAATTGTGTGGGCTGTGTCGCTTGCGAATGTGTAATAGATTTGAGTTATTTATAGACTCAGTTTTTCTTAACCGCATCCGGTTGCGTTTATTTTAGACCTTATTTAAGTTAAACTGCAAAACCAAGCGGAAAGCGTTGGATGTTTAATAAAATAGTTTCGATTATCGGATTTTAATGATCATGTCGTAACATTGGTCCTACAGTTGAATCTAAACCTGTAACGCAGACCCAATCCCAATCCCAAACGGCGCTTTTCAGCGCTTTGATTGACTTTTGAACTGCATGAGAATTGTTCTAAAATGATGTTGGTCCAATTGTTATACTATTTGATTAGTTAAGTGAATTAAATTAAAGCAGGTTTCCGACAAGTTTTTTCACACATTACCAAAAAGGTCATTGTTAGCTGAAAACGTACTGCACAATGATGTTCATTGATGCCCTAGATCTGTGTGAACAGTCAAGCACAAATCCGCACTCGTCATTGAAAATAGGTATTTCCTATATGAACAACGCTGCAGTGACAGCTATTTTTAAACTAAGAAAACCACGTGGCATCTTACTTTTTAGATCACATTATATCGTCATCCGGGTAATCCGCTCTGACGGCGATATCCATTTTTAGCAGAGACCACTATCGAGCTTTTTATAGATTTGGAAAGAATGAATATTTAGATTGATTGTTTTCGCGATCAATTCTGTCTGACAATATAGTTAGTGGGATTTGGATTGGGATTGGGATTAGCCGGCATTTTTGCCGATACTGCGCAGCGACATTTCTATCATTATAGCACAGGGGCACTTATGAGGTGCCCAGGGACTGAACCCGGCCGGTCCATTATACTGACACCGACGAGTTTCTGGTGGCTCTGTGCATGCTTTTCGCGGACACTGTTAAGCGTATCATATTTCATAGCAATTGTAACTCATATTATAGCAGAGGTTTTACAAAATTAAAACAAAATTAACTTTATTTGTATCAACTTAAAAGTTGCTTTTCCTTTTTCCCCTAGTATATTTAAAGTATGGCCCCACAATCTATGGAGGCGCAATGTCATATTATGATACCTACCGAGCTCATTGCTTAGAGATTCATCCAGGAGAAATGTGAACGTCTCATTCCAGACGGGGTTGGTGTTGTTGTCCTTGATGGTGGTCTGTTTCCGGCCCTCGGGAGCTGTCCTTATTCTCAACTTCACATAGGGATCCGGGGTATCCACTGGGAAATAGAAAGTATACAATCATGAGAACATTCAAGGCTTCCAATTGAATGTGAGGTCAGTACAGTGTATTGCTTGTGATGGAAAATACCCCAATATACCACATATATTAGTTTCGAAAGTTTTTCATTAATAACAATGAACATGATTGTATATGTTTAACTTCATAAGTTTTAAATTTCTGGCACATAATACATATGTTATATGTTTATCCGAACTTGATTATTAAGCTTATAAAGAAAAAAATGCAAGACGCTTTCCGAGTTGGGGGGTTAAAGAAAAAGATCGTGACACAATTATCAACTAGGCCTACAGTAATTTAGAAAATAGTTATAAAGATATTAAAATAAATAAGGTATTAAATAATAAGATAATTCGATTGAAGCATGAACTGCTTAAATATTTATTTCATGTTTGTAAGTAAAAGTAAAATTTAAGAATTAATACTCCGTGTAATTAATTGAATTTCTGAAAATAGCATTCTGTTACAAGAGTAATTATGCGCCGGCGATGGACAAAATATAACGCGATGTCGAAATTCACGGTATAGCCATTAAATTGCATGATGACAATTGAAATACGGCTGACAGTGCATCGTTGCAAAACTCCTGACGTGGTGCATTCATTTCATCACCAAAGATTTTTCTAATGATGGCAGTTTTATATATGTAGAACCACATGTGTCGGAGTGACAGTGAATTTAAAATGGTTCCGGTTTCAAATAGACTTGGTAATTTGTGACAAGAAGCAATGTTAAAGGTGAAAATTGCGTCAGTGAATAATGATGAATTAGAATATTCGAGGTTTATGGTTTTCACGTGAACTAAAAAGTATATAATTTGCGGGATCTTTGAAAATTAATTTATTTGGATGCATGAGAGAGTAAAATTGGTCCAAACTGTCAGATACCAGATTTAACAATCGGTTACGCGGATCAATTGATTGCTTATCAATTAAGGGTTTTCTGTGATTGTTTCACTTGTATATAATTGATTTGTTTACACTTCACACAACGGATTTGTGTTTAAGATTACGATATCGTTGTGAGTTAATCTGCCTTACTTCAAGTGAGAAAAAAAAATGAATAATGTTAATTAATGTTAACGCGAATAAGCAAGCAAAGTAATAAAGTAGCGGAAATAGCTTTTGTTTCATGAACTTGGGAATTTCCTGTTTGCATTCACCAAAAAAAAAAATGTTAACTTGTAAACAAATCTTTGCACTCACACAACCTTTACAAAATGGTTTATTTAATGAAGCACCAATTAGAATAGATGGTGAATAATTAATTGGATTAATCAATTCGAAATTATTGCGCTCGTTGTGTACATGAAAAACATTCATTCATAATAGTTTGGTCAGTATAAGGACGTTTAACAAAGATAGAAATTCCCCATGCAATTATCTGCCTACGATCCTTCGAAGATCATCAAAACTGCATACAAGTGAAGGGGCGCCCATGGTGCAATCGTAGAATTGCCGACTTGTAACTGCTCTGGCTGCTTAGCCTTCAACCGAGAGTGTTCAAGTGCCGTTCGTGTGAGCGTTCGTGGTCTAGTGGTTAAGACGTTGGACTCCGGATCGGAGGGTCCCGGATTCGAACCCCGAAACTGACCACGTGATGTTAGTCCTTGAGCAAGACTATTTACTGCACATTGCTCCAGGTATTCAGTACCTGAGTACTGGTTCTACCCAGAAAGTGGACAGTCAAGAGGGATTAATATAAGTTAAAAGAACTTGTTTCCCAATCGACTATAAATAAATAGGTTTAAACTAAAAAACGAAGGACTTAATGTTGGAAGGACTTTCAGCCGACCTGCCGTGCACCGGCGGTGCAACCAAACAGTTGTCTTGGTCTTTCTCCATAAAACAGCCGGTCGTCTCTATAATTACATAAATGCTCGTAAGTGTGTATGCAAAAGATCAAATACACCCAAGTCAGTATGTCTGTCATCCCGAATTGATGTTCTCTGGGATCGGCTGGTTATCGTTCAATAGCTGGGTGGATATGAGTTGATAAAACACAATGTATGTTTGCACAGACAAGCTAAAATTAACCATGTCCATGAACTGTGGTGCAAGAGAGATATTTATACCCTCTCGAGTTTTTAACGAACACAGATAAATTGTATGTGAACATTTTAATTTTTTTACTGTCGATAACATTTAAGTTGGCCTGTTGTTATACATAAGGTACGCAGGTTTTTCATTTCGTCTTTAGCCTTACAAAATACAAAATAAACCTGTTTGCAAGTTAACCATTAATTGATTATATCTAGTTTAAATCCAGTTAAATCCAGATCATCCTTCTTCCTCGGGGAGCTGACTGGTAAGGATCTGTACTATTTGCTGCTCTTTTTATTTCATTCTTACCATGTAAGATGAGATAATAGTTTATTATAGTGACTTGTGTAAAACATGGTAAATAACTACAATAATGCAGGTAGAATACAATAACGACTGGCCCAATGGTTTTATAAGCCATCTTAAACATATTACAACCTACATTAAAGCACATATAGATATGATGTCCATAATATCGTGTTGCACGTAATTGATAGCCAGTAACTAAGATTTTGCATTATTTATAAATTGTAACATAATGATGGACAACTTTGCAGTTAAGATATTTTGTGTCTCCTAAAAATGTCTAATCAGGATTTGCATCAAACATGTCTTAAAGGTGTTATCTAGCAGTTTGCCTTTATTTCATATATAACAATATCTGACCTCTGTTTGGGATATTTGCGCATAAGTTCGACAGAAACAAACCATATTTTAGTCTAAGCTTTGACGATTTTCAGCAGTTTCTCAATTTTAGGGCAGTAAAACTCGCTAATCAACATTTAAAATGATCATTCTTTTCTAATCTATGAATCAGAAGGATTGGGATTTCGGCTAAAAATAGACCTCGACGTCACATCGAATGACGTGAACGATCTAAGACATCAGTTTTCACGTTGTTTTCTTAGTATAACATAGCTAACAACATGCATGCAACATGGCTAACAAAGGAAATACATATTTGTAATGATGATTGTGACGTTATGGTTCACTTGTCAGGCAGGTGTAGGACATCAATAAACAACATTTCGAGAGATCTGTTCAGGTAACAGTGATTTGTTAAGATGTTTAATGAAAATACTTTAGTCCAATCTGTCGCATACTTCCTTTATATCGTACGAATAAACGGTACTTTTGTCTTGAATTCTGTCGGTACCACATGAAAAGCCTCTCTATACGACCATATATATTAATAAAGCAAAAGTTGACCTTGAATTCAATTTCTTCAAATTGGGGAAGTTTTGCAGCTACCCTGCGGTGCGCCGGTGATTCTACCCAGACAAATGTCTGGACTCTTCCTCCACCAATAATAATCTAGATGTCGACAACAGGACCATAACAGTATCGGTGAGATGTAGCAAAAACAACAACAACAACAATTTCTTTCTCGTTCAGCATGTCACTCTTTTGCGAATGTGATTGGTCAATTCAACAATACCTGGTAACACCGGAAATACTTACAGTAATCCCATGATCCTTGCGTTATGTTCCGGCCGCAAATGACGTTGACCTCCAGAATCAAACATGGCCGATGTTCAACCTGAAAGACAATAAAATGAATGTTTCTTTTTTTAAAGAGTGTGTCCGACTATCCGCCTATAATATATTCGAATCAGAGATGATAGCGTCATAACAAACTGTTGCCTTTAGGTATTTGTGAATGATAACGTACGGTAAGTAGGAACAGTCTTACTTTTAAAGGTGGTGTCCAATAGCTTGCCTTTATCAAATACATGTGACATATTCTGGTCCTTCTTTGGAATATTTGTGCATTATTTCTGTAGAAAGTCAAACTTCAGTCTAAGCAAAGACGATTTTAAACATTATCTTAATTTGAAGAAAGTCCAAGTCCTAAAAACACTTAAAATGTGCACACATATAATTTCAAATCTATAAATAAGCAGGAGTGGGATTTCTGCTAAAAAGACATCGTCTTCATTAGTGTTTTTTAACAAGTTGAACTGTCCTAAACTTGGAATAGTGTTTAAAATAGTCTTTACTTAGATTAGCGTATGATTTTCTGCAGCAATTATGGACTCATACCCGAAACATGGGTCGGTCAGATATTGTTACATGTATTTGATATAGGCAATATGCCGAAAAGATAGTCAGTGAAGATCCCTTATCTTGGCAGCCATCTTTGATGGCAACTTCAAGGGATTTTCAGTAGACTTGTATAGAAGCGTAAATTTCTCTTTTCTTGTAATTTCTTAATTTGTGGTCCAAAAATTAAAAGCTATACACCATTGGAAAGCTCTTGAAATTCATATTTTTAGAATACACTATTTTTTTTTAAAATTGATAAAAGCACAAAGAATTAATACATAGAAATAAATAAAATTATTGGCTTATCCTTGAACAAAATGAACATTTTGCCTTTTTTTGGTTGTATTTTTTAAATGTTTAATTATCAAAATATAGTTTTGATATTAAAAATACTTTATAAAAACCATTACATTTGATACAAAATTCAGTAAAATAGACAGAAAAATAAAAACACAGTGGTGAGTTTAATACAGCACATATTTCCAGATTTTGGCCTGCATTAGCTTCTGCCTTCAAAGATGGCTGCCTTAAACTGTCTTGACATCACATGTAAACTGTCTATACCACTTTTTTTATTAATATGCTTGTTTTCAAACTGTTGTGTAAAATATGAAGGCGATTCATTCAATGAAAACCATTTAAAGGAGTGCTTTATACGTTATATTTCAATATGTATAAATATACATATCAAACAAACTCAGGGATCGCCCGTTGCGTAGTGACAGTCACCTACTTGTGTAACTCCTCCCACTTTTTACTCAAAACGCGTGGGTTCGTGTCCCGCGCATGAACTTTCATGTGGGGAGGTTTTCCAGCTAGCCTGCGGTGCGCCAATGGTTCTCCCAGACATGAGTATGAAACGTCCTCTATTGAAATAGCTGGACGTCTCTATAATGATCATAACTGATCGATGCGATGTTTAAAAATGACTTACCTCAAATATCTGATATGGATCGAATCTGCAAAGAGAAAAAAAGTGTACACAGTTGAAAGTAAAATTACAAAGGTCAAGTACACACACCATTTACCTGGCACAGAAAACAGTAACAACATGTTTTACCCCGCATATATGCACCTAGATAGAAGACAGACACAACATGCATTTCCAAACAACTTTACTTGATATAGCAGACAGAAACAACGCGCATTACCCCCAAATATTTACCTAGATAGAAGACAGCAACAACGCGCATTACCCCTTAATATTTACCTTGCATAGAAGACAGACACAACACGCATTACCACACAATTTTACTTGATATAGAAGACAGTAACAACGCGCATTACCCCCAAATATTTACCTGGCATATAAAACAGATACAACACGCATTACCCCCCACACACACACACCACCCCCCCCCCCCCCCCCCGCTCCCCCGCCCCCCCCCCCCCAAAAAAAAAGTGGGGGTGGAGGAGATTTACCTTGTATAGAACAGTCTCATGCGTATTAAGATGTACCCAAATCTTAACCAACAATTGAGAAACATTAGATCTTAGATCTACATAAATGTTTTATCAACGATAAAATATACTTCCGATAATCTAGATTCTTTTATTGCGCCAAGACCTCTCCTTTCCCCTCGAATCATCCTGATTCCCGAAATTTCACAATCCATAAAATGTATGACACATCAACTGCACAACAATATCCATCACATTTCACATACATCCATTATTTTGTGGTATAAAAATGCCCTCGAAATCTGTACGAGAGTAAATAAGAAGACGTTGCGTGGTAAGTGAAGCATAACTCGGGTCAGGTGAAGCAGTTTGATAAAGGTGAAGTCACCCAAAATAGAGTGACTTCAGAAAATAGTAATTGTATTTATGTTGTTATTATTGGGTTTATGGTCCCACCAGCAGTATTTCAGTTATCTGGAGACGGTGTCCACTTGAAGCAGATGTAGTGCTGCCTTCACAATGTATAGCATGTCGTGAACACCTGGCATGATACCACACCCAGTCACATTATCCTGACACCAGGTTAACCAGTCGTAGAACTAACCTTATATTTGCTTGAGCGTTATCAAGGGAGCTATACCATAACCATTTTTTCGACATTGGTATGTCGAGGCCCTAGTTCGAACAGAGGCCTGCCGTACCTTGAGCCGACGCTCTACCGATTGCACTACCAGGTCCGGTGATTGCATTTATGTGTGTTCAAAAAAAAAAATTAAATACAAGTACTCTGTGATTCCGACGAAGCGTCGTCAAGTGTAAATTACAAAAGCAAGTGTGCTGTAATAGCAAGTGTGCTACATGTATGCTAGAGAGCATGTTTTAATAACGAGCATGCTATAATAGTGAATACTGAAATAGTAAGTATGATATCATGGCGATTAAACTATAATAGCAAGTATGATTTGGTATTTAATATGTTATGATATTGATTATGCTATGATAGCGAGCATGCTGAATAGCGAGTGTGCTATGGATAAAGAGCATGATATAATAGCGAGTATGCTACAATAGTAAGTACTGTAATGGTTAAAAATATGACAGCGAGTATGCTATGATATCGAGTATGCTGAAAAGTGAGTATGCTATGAAAGAGATCATGCTATGATAGCAAGTATGCTATGATATCGAGTATGCTGGACAGCGAGCTTGCTTTGGTATGCCGAATTGTGAGTATGCTAAATAGTGAGTATGCTATTAAAGAGAGCATGCTATAATAGCGAGTATGCTATGGAAGAGTTTGTTTTAACAGCTTAAATGGTGGATTGTTTTAATTGCGGGTGTATCAAAAATTGAGATTTTTTGCATTAAGAGTTTTCAGAAGCAGGTCCAGTTTCATAGCATGTTTGTTAAAATAACGAGTTTATATGGTTTAGTGGCGAGTGTAGCTTATTGACTAGTCTGTATCGAGCATTTTTTATAATCTATTCAAATAGAAAGTTCGTTTTAATAGTGAACATGGCATAATAGCGAGACTGATTTAATATCGAGTATGACTTGAGAGAGCGTATCATTTAATAGCGAGTCTGGTTTTATAGCGAGTATCGTTCAATGTTGAGTCTGGTTTCAGACCTAGTATGGTTTCATGTAAAATGTTGTATAAAAAACGAGATTGGTTTAATACTATAATTGATCATGAAAATGTCAGTATTTCTAGCGAATCTCTAATCGTCACGCTGACATTTCTACATCATTTTGTACGTTCACGCATGTAATAAGTAGTTTACATGTATTATACAGGCCTACGCATATACCGCCAGACATGTATAAGGGTCCTTGTTTGTTGACTTTATTATTACATATATCCGGTGACGGTGTCCACTTAAAGCAGATATAGTGCTGCCTTCAATATGTATATCAGTCCACTAAACGTGGCACGATACCACACTCAGTTTCATTGACTGCTTAGCCTCTCAAAGATTAGAGTTCAGTTCGGGGCGAAGGATTTAATGTGGAAGGGTTTACCGGCTGACCAGCGGTGTGCCGGTGCATCAATCTCCATTAAATTAGCCGGACTTCGCTATAATGACTATCTGGTCGCTGCGAGGTATTTTACAATAAAATATAAAAACCCTACTCCGATGTCACAGTATTCTGTAAACCTGGTATACCTATGTTAGAAATGCAGCTTTTAAAGACAGAAGAAGCAGAAAACACGCAAATCAAACAAAGTAGCAAAAATACTCCACTTCTCATCAGAGTTATGGTTCGTTCCTGTCAAATGTTTATGTAATTAATCAACAGAGTAAGAGAGCGTTTAGTTCCCAGGATAGTCATCTTCTTGTTTAAAGCGTATACACTCTGCGGCGCCTTGGATGGCTCACATCCTGACTCTTTCTTGTAAAGTACTGTAATCGAACTGCTGCTTTAAAACTTTATTGAAGACAGCTACATAAGGTGTTGCTGCATATATTTACCGATATTCTTTGTTGTTAGTTTGTTGGTTAGTTTGCTTAGGTCTATCTTCGAACCAACATTATTTCACTTGTTAGACTAATAAAGCACATATAGTGCTGTCGTCCCTGTCTATAGCATGCCGTGAACACCTGGCTGGATACCAGTCAGTTTCATTCTCCTGACACGAAACTAACCTTGTATCTCCTCTACCTACATTGTACAACTACCAATAAGACGACTTTTAAATAGCGACCAGGGATCGAACCGGCTGGGGGTGGGGTTGGGGTGTTGTACCGTAAATGCCGCCGCCGCCCTACCGATTGCGCGCGCGCGTGCGTGCGTGTGTGTGCGCGTGCATACGTGTGCGACTGTGTGTGCGTGCGTGCGTACGTGTGTGCGCGCGCGTGTGTGCATGCGTGCGGGTATGCGTGTATTTTCTTTACTTTTGATTTTAATTGAATAATTGCACATCAAATAGCACATTAGAACGTTTGAATATATAACAAAATGGGTCATCTGTTTTTGTTTTTTTAAACTCAAATGACTCTATTATATCTATACACATGTACTTTATCTGCTGACCATCATATGTTGCCCTGTCAACCAGCCAGGCTAGCCTGACAAGGTCACCTACGTTCAATGTCATAACGAAGAGGAAGAAAATAAGTTAATGTTAGTAAGCGTTATCAGTCTTATCTCATTGCCGATTAATGCCTCAACCTTGACCTATTTATCAGTCTGTCCATCTCTATAGCCAACATCCCTTGTGAGAATTAGAGAAAGGACTTCATGAGGTGCATCAGTGTCTGTAGCCGGCCGGTACTTTATCCTAACACCGACAAAGCAGCTGTAAAGCCTACCCTTAAATCCCGTGTGTTGCTACTAATTTGAAAGTCTGAGCCAATATCTGTTGATAAAGGCCAAAAAAGCTGTCGCCTGTTGATGATGACTAAGAATAAATAGAACACCCGTCGACGTGTTGCGTGATCGTGCGATATCATGGCGAGTTCAAGGTAGCCCAAGTACTGGAGCGGAAACACTTATAGCTTGAGGTAATATTCACAATGACACAAGTGGTATGGTGTGGCATACAAGTCAACATTACAAGAAAGAGCACGAATGTGAAACATCCATCCAAAGCGATCATGAGCTTTAAATATGAAGATGAATATCTTGGAAACTAAACAATCCCTTATAATGTGGATTCATTACATAGATAGAAACTTTAATCATTTATACATTAGGCCAATGACCCGTCAGTACATAGGTTGTATTAACAAATAATCGAAAAGTGGTCAATGACATAAGCAAATTACATATAGTTTCATTAGGTAACAAATAAACAGACATGTGTATACAACGAGTATTATGTAACATGAATATCATACTAAAATTGTTCGTAGGATTGCTTTTAGTATTAACACGGAATGTTTATGAAGAAAGTATATTTCACTCTTGTTATGCATAATAATAGTAATAATAATAATAATAATAATAATAATAATAATAATAATAATAATAATAACAATAATAATAATAATAATACCAATTATTTATGACATCGTTTTTCTTCATTCAAATGCTTTATAAACGTAGGAAGCTAAGTTTTTGTTTTTATTTCAATATTATTACATTACATAAATATTTGAGAGTAACGAACAGTTCTGATGGGAACGAGACTACCTGCCTCTTGTCTTTCTTAAGCTACACTGCTCAAAAGCGGAATACTCGGCTCTTTTTCTCTAAGAAGGGTTTTACAGAACAGCGACGTATTTCCTGTTATAGCCTGATACACTGTCGTACCCCATAAAAATGCATTTCATCAGAAGCACCACTGTCCAGAGCAGCGCCAAGAAATAAGTAACCACTAAATAAGTTTGTTCTATAGTCTTTTGTAAATAGCAAAAAAGTTGGAAACAAATTGCACCATGACCAAGTTATGATGGACTCCCTATAACCATAAACAGGTGAACCGAGCTTTTTTATTGTCTATCGGGAAGATACAGAAATAAGTCAACTTTTTTTCAGCTTGTAAGAAGGTTCTGCCTCAAAGAATGCACATACCACCAATTTGCCAGTCGGTAACCCCCAAATATAAAAGAAATATATACTTCCGGTAAATGTGAATCAGTCTATTATTGTGCACAGGTGATCATGATTATTGCTTCCCAAACGATTAAGATTATCTTCTAAATAGTAAATGTTATGCCAAAACATACCAACAGACTGTTATTAAAGAGAAAAAAGTCTATGCAACAGGTTCTATTTCTGGTCGGTATCTAGGGTAACCACCCCACAAGACCTCGTCAAGCAGCAGCTACCTATTAACGTCGGCTACTCTCTCTTTCTATAATTGCAAGCTAAACTTTTAAAATCGACATAGTCTGGTCTTTGCTCTGAAAAAAAATGTCAGACCGAACAGCAGCGATTTCTTGTTATTGATTGCTACACTACTGTCCCCATAGAAATGTATTCCATAAGAATCAAGGCTCTCCAGTGCGGCGCCATTGAAAACAATGTTCAGTCTGTATTTTTGTTACGAATTGTAATACATAAGAACTTGGTTCACTCGGCCAAATTCCGCTACAATGTAGTAAAAGTGGACTGGCTGAAATTCTGAAGTCGTACCAATACAGAAACTCGTACCAATACAGAAACTAAGTTATTTTTTCTGACTTAAGCAAAGAAATGTTTTTAAATTTTTGAAAGTATTATGATATTTTATAGGTTTTATGAATGAAACTTAATAAAAGTTCATATACATGTATCTAAGGAAATGTTTCAAGATTTAAGGAAAAGTTTTGTTTATATTTTAGTCAATATTGCAGTTGCTTGTTATTGTTACATTCCTCACCTTTTCATTGTTTGATTCCCCACCTTTTCGTTGTTCAATTCCTCAACTTTTCATTGTTACATTACTCACTTTTCATAGTTACATTACTCACTTTTCATAGTTACATTACTCACTTTTAATTGTTACATTCCTCACTTTTCATAGTTACATTACTCACTTTTCATAGTTACATTACTCACTTTTCATAGTTATATAACTCACTTTTCATAGTTACATTACTCACTTTTCATAGAGTAACATTACTCACTTTTCATAGTTACATTACTCAATTTTAATTGTTACATTCCTCACTTATTCCCTGTTATATTACTCACTTTTTCATTGATCTATAATATCTGTTTTGTTTGTAAGGTTGAAATAGAGGTATATGAGAATGAACAAATGACACCCGCCTGGTAAGGTTTACTGCGAATAACAAAGACAATTTAAAGATTTCTGTTCGGGTTTGAAAACTGTATTACATGTACTCTTGATAACATGTCTTACGTTGGACCAACGGATAGCCCCAGAAACGAAAAAATTTATTGCATACATAGTCTATCGTAGCTTAACAAACTCCGTGGGGGATGGAAGGGGGGAGGAGGAGGGGCGCCCGAAGACAAGCGGTTAGAGTCGCCGACTTGTAACCCCTCAGCCCCTCACCGCATGGGTTCGAGTCTCGGTCGGGGCGATAACTTTCTTGTGATGATGATCCAGCCAACCTGCGATGCGCCGGTGATTCTACCCAGGCATAAGTCAGGGGCTGTAGTCAACCAATAAACAGCTGGACGTCGGCGATATGACCCCAAATTGTGTCCGTGGGATGAAAAACAACAACAACAACAACGCACATTTCCTGTTCCACTACTGATCAAGAGGAAATATGACGAGTCAAGTATACCCACTTGAAACCTCATAAATAACTTCTCTCTAGTACATAACTTCATACTTTTATTAACAAATATATAACGATGTTAACAGTTATATTACGCCTAAAAATCACTGCTTTAATCAGTAAATAATTGTATTAATTTAATAAGGAACAAAGTTAATGTATTAAATATTCCACATGTACTGAGTTCATAAAAACACAACATAGGATAAAATATAAAAAGTTTTTGCCAATTAGAATCGTAACTAAACCAATATTTATTTAAAAATACGATAAGTGGGAGAAAAGAAAAAGAACAAGTTCCTTTTCAGATTTTTTTTTAAATGCAATGTATTTTTTTTTTTTTTTTTTTTTTTTTTTTTTTTTTTGTTATTCGCAGTGGTTGTCCATATATTTTGCACATGGTTATCACGTGCGAACAATGCAGTCTTGTGGTTGTTCATCGGTGCAAAGACGTTAATTTTATAACTATTTTCATGAAAGCACGTCGTTTCGTTCATCGTTATTACAAGCAAAGAACCAAACAAATGCCACTATTTATGATTCACAAGTTCTTGCACCGTAAAAAATACAAATACTGCGCTATGTCAACACAGATAATCGACTCATTATCGACTACGGAAAAAATAAACGCAATAATCGAAACAGAATGTCGTTATCTCTAACGTTGATGGGATTCACCCGTCTTAACGACTGCCAAATATATCAGAATTTAAATGTTAAATCAAACAATATCCTTGTTGAGTTTGCAAACCTGTTTTTAAAAAGAATATATATAAATGGCCGGGTACAAAAGATCCCTACTCAGAACCATCAGAAAAAAGACAACTTCAATTTTTTGGGCACATAAACAGAGCTTATGGAATAGAAAAGCAAGTACTGTGTGGAAAGATTTATGGTACCAAAAGCAGAGGAAGACAACGGACAAAATACACAGACAGTCTGAATAGCTACGCAACGAGGCAAGAACCCCCCCCCCCCCCCCCCCCCCCCCCACCTCACACACACAACAAGTAGCTCATCAGGAGGACTGACAACAGAGAGGAATGGAAGGCCATGATCGCCGATGTCTGCAACAGACCTGGCACATGAAGAATAATATAATTATATAAAAAATGGGCAGTTCTATTTTTTTATTCTGATAAGATTTTGCATTGACGTAACGTATATAACGATGTAGAGGGAACTAAAAAAATAGACATTAAAAGAGACCATTGCCTAATAAGGTATATTTGTCACGAGAAGCAGCAATATAATTTTGAACACAAACTGAATATTTAGTCAGAACTAAAAAACAATGAAAATCACTCTGAAGTGTATTTTTTTCAAAAGTATAAAAGGCTCGCTAACATTTTCTGTTTAAGGAAGTCTTCCCCTAATGGGAAAAATTTCACACTTACTAAAACTTGCAATATTTGTGATGTATTTACATTGTCTAATTGAAATATACATTTAAACAAATTTTTACCGTGTACTTTTTGCATTTTCACATTTCTTTATTCCCAGACTCGACTTTTTGTGTATCGGAAAAAAATACAATGGTACAAGATTTCAAAAAAGTTTTTTTTTTTTTAAAGTTTTTGGACAATTTTCTATGCAAATAAGCATTAATTCACTGCAAATATAATTGTTCTCATTAAAAAAGTTCATATCATGAGTGATTAAAAAAATAACTATCATATTGGTGTAAAAGGGAAATGACAGTATATGAAAATTCCTTTAAAATCTCGAAAGACCAAACTTGCCGAAGTCACATTACCCTATTTTTAATATCCCTAAACAATACATAAATATCATCTACAATCATAACTGAGTAAAATATAACAATTTGAAATATTTTTACTGTAGTTAACTTCAGAAATTACGATTTGAAAATGACTACCCACTGAGATATTACCACTGAGAGCAAAATGACAAAGTATAAAATTCGGGTTTGTACAGGTATCTCCATCGCACAAATACACATTTGCGTAATTGTGTTCCGTTAATAACGTTGTACTGCGTTGTTTCCGTATTGTGGGACGCTTACGTGCTTTAAATCTTCCTCGAAAATCACGTTCTTGTGGCATTGGATTTTTTGTTGTTTCGGTTTGCAAACTGGAAATTCTCAAAACGCCACGTGACAGGAACTTCGCATTTTTGAAAATATTTTCTCTCCAGACGTGATATGTCAAAATTTTTGTCCTCTATGACATACTTGAACCATTTTAACATTTAACCTTAACATTAACAATAAATTAAGTGTTATTTGGTAAAATTACGTTTTTTACCGGGCAAAAACGAAAGCTTCCGTCGCGAACCGAATGTGTCGATATCAGCCGAAGTTCATTATGGGAAGCCTTCCTTAAAATAGGTATCGACGTCAGACCAGATTACCAAGATGACTTTAAAACGTTATTTCAACAGTAAGTGTAGAATTAAGAAATAAGAATGGGTGTGTGTGATTTGTCAAGGTCAGATTAGAACGTTTTAAATATGTTTCTATGTGAAGCATTATATTTAAGAGTGTAAGGGCCGATTCTGAGCAAGTTTCATAACCTATGCATTAATTTATTGACCAAGCAACAATGATGAATATAACAGAATTGAAGAAACAATACCTTAAACATGGAAAAAAGAAATTACAGTGGTGAGTTAAATACAGCACATTTTTCCAGATTTCGGCCTGCATTAGCTTCTGCCTTCAAAGATGGCTGCCTTAAACTGTCTTATCAGTGCCTTAATCGGAATACCTCGGGTAATTCCGTCCTCGGGACTATCATTCCTCGGATGTATCAGGCGCAATGATACTTACTGAAATCACGATCGTTTTGTTCGCCGGAAAGCGGAAAAAGAATATGCCTAAAGTCTAGTCCGCACAAAACATAAATAATGTCATCGTTTGACAGCTGTGTGTCTGCTGTGCTGGGTAAATTTAAATCGGATGATTTAAATTTAAAGCGCCACAAATTGAAGTTTTAGAGGCATCCTACTGTAGTGAGCTGTCGCCCGAGCTGCCATCTTTGTTTGACGCCTATCTCAAAAGTAGCCCCATTTAGGGAAATGGTCGAGGTGATCCGACTACCTACATACATCCGAGAGATGATTCGTGAATTATCCGAGGTGTTCTGATTGATCAGTGCCTATGACATCACATGGAAACTATCGATTTACCATTATCACCCGCCCCACACCTCCCGCGACTGAAATACGAGCTGTACTGTAACTGTAAACCGGGATTTATACGTCATTTCGAAATTTTCGGTTTTCAGTCATGTACTTTTATAATGTTACTGAAGATTGTGTCATAGTTCATTGCAACCAAACTTTGAGTTTGATTTACTTAATAAACTTAGATTAATTATTATAAGTTATATTGCTTGAAATTAGCAATAAAATGTTGTAAACTATAAGTAGTCAGATGTGCTCATCCAGACCAGATGCACTCAGTGACCCCACTATATGTTCTATATAGACCGCCATCTTAGCTGTGGTACAAAATGAGTCGTGTTTTGAGCCCGCTCGTGCGTGACGTGATTTCAAGCACACAACTGTGTCGATCTAATAATACTTATATAGTTTGAATATGTTTTCTATTGTTATTTGAACCTAGGTGGAGTCGTTTTTATTTTAAATGTAAGTAAGATCAAATCAGATTTCGTAGTCGTTATTAATAGGCACGGCGTGTTGTAACACGTCTACACATAAACCGGTTCCAATCAGTCGCGTTAGCAGACGATGCTTTTCGCCTTTGAATTTGAATTTTTCAATAATCCGCCATTTTATATCTTAACTCAGGGCGCCGTAATATTTGCTAGCAGACGACATTTTTTCCGCCATTTTTTTTTTGCGATTAATAGTAAAGCGATATCCAACCACTACAGGGTGCCGCTATCTTTTACGAGCAGATGATATTTACTACAACACTTGATGTATGTACATTCTTATTAAATTGTATGTTGGTTATAAACACCCTCTCTTATGTGAAAAGTAGGGTAATACGAAACATTATGGTTAACTAGGACAAATAAGCCAAGCTAGTATACTTTTTTTTTTACATATTTATTGACGAACAATCATACAAATCAAAGAACATAATAAGGGGATAAATTATACAAATCAACATAATGATAAGGGGGTATTCACACATTATATATAAGAAGTTCGTGAGCTATAAAATACACTTAACAGTTCACTTTAATTAAGAAGGAGAATGTTCAAACCGGTTAACAATTACACTATATACAACAAAATAAAACATTTAATCATCACCTATTAACATTATTTACAAGCACATTTAATTGTTCTTCAATAGCCATAAGGGTATGTATTATATTCTTTACTGATAACTCGTTTATCGAACACGATTTTGTAGTCCTTCGTTTCATGTTTAGTAAGTATGTGACCGGTTGAGGGGCATCTAACAATTTTGTGTTCATCTACAACAGTAACGCAGTCATCACCTTTTCCTGTTACCATAGTTTTGACAGTTTGATAATTAATGTCTAGAGAGTTTTTGAAATTCAGCGTAATACCCCGAACTTTACAAATGGAGATTTGCCCCATTTTATTTGGAACAGCAAGTTTATAAGCATAATTCTTAGGACCTCCTGTGACAAAATGCGTTATGATGTTGCCAGGTACTTCATCTGTAAGATCTCCCAAGTAATCACCTAATGGCGGTTCCCACTGCCCGACAGCTGTTGTGAACACCACGGAATCAGTATCACAATAAATGACTCTTCTACCTAATGGCTGTAGGTAACTATAGAGTTTTAGGCGTGCTTGGGCTGTTGTGTATGCAGCTATGATGACATTCGTTTTACCAGAGGTCTCAATGAAGTCTTCATTATACACCCATTCCAACTTGACAGATTCGTTGTTGACGAATTGTACGTTCTTTATCCTTTGCTGATCGCTGGTCATCATGTCGAAAAATTCAGCTGGGTCGTTTATGTACGTTGTTTGAGTCAAATTGGTACGTTGACCGAATTTACCCCAGAAGCTATTCAGCATCAGCTTAGCCAATGACCGTAGGCCAGGATTCTTTTCTATTTTGGTGTAATCTAATACGATACCCTCGGTGTTAGAGTAGTCCTGTATGTACTTTTGCTTTGTGTTTTCATCTAAACACCAATCTGGCCAACCACTTGCCTGTTGTTTCACCTTCAGGAACGTGTTGACATATTCTGTAAATATACCTCCTGATTTTGTTTCGGGATCGTACTGAGACACGGTTTGGAAATGCCACACTTCATAGATATGAAGTAGCGTATAACCCTGTTTCAATGCCATCTTCAGTTCATCTGTCACCCAAGTTCCAATCATAGCCCTCTCACTGTTGCTATGCTCGCATGACGTCTGTTGGTAGTTCTCAGTACACCGACGACATAGGCTGAACATAAGTTTGTTGTTGCACCTCATTGGTAGAACAGGTATGTACAAACCTTTAGGTGGCAACACTTTACATTTAATTAATCCTTCATACTGGCTTATGTCTTTGAAGTTCTCTGTGATGATCTGTGGGTGTCCAATTGGTATCTTTCCCGTTTTGTTTACCCATGGGTAGAGCGATGTAACATCATAATATTTTATTTGCTTGTCTGCGATGGCCTCGCTATACAATGCAAAAGCTTCGGTCCGACCCCCAAAGAAAGCATCGCGAGGTTCTAAAGGACTAACTAATTCCAGGCTTTGAATGTATTCTTTCATTTTTGGATCGTTTTCTAGCTCCCGCCTAAAATCACACTCCCATTTACATTCATAGGTGTAACCTTGTGCCTCAATAAAGTGCTTCTTTTCCATGGTCCGGGCATACAGGTCACCCATTTTCATATCACTAACTGTGTTAATTGTTGTTTTTGAGAAACACTTCGGACAACCATGCCAAAAGCAGCCGTGGAATTCCAGAACCATCTTTTTTCCATCAAACTCATAATACCCATCTACCTTGTAATGTCCAATTTGCTTTTCACCACCATTTCTACCGTGTTGGATATGAATTCCTCTTGCATTAGCAAAATATGATAACCATTCATAAGCCTTCTTTGATTGCTTTTCTTCAGGATTATAGCCATGAGGAGGTATGATGGCTATGCTATCTGGTGCCAAGAACAACGTCCTATACACAAGGTTACACGCTGATGCTATAGTAATGCATTTTTCAAACGGGTCTATACCTTTGTTGTCGCCTTTTCTGGTTAAATCCATAAATAAAGACCTAAACTTCAAGCAGCACTTTCTAAGGATATCTACATCTGATTGACAGTAACGCAGGATTTCTTTCTGGAAATCAAATGGTGTATCTTTGTGAAGTTTATACCATTCCAGGAACTTTGTCCTCGCCTCTGGCTTCATACTGTCCGGTGTGTAGTACTTCAGGTCAGGCAGTTGAGATAATATTACATACTGATTTTCCTTCTTATTGAACAAATGGGGAAAGTAGCCCTTTGCCAGTTCTCTCTCACCAAAAGCGCATGGCATATCCGCTAGCGCCATAGGTATGAAGTTAAGTGAGTCGATCATTCTAATGTTGCATGCTGGAATATTTATCGACATATACTTAGAGCCTGTTGTGATCACTTTAGGCAGAACAGAATTGTCGTGGAGGTACTGGAGTATGGGATAAGAGTCGTACCCTTTGAAATTATGGCAAATCACTGTGGCGCCAGCGTTTTGCTCTGAGAACAGCCATTTGCAAAAGTCATTGGTTGTAGCAGATCCTTGAAATACGTATTCATTCTTTCCACAGTGCCTGCAAACTGACTCTGAATTAACAGGCGAATCCATGCACAACGTACAAACTTTATGCACAACACAAAGATTAGGGATGTGTCCGAAGTTACCACACCAAGACTTAGGACAGTTTCTACACTTTCCATTCTCATTTGGCTCATACCCTGTTTCACATTGCAGAAGCGTGTCCTGTGTACATTCAAAGTCGAAAAAGATATATTGAAATTGTCTCGCTTTCTTTGATACATGCTTTCGAGAGTTGTCTTCGTTACTAGCAGGTTGCATATAACAACTGTGACCTTCCGTGACAAACTCTTTACACGTCCTACAGTACACTTCATGGCACACATGAGCCTTTTTATGTCTGTTCATGTTGACGGTTTGTTTACACGTTTTGCATTTGAAATATGTATTGCAGATACTTTTACCGCTCTCGCTTACCAGAAGATGCATTTTTAAGCATGTATCGTTTATAAAGTATCTGTTGCATTTATCACAAAATATCCACTTTTCTTCCCCCTCTATATGTAATCGGTGGCAGTAGACGCATGGGTTGTTACATGTATGCGCGTCCTTATTATTGTAACCTTTCTTGCAAGTAAGACAAAAGTAACTTCTGTTGAGAAATCCAGACATCTTTGTAATCACGTCGAAATGTGCATCGTGGTAGTACAGGAAAATGGGTACCCCGCCTTCCACGCCGTCATAGATGATTCCGTTAAAGTGATCCTTTGACAATACGTGGATTTGATAGTTGGGAAGAACAGCTTGGAATTTCTTCACTTCATCTATCCCACACTTTTTTAATGGAACATCAGCTTTTCTATGTAGTTTTTGGGCTAGTAATGTTTGAATTGAACGACCTTGTCTAATACTGTTCCAATGAGGGTGTTGTTCATGACGCGCAATAGCTGTTACAATGGCACGTGCACAGCATATTTCGTCATTATTTCGTATCTGTATCACACTACCTTTGGATTTTAGTAGCATTCCTATGTCTACATATGGCTTCTTTTGATGCCCCTTTCCATGAGGATTTTGCACATGTATAATGTCTATGTGAAATGTTTCATCCACGACAAATTGCTGATACGATTGAAGAACCCTTTCAATTTCGGAGAGAATCCTTTCAGCGGTAAGCTCTCTGCGCGGCATAAATTCCAGAGTAATGGGAAAGTCTAATTCGGGATTGTCCAATGATATTCTCACTAAGTCCGTATCTGGTATCATGTGCGTAATCCTCTTAAGAATCGACTGGAACATTTGCTTTAGAATTTTCAAAATATTGGGCAGCCCATCAACCTGTATATCTTTGATGCTCACTTTGTAGTAAGTAGCTGTAGTTCTAAACTTTTCTATCTTTCGTTCACCAACTTTCTCAATTGCGTAAAACTTTGATGGATTTTCTGGTAACTTTTGCCGTTTAGCCGCTCCACCTCCGTCCTGATTTTCTGCAGCGCGTTTAACTGTGGCCCATCCATGCTCTTGATGTAGATGTTCTTCCAGTGCATCGTTCCGAGTGAACACTCGTAAGCACTCTGGACAGTGTTGATTATTTTCAGCATTGTGTTTCAATAAATGGCGCTCAAGATTCTGTTTTCTGGAGAAGGACTTCTTGCAGGAACTACACTTGTGCTTCCAATGATTTGTAATCCGCCTGTGCTGTAGTAGCTGACTAAGTTTCGAAAAACTCGCTCCACACTCTTCGCATTGGTAAGCCATCTTGATTGTTCGGTATGCTGGAAAAGGAATGAGAAGTTTGCATTAGTCTCGAGGTAATAAAAATATAATAACAAATATGAATTACTTTAATTAAAAGTATAAAAAGGTATCGTTAATTAAAAATAAAACATCTGAAACCAATAACTCAAAGTATTAATTCATGACAAGACACATGATCCGATCAAAACCAGGCGAGACTAAAAACCCAGGCGAGACTAAAAACCCAGGCGAGACTACGAAAGGCATGCGAGACTACGAAAGGCATGCGAGGTTATGACTTATTACCTGTGTTTCTTTTAAATGTAATCCGTTACCAACGAGTGTCTGTCTGAAAATGAGGTAAAATGTAGATCAAATCACTTTTATATTCTTACTCGTGCGCATGCGTATGAAAAAGTATTCTGATTGGTTGTTTATAAAAACGACGTTTTAAATAGAAGAACATTTTAATTTCTCTTCATTCATAAGCCGACAACCAGACAGTAAACATGTTAACTTCGAAGTGCTCTGACTGTTACAAGGAGTTCAGCAGACAGGATGCGATGTTGCGACATTTTAAACAGAAACATGACGTGTCTTGGAAATCAAGACCTGTCACGAAAACCTCACCATCACCACCACCACAAGGATCTCCACCACAACCACCACATAGAACTCCACCACCACCACCACCACCACAAGGAACTCCACCACCACCACCTCCACCACCACCACCACCACCACCACCACCACCACCTCCACCACCACCACCACCACAAGGAACTCCACCACCACCACCTCCACCACCACCACCACCACCACCACAAGTAACTCCACCACTACCACTAGAAAACAAAGACATAGTGTTTCAACATCCGTTCACTATGATGATTTCAGGTCCTACAGGTAATTATTTGCTTTACCTTTTTTTTATCATTTTTGCTGAAAGTTTGATAACGTTTTTAGAATAATAAGTCAAGAAAATGTTTCAAATTGTCGACTTTATATGTCTATTTTTCCCAATATTTAAACAAATTTATTACAAAGCCTGATTAATATTTTGTCTTCCTTTCTCTAAAAGATTCTGTTTGTTATTGTTTATGTATCACATGTCATGGAGAGAGAAAAAACTAAACCTAATCGTTATTTTTCAGCCTGTGGAAAGACAACGATGGTAAAGGAGTTATTGCAGAATCACAGCCTTAAGATTGAACCTAATATTGAAAGAATTATGTGGCTCTATAAACGATGGCAGCCTTTGTACACGGATATTCAAAAACGGGTGTCGCCAAGGGTAGAATTTATCCAAGGTATCCCCAACGACTTGGATGATGACGACTTCTTTGATCGGAGAATGAACAATCTACTTATTCTTGATGACATATTTTCAACAGCGGGAAAAGACCAACGTATTACTGACCTATTTACAGAAGGATCTCATCATCGTTCCTTATCGGTCATATCAATAAATCAGAATCTGTTTGGAAATAAGGACCCAACACAACGACGAAATTGTCATTATTTGGTCCTGTTCAAAAATCCGATGGACAAGCAGTCTGTTATGACACTGGCGAGACAAATGTATCCCGGAAAAAGTGATTATTTTATTAAACATTTTGAAAAAGCTACAAAACAATCATATGGATACCTGGTGGTTGATTTGAAACCATTTACGCCGGAAACAGAGCGACTTAAATGCTCTAGTGTAAAAATATCAACAAATCAAAATGCTGTGCCGGAGACAGAAAATATAAAAATAAAATCAAAAACGACTTTTCATCATTCTTCATCTGACGATCACAGTGTTCAGATCGTGGATTTAGCGGAGCCTAACATGTCTGAAAAGATGAACTCGTGTGATGACTGCGGTCTGTTGTTCGACACTCCCCATGACGTCCAAAGACACGTTAAACGCGGTTGGTGCATGGAGAATAAAGAAGAGCCTCCAAGTAAAAAACAAAAATTGGAGGGAGAAGAGTCGGACGATGAAAATATTGAAGATAATGAAGGCTACCTCCATTTATGGAAACGAGCAAAAGATTCCAACACGGAAAGGTATGACAAGCTGTACCAAAAATTTAGAGACGACGGAGAAGACAGTAATGCTGCCGTGGAATTAGCTGAAGAACGTATACAACCGTATGAAGAAAAGGATTTTTTCGACAAATATACGTCTTTAATAGACGATTATTTATTGCCGCTGAGGACCAATGTGCATCACCGTCAAATTATGACAAAAATAGAAAAATTGGTGTCTAAAGGACTAGATACAACTTCTGCTGTGAAGAAAGTACTGCGAAGTTCAAGGAGTTCGTTCCGAGACTTGTTTGATACCGATTTTCCCGATGATGAGGACGAAAGTGAAGGTGAAGATGAGGAGGAGGAGGAGGAGGAGTGAGAGACTATATAAATGAACTTTAATTTGTTCTAGATCATTTGTGCGCTAACCACCGAACAGTGCAGACATGGCTCCTTGGGAAGAATATTTACAAAACATATATTACGATCCCAGTCACCCAGCTAGTTTTTCCGGACCACAAAAATTGTTAAAAATAGTGCAGGATGAAGGCAAATTCAAAATCGGAATGAATAACATCAGAAAGTTTCTCCACAAACAGGAAAGTTACAGTCTTCATAAACCCGTGCGACGACGATTTGAAAGAAATCATTATGTGACTAGCGGCAAAGACGATCTGTGGATGTGTGATTTAATCGATATGGTGAAATTTGCTGAATGGAATAAAGGATATAAATATATTCTGCTTGTAATAGATGTGTTCTCCAAATACGTTTGGCTACGTTCCTTAAAAAACAAAACTGGAGACAGTGTGAAAGAGGCCTTCCAAGACATTTTTGACACCTCTAACCGAACACCCGTCCGCCTTACATCAGACAAAGGACAGGAATTCAATGCAAGTGTAGTGCAGGGACTGATGAAAAAAAAAGACATTTTGTACTATCCCACTCAGAATGAAACAAAAGCTTCAGTGTCAGAACGAGCCATCAAAACCATCAAGACGAGGTTATATCGTTATTTTACCTACACGGAGGATTATACTTACCTCCCAATACTACAAGATGTAGCGGACAGTTACAACCGGACATACCATAGGACTATCGGAACCACACCCGCCGATGTGAAAGACTCTAATTCGGAGGAAGTGCGACTTTCCACTTACTTTGTTCGAAAACGAGAAGATGATAAACGTTCCAAGTACAAGGGTTTTAAGTTTAACATTGGGGATCATGTGCGAATATCGCATCTGAAAACAGTTTTTACCCGTGCCTATGATGAGACCTATACCGGTGAACTGTTAATAGTATCGAAAAGGTTCTACCGAGGCACTATACCCATATACAGACTTAAGGATATGATGGATGATGAAATCAAAGGGACATTCTATCAGAGCGAACTACAAAAAGTGGATATAGATCCTGACCAAACGTGGAAAGTGGAGAAAGTGTTGAAGACTCGTGGAAAGGGACACAATAAACAATACTTTGTAAAGTGGAAACATTATCCTAAAAAGTTTAACAGTTGGGTGAAAGCTAGCGATGTTGAATAGCAATGAGCCATATTGAACGTATGACTTGTATAATTGTATACAGTATGTTGTAAATAAAAAGTATATCAATGTAAATACATATAACCGAAGTATTGAGTTTTGTTTTATTTTCTATTCCCAATTCTTGCGAGATAGCAATAGAAGCAAGCAGTAAGGTTTGTATCCTTATGTTATACATGGCTGGTTTGAATACCATATCTAATGATCATAGCGGACATTTAGGGCCAGGTCCTCTCATCAGACGGGGAAATTCAAAACCTTACTTGCCTCTAGTGCTTCGCGGTGACAGAGAGCGTTTCCTAATACTGCACGCAAACACCGCCATAACGCAGTATTAAGTCTGTCTAACGACACCACCGTACTCTCTGTAGTCTCGCCTTTTTATCCCCAATAAACCCGAAAGTAAATACACTTTTTTATAACACACTTACCTTAAGCGACGTGGATTCCTCCTCTGGATAAATCTTTGCAGTTATGATAAAAATCATAAAATCTACCTCTTATATACAACCGCGCAATACCATACTTACCGTAGGTAGATTTATTCGCATTATGCGAGTAACAATACCAACGTATCTATGCAATCAACAAACATATTAATACCCGCACACCCCTATTTGAATGGATCCGGCCAATAACACTTTTATCGTCAATTAGTCCTTAACTAACTGTAGAAGAGAGCAGACGCTTTTTTAACGCTGTCCAATAGTTAAACGTTTAGGACAATATTGTAAAAAGAGTAAAATTCGTCTTGTTATTCTACATCCATTTAAAACGTCGTCTGCTGTTAGATGTGTACCATCAAGATTAAACGGCCAGGTTAAACTATCTACTGTGATTTTACCGGCTGTAAGTGAGAAGCCCGAAGGTAAAGTGTCCATGCATGGACTCTTCCAAACAATACTATTTATTATATTTCGTCTGCTGAGACACGCGACTTCATGGATCTGGGTAAAACGAGCTCATGCCTGCTTTTAACTAATAATTTACATTTGTATATACAGAGACTAAGCCTTTGAAAATTGTAACAAATTGAATCATCATAAAGCACAAAAGACTGCTGTAATTCAGAATTATAAATAAAATGACCAGTTCCTTACATGGATAGATCGTATGCTGTACTTAAAATTTACAACCAGGTGAAATTGATAAAAATATATAAACGTGTACAGACTTGAAGCGTTAATAAGAAATATTCAAAACTTGTCGTGTGCTAGCAAATATTACGGCGCCCTGAGTTAAGATATAAAATGGCGGATTATTGAAAAATTCAAATTCAAAGGCGAAAAGCATCGTCTGCTAACGCGACTGATTGGAACCGGTTTATGTGTAGACGTGTTACAACACGCCGTGCCTATTAATAACGACTACGAAATCTGATTTGAATATTAACAAATAGCCGTTTTTACCTTTACTTACATTTAAAATAAAAACGACTCCACCTAGGTTCAAATAACAATAGAAAACATATTAAAACTATATAAGTATTCTTAGATCGACACAGTTGTGTGCTTGAAATCACGTCACGCACGAGCGGGCTCAAAACACGACTCATTTTGTACCACAGCTAAGATGGCGGTCTATATAGAACATATAGTGGGGTCACTGAGTGCATCTGGTCTGGATGAGCACATCTGACTACTACTATACTTGAAGAGGAATTACTTTGAATGGCTCTTTGTTAAACTTTAGGCTGACTTTGATTATTTAATTTTTATTACTGTTTATTTACTTTTAAACATATTTTGGAAAGACATGATTGTAAACCCATTGTTTAATGTTTATACCATAGTGTCACCTGAGACAAAACAATACAGAGAGTGTTTGCAACCCCGACATATTGTACCATGTGAGTCACATTATTTTTGCTTGATTGTCAACAAAATGCAATTTTACCAGCTTATAAATACTTCATATGAACAAATGTTATAAATTTTCATTTTTCTCCACCCCCTTTTTGATTAACATAGCCAAGTGTCTGCTCTTATAGAGTGTGGCTATACGCCACTTTTCCTTTTATGACGTCATACCTTATCGATGAAAACGTCAGCGCTTGGATATTTTTATATCAAATAGACGGGGTCCTCATCATTGCGTTCATTTGAGAAACCACTCACTCAGAATGACTCAGGAAGTGCGAGGTTAGAGCTCTGTAAAACCGGTCCCTTTTGCCGACTGACGAATCGAACGCGATAACTGTTGGTGCTCTTTTTTAATGACTTATTACAGATTTGTTTGCATATGAATACCTTTGTCCTGTGCCTTTTCAGGGTTTGGGATGGAATGGGATTGGCCGGCATTTTTGCCGATACTGCGCAGCGACATTGCTATCATTATAGCAAAGGGGCACTCATGAGGTGCCCAGGGACTGAACCCGGCCGGTCCATTATACTGACACCGACGAGTCAGGCGTAATACTGTCCCCTTAGCCCCGAGCGTTAGGAGGGAACAACTACTACCACCTTTAAAGTCTTTGGTTTGACCCGGCCGGGGTTCGAACCCACGACCTCCCGATCCGCAAGCCGACGCTCTACCACCTGAGCTATTGCGGCCGGTTTCAGGGTTTGGTATATGTTGGTATATATGTTGCAATGCTAAAAGAACTTTGTCATATTTCCTTATTCCCCTCATCAAAGTTTTCCTTGATACCAAAGAATTAACTTTTGTGAGCAGTTGGTAATCAGATATTAATGATAAAGAATGTGTTAACTGTTAAATTTCTACACTTGAATTGATCAGGTTTGTGATTGGTGAAATACATCGCGACCAATTGTGATTGTTATAGCGACTTCCGGCTATTTTGATGGAGGAAGATCCAAGTGACTGCAGGTCAGCCGGAGGACCTCGCTCCGAACGGGACTGGATTCCACGCGGTGGCAGGGAGGGGGGGGGGGGGGGGGGTGCGGGAGGGAGGGAGGGATGGAGTATATATATATATAGTGTGTATTTCCTACCCGAGTAGGGCTTACTTTTGAGATCACGTTATATCGTAATTCGAGTATTGTGCTAAGACGCCAGTGTCTAGTATTCGAAGGAACCCCATCGTGCTTATTGGAAAGTTTGGACATCATAAACGTGTAATTACAATTGTTTATTGTGCAATGGGTTCATCGTCCAATCAAAAGTATTTCAGTTATCTGGAGAAGGTATCCACTTGAAACAGATATAGTTCTGCCTTCACGGTGTATAACATGCCGTGAATACCTGGCATGATACCACACCCAGTCACATTATCCTGACACCGGGCCAACCAGTCGTGGAACTACCCTTATATTTGCTTGAGCGTTAGCAAGCGAGCTATTACGATTACTACTTCGCTTTTATTAGCGACTTCGGTATGTCTCTGCCCGAGAGATATACCCGGGGCCTCCCAAACGTGGAGCCGACGCTCTACCGATTGGGCTGCCAGGTCCGGCCTAAGAGAATTTCACGTAGATTTTAAAGCGAAATATGAAAAAAGTATCACCACATTCCTCCAAACACGGGTAAGCAATTGTTACATGTATTCGAAATAAGCCAAATTTCGATTACCACATTTAAACCGTCATGATTGAAAGATTTACTCGTGTTAATGTTAGCTTACATGTATCATGCTTAAACTGATTGCGAAATACAATATTTATGCTGAGGGTGTGATACTGATACTACATCCTAATAACGGGTGGGGTTTTTTCCTGCTTTTTTGTTGTTTTCGTTTGTTCTTGTTTAGTGTGGGGTTTCTTTTGCCCTGTAATTGTGTGCATTCGCGACAAACGTAGATCCAATCATACTCGGGCCATCCCGTTTATTTTAAGACACGTTGTCGTTAAATTGAACTAGGAAGACACTTTACGTGAGCAGGTGACGGTATATAATTACAGTCTAGACAAGTACAAGAAAATGATAAACTCTACCCACTATTATGACTAATAATAGGGTATTTCATCTTTCTAAGAGGGTTAAACACAACAAATTCTAAAAAGAAATTTCCCTGAAAATAAAAATAATAAAAAATAATAATTTTATGAGTCGCTTTACTCGTTTACATATATCATTAGTTTGACTTCATTACAGCTTAGGTTGTTCATGTTGTTGTATGTTTTATGTAGAGATAAACAGGGAAGAATTTGGTAGCCTACTCTACTTTTCATTATATATGATGAATCCTTGTAAATAATATTAACGAGTCTGGTCTGGTATTTTTGTCTGCTATGACCTGTAGTCATTTAAACACAGCAAGCATGGTTGATCCGGGAAGAGAAAAATATTTTCTTTAAAATGAAAAGGAAGTAAAATTGGAAATGCGCGCTCTGTAAATACAGAGATGTATGCTGTAGGTCTATTGGTATAGTATCAAAAGGTTAAAGGGGAAATACTTATTAGTCTATAACTTAACCGTCTATAAGGTATGATAACATTATGTGCTTAATATTGAACGCAGATATTTTTATATTGTGTTGGGGCCGATTGGCATACCTAGGTTTCCATCCATTAATGGGATGGCTATCGACAGGGAGGTGCTCTTAACTCCCAGTCACGTATCAGCACGAAACTTCAGTCTTAGGCTAACAGTATATATACTGGGATCTGTATAACCGGGATTCACGATATTTGCTGTGAAGGTGGTATCCGGCAGTTTGCCGATATCTAATTCATTAAGCAACAATACCTCACTACTGCTATGGAGGATTAGGGCAAAATTTCTCTATAAAATCATACTTCTGTTCGGTAAAGACGGGTTTGAACACCGACTATATTGTTAGACAGTTCTCATCGCCATGAAAAATCACTGAAAAGTTCAATAACTCCAAATCTATACATAATCATCACAATAGTGATCTCTGCTAAAAAAAAGATATCGACGACAGTTTGGACCAAATATTTTCCCCAAATACCCCAATCAGTCATTGTTACCTGAAAAGGTCCTGCTAAATGCTATTCATTGATTCCCTAGATCTTTGTGAACAGTGAAGCATAAATCTACACACTTCATTGCAAACAGGTATTTCCTTTCTGAGCCACGCTGCAGAGATAGCTATTTTTAAACTAACAAAACCACGCTATTTTTAGCAGAGACCACTAACGAGTTTATTTGTAGATTTGGAAAGGATGAAAATTTAGAGCGCTTTTTGGCGCAATATATAGAAGCTTACATTATAGGTAGTATTCCGGATCGTATTTACATAGACTAAAGTATGAGTTTATGCAGAAATAATTTCTAAATTTCCCAAAACAGTAGAACGGATGTTGTTAAGTGCATTTGATGCAGGCTAACTGTCGGATACCACCTACATGTGGCATGACAAGGGTACCACCTTGATAAGTGAGTAAGTGGATGTTATCCTCGGGCAGGAAACCTCGTTAAGAATGTTGAGGTCCGGCATACAAGAGTTGATAAACGTGTGAGGGTTTGACTTACAAAAGAAGTCTTTGTTTAAGAATTTGTCTACTGATCTTTATGTTTGCTCGACAACCGTAGTTTGTAGACGATACACATCGCGAATACACACCCAGGTCTAGGAAAGTGCTGCTTGTATTGCTTGTATGTAGCTTTACGCAAGGAAGAAGACACATATAATATTACTGAACGTATTTTAATATAACTGATGTTTATAAATATATTTTTATGAAGAAAGGAACTGACAAAATATTAGTTATAGAGATGCGTATCAACCTTTGAAGGTCATGTACAAGACAACAAATTTATCCTTTGCGTTTTGCATATTGTAATTTGTTTCAATGTCTAGCTATTGAATTTGTATATAGTAATATATTTTTGTTCAATATACAAATGAGTCACCCGATATGCTATACAATATCTCGAAGAAGTATACTTCAGTGTACACAAGCAATATTCACATTTTTTTATCACTGAAAAGACGTTGTTCCTTATAGACGCAGGGCAGAGCCATCTTAAAGAACAGCAAAGGCTGACTATGATGTCAGATTACAGTGGAAACAATGAAATAAAGAACTTTGTCAGTAGACAGAGTACTGCTGTTGCTGTACAACAAACTTAAAATTGTTTATGCATAAAACACATAAACAAGGAAAACCATTTCAAATCAGCCAACTCTTAAATTACTCGTGTACCAAGAAACGGCTTGAGCCCACCATAACATATTAACGACTGCAGTGAAACACGTGACAAGCATGCCAAATAAAATCGTCCACAGTTACCCTCAATCCATGTTTTCACAAATTAAAAACAGATGTTTGTGTTACTTTGCGACATATGTACTCGCGATAAACCACTTTGAACAAACAAAAATACCGACATCTATTTGAAATTATTCAACTATGACATAAGTTCATATGTCTATCTATATGATAGATAGATGGATGGGTGGATGGACGGACGGACAGACAGACAGACAGACAGACAGACAGACAGACAGACAGACAGACAGACAGACAGACAGACAGAAAGGATGGGCAGACATACATACAGTGACAGAGAAAGACAAAGAGAGACAGAGACAAACCGAAAGACAGACAGAAAGACAAGAGACACTCACAAACACAGACTGAGAGAGAGAGAGAGAGAGAGAGAGAGAGAGAGGGGGGGGGGCAGACAGACACAGATGACAACGAAAGATAGAGAGAGACCGAGAAAGAGAGAGAGAGAAGGATATATATTTATATACACCCAACATGATCAAGTTAAAGTACAAAGTTAAAGAAACCAAAGACGTCAAAAGATCACAGTATATCAAGTTTACATACTTACCCTAAATAACTCATATTTCCTTGGCTGCTTTTGTGTAATAGCTGAATGAATCACTATAAATCTTTGTATAACTGTGTACTTACAGTCACAACTATTTCTTAATAAACAAAACAAAATCAACGCTTAATTGTTTAAGCAACGATTTAATTCTCACTTGAACCACTTAAACATTCGGTCTATCATTAAAAATATGAGACATTTACTATATTGTTTCTCATCCGCACTTTGTTTGTTGTTTTTATTGTTGTTTTAATTTTTGTTTTTTGTCTTTGTTTTAATATCCCATTCACAATATGAACATACACCAAAGGTTTGCGACCGAATGTAGGCCGCTATCAATTCAGGAGATACACACATGCACATACATAGCATTAAGCCTCCTTATTACTCCATTTAAACCCTCTAGCTGAAAACACACAGGCGTAATGCATAAACTCGCCATAAAATTATCACTCTGTAAACATTCAAGCTTTTACACACTGTCTCTTTATCTAAAAACGACTTAAAACCATTCTACTTCGACTAAAAATGCCCCACTCTTGTCTGTTAAACTTTACCACAAGCTCCGAACATCCGCGTTATGTTTTACAAGTTTTTTAAAAAAAAAAAAAATGAAGCATGTCAAATCATTATGCATTACCCATGAAACCGCAGCTTTCAAACATCGCGGTAAACGAAGTTATTTAAATAGAGATTTTTTATCACCGAGGTATTCCGAGAAGCAGGACCTCAATACGTAGGTTGTCACGTAAACGTCTAACGTTGCAGTTAAATCTGAAGATACGGTCTTGTGCTGTACCATGATCCCGAGATAACAAACTGAGCAAGCAAACAGATTTTCCTGTCGTGCATCTGCAAATAAATGATGTAGGGCGGCCTAGTGAAGATTATCCTTTCTGGTTAGAGATTTACCTTAAGTCTTGTCAGAAGTAACTGATAAAATATTACCCTTTAAAGGCGGAATCCGACAGTTTGGACCAAAAATATTTTCACTAAACAACTAAGTAAACCATTATTATCTGAATAGACCTCGTATAATGTTAAAATGTTGTTTATTGATGTCCTATACCTGTCTGAAAAGTGAACCATAACGCCACATTTGTCATTATAAACATGAATTTCCTATCTGAGCCACGCTGCACTATTGACCATTTTTAAACTAATAAAACAATGTGACCACTAATGTTTTAGTTCATCCACGTCATCCGCTGTGATGTCGATGTTTATTTTTAGTAGAAGTCTTAATCGTTCTTATTTACAGATATTGTTACATATATTAGATGTAGGCAAACTGTCGGATACCCCCTTTAAGGTAATATCAGACAGTTTACCTAAAGCAAATGATTGTAACGTAATGGGTAATGCGTAATTGGGACGTAATGTTTCAAACAATTCTAGGGTATCAATGAGCAGCATTTTATAGGACCTTTTAAGGTAACAAAAATATTTGGTTATGTGAGGAAAAAGAATTTGTCCAAACTATCAGACAACACTTTAAAACATGATATCCGACAGATTGGACCAAAACTACTTCCCTCAAACTGTCAAATAAACTATTGTTACCTGAACAGATTCCACGAAATATTGTTTGTTAGTGTCCTACACCTATGTAAAAAAGTGAAGTATAACACCTCACTTGTACTTACAAAAAATGTATTACCTATACGAGTCTCCATTTTTTAGCTGAATGAAATCCCAATTGTGCTTATTTATAGATTTGGAAAAAAATGAACATTTGCCGGGATTTTTATGAGTTGTACGATATTAATTGTAATTGAGACATTGTTTAAACTCGCTTGAACCTAGAATTAAACTATTAGCACAATCAAACACAAATACCCCAAACAGGGGTCGGATATTGGTACATGTATAGATAGTGGCAAACTGTATGATACAGCCATGAATTTAAAGGTGGTAGTTTGGACCAAAATTTTCTTTCTCAAACAACAAAATAAGTCACTGTTGTCTGAAAAGTTCCTGCAAGACGCTGTTCATTGATGTCCTAGATCTGTGTGAAAAGTCAAGCGTAAATCACCACTCGTCATTGCAAACAAGTAATTACTATCCGAGCCACGCTGCAAAGATAGCTTTTATCGAACTAAGTAAACCTCGTGACAACTTTTTATGGTAATTTTTATACACTCATAATTTAGTTTCAGTAAAGACGGTTTTGAACACTGCCTGTATTGTTAGACAGTACAAATCGCGATAAAAACACTCTAAAAGTTTAATCATTACAAATCTATAAATAACCACGATAGCGATTTCTGCTAAAAATAGAAACCGACATCAGAGCGGAAAACCCTGATGACTATATAACGTAATCTTAAAAGTGTGTCGTCACGTGGGTATCCTAGTTAAAAATAGCTATCTCTGCGGCGCGGCTCAGATAGGAAATACCTTTTTGCAATCAGGAATGAGAATATATGTTTTATTGTTCACACTAATCTAAGTCACCAATGAGCAGCATTTTGCAAGATCTTTTCAGGTAACACCGACTTATTTGGTTATTTAAGAAAAAAATGGTCGAAACTGTCGGATACCACCTTTAAGACTAAAGTATGGATTTTTACAGAAAGTTTGCCCAAATTCAAAAAAGCAGTGATTCGATATTGTTACATGTATTTGATATAGACAAACTGTCGCATATAACCTTTAAACCGTCTATGGCCAGATAATATTGCTTGAGGTAGCTTTATTTATTTCACAACCAGACGCTACACATGTATGTTCACAATGAAACGCAAGGTAACGCAGTCAAATTTGATGTGGATATTTGATACCTTTCTATTTGAATGCGACTGAATTTATTGTATGTAGTAAAGGGTAGTGTCAGGTAAACGGTATAGCAATCAGACCAACTTGTTCGTTGTACGGAGCTGTAGAACCAATTTTCAAAGTAGGCAGAATCTTATTTTCTGTGCACAAAGTTATTATAAACAAATATACTGAGATAGAATTATATTTGAAAAATGTATGTACTATGTAATTATCTTGTGTTCGGCACGTATATATAAATAATTGACGACGGGTGTCTTTTTCCCCTATATCAATCTTCCGGTGCATTTAAATCATAGTTTTAAAGCCTTATAGTAGAGATATTATGTTTGTTGGTTGTTATTTTTTTTTCAAATATTTTATTAAATATTTAACACATATTCTTTTTGAAACATATTTTGTAATAAAAACTAAAAAATAATACCACGCGACAACATCGGAAAACTTACACAACTTTGTCCACAAAAACATTTACATAACAAGGAACATTCAAAGCTTATCCATTCGATATTCGATATTTGCATTTAAATCATGTTTACCCTTTGTCGCTCTCTGGCTTTTTTGAATACATTAAATTTTGCGGTAAAATGGTTGCTCTGTATTTAAGGACATGGTTTCAGTCAACTGCACAAATTCATACGTAAAAAGCCTTTACACATAATATGTTATAAGAAGAGGACAGGAAAGCTGTTATGTATTCTAATCACACACGTTTCCCATAAGAACGTAAACACATTTAATTTATTTTATTATAATGTCATAACATCTTAAGCGATGGTGTGCATCCAGTATACACATTAAAGGGGGCCAACAAATGTGCGCCAAAGTTGATGGTGAGTTTTCTTAAGAAAACTACAGGGTGGTTTATTTATCAATTCGATGTCCATCATGTGTTGCATTTTATAATCATATTTGCATTTTGTTGAATAGGCTGTGTGTACTTAGGTAGACGCTTGCTGCTTCTTCTTTTCGTTTCGTAGACAATCACGGAAAATCACGGAAAATCACGGAAAACGTAGAACAAATTTATACATATAAATATTTGCAAAAAAGCAAAAACCATATAGCAGATAATCTCTTTCCCATCGTCCTAGCATAGCTATTGTTACACTCACACATTAATGTCATAAACCGGCAGCTATAGTCAGGGGCGGATCCAGAAAGCTTTGGTGGGTGGGGATATGAATCAAGATCCATTCAACTCTATCGCAGTAAATACTAGACATATATGCACAATAAGGGGCCTTAACTTCGACCTAAGCAGTCAAGAGACAAAATTTACTTACAAACTTAGTATTTTGTAAGCTTACATGTATGTGTTTTCACAGTTCTACTCTTTTTTCAGGATCGTGGCGGGGGTGGGGATTCATCTCTCCCCCCCCCCCCCCCCCCCCCCCCCCCCTGGATCCATCGGTAGTAATCGTGTACACAGTCTAGTTCCAAGGCTACATATTTTTGTTAAAATCGCTTACTCTCTGTGGCTCCATGGATGTCGCACATCCGTGAACCGTTCCTTTCTTGTATGTATTTTGGTTCTTTGTATATGATTGCATGCACCAGTAAGTATACATCTTACTGGAGTCTCGACAATAAACAATGCCAATCCTGAAGTTGATATACACTTGTTGCGATCAATGGCGCGACAGAGAGTAAAGACCAGCAACAGGTTTTACAATGCAATATATTAAATACACACGTTACAAATTATTACAGAACACAGAACATTGAACTGCAGGGTTAGAAATTTCTACTCGTCCGCTCGTCATGACGAGTCAAACCTGTTGCAGGACGAGTTCAAAATTCAAAAAATTAAAAATAATCAGATGGGCCTGAACTGACGAATTGTTCTCCCACCACCTGTGTCATTCATTGATTGATTCCTCCAAAGGATCAGTGCGCCTGCAGTGACACAAGCTTACAGGTCCTCGGGGACACAGAACCAAGAACATGGCCACTACATCAGATAGTGATACAAACTAAACTATGTTAAATTGTTAACAGTTTCTTTACTTCAGCTCCTTGCATTTGAACTTTGTATTATTGACCTACTTTATTACAGAGAGTTGCTAAAAGATCTGTGTTTATTTACATTTTACAAATGCTTTTTGGTTAAAAGATTAAACTTCAATATAAGACGAGTAACTTTTCATGTAGGACGAGTGAAAAAGTGTTATTCACTTGTCCTACAGGACGACTAACTTTTTCAAGAATGTTCCAAGCCTTATTGAACAGAACATATACTTTATTGACGTAAACTTTACAGCTTCTGGTCAACATTTATAAACTGATAAAGTAAATAAAAACGACGAAACAGTGTAATATATTACAATATATACATTTAACAAACAGAACAGTAAATCATGCACCTCAGATAAAGTCAAAGCTATGCCACGTAGAAATAA
Source organism: Sinonovacula constricta (assembly GCA_007844125.1). Lineage (NCBI taxonomy): Eukaryota > Metazoa > Mollusca > Bivalvia > Cardiida > Solecurtidae > Sinonovacula > Sinonovacula constricta. The sequence goes on from CM017563.1 coordinate 38,068,984, forward strand.
AATTGTACACTCAAAGTAATTCTTTCACATAAGATAAACGAGAAGATAAAACGATTTCAAACTGAGTGCCGTTTAATGTACGACTGCGAGTATATCAATTACAAACCCTGTACGAGTTTCGGTGATGTTTTATTTATATCACGGATGTAAGAGGTGGTATCTAAAACTTTTTAATCAAAAATGTTTTTTTCTCAAATTGCCAAATAAGTCATAGTAACATAAAAAGGTCCTGAAAATGATGTTCATTTATGTCCTAGACCTGTGTGAACAATGAAGCAAAAATTCCGACTCTTGATTGCAAACAGGTATTTCCTATCTGAGCCACACTGCAGATATTAACTATTTTTAAACTACAAAACCACGTGACAACGCTCTGACGTATGTATTTACTTTTAGCAGAGATAACCAACGTGCTTCTTGAACCCATCCGATGAGAGGCTTAGCAGTCAGACGAGTCGGCAACTCTACCACAAGGCCACGGGAGCCCCAACCCCTTTACGACATCAGTAAACGGGATCTTTTCGTGTAACAATACTTTTTGTTGTTTGAGAAAAAATGGCTTTCTGCAAGAAACTTTTTACATGGGTACAAACTGTTTGTATTCTCGGTCACAAAGATAATCTTTAATCATATATTTTTCGTTGAATGAGGTGAGTGGACAAAATAAGCAAGAACCATAGAGTTTTAAGCCATTTGGAAGAAAAACTCGTTTCCTAAGACATAACTACGTGTTTGGAGCAGTCTGAAGCTTTCTGAATAGTAAAAGCGTGAATAGATAATACTTTTCTACATTTATATATACGAAATACATACACAAAAGGGAGGTAATACGGTTTAACGTGAAACGTTTTGAGATTTCTCCTCCCTTTTAAACTGCCCTACCCTTCCGATACCGAAAGAAACAGAGTCGAACCTCGGTTAATCAAACTCGGGTTGTCCGAAACCGATGCATTATTCGAAGTCATTGGTCCACACCGATTGTTTCCCTATATAATTTAATGTAAAAAACGATTATTTATTTGCATTAATCAATGTTTCGGCATTATTCGAAGTCAATTTTGGTCCCCTTAGGCGCGTTTCTGCCATTACGCACTTTACGCACGTGCGTAACCTCCGTTCGAAAATTCGGAAAATCTAAAAGTACCAAAAACACTAAGAATATCGATACCTTTCCCGGGTTAGGAATGATATATTTTATTTCCCCAGTTTTTATGTTATAAAATCTTATTACCACGCCATTCAAGTTGAAAAGGTCGTTCATATTTTGCGTTAAGTTCCTCGCATGTCCGCATTTTACCCGTTTTTCATTAGAAAAGAACCGAATATATTCAAAAGTATTACTACAAAGGTTATTTCCCTTGTAATTGTGCGTAACTTCAAAAACGGCCCAGATACGCGCCTGTGTCCCCCTACATACAGTTTTAATATCTTCAAACAATGGCTGTCAACTATCGCGTTGTTTATTTAAATAACTTCAAGAAACTTTCCTATGGTGATCTGTAAACGGTTTAAAGTTTCCGGGATCATTTGTAAAATGGTTTAAAGTTTCCGGAGTCATCTGAAAAAATGGTTAAAGTTTCCTAGGGTCATTTGGAATCATGTGAAACCAGTTTTAAGTTCTCGGTCGTCATTATCAACGGTTTACGTTCCCTGTGGTCAATTATTAATTGTTTAAAGCTCTCGGGCTTATTTGTAAATTGTTTTGAATTCCAGTGGTCATTTGTAACCGCTTGAAATCGTTACACTTCCAATCAGTTTTCAGAATACTGTCGTAAGTATCACATCATTAAGTGCTTACAGCATTCTATAACACTGAAAACGTCACTGTGATATTTTTTCTTAACTGAGGTGGCTATCCTTAAGACTGAAACAGCATTGGCAAGTTAAGATTCACCAACTAACAACGTATTTCAGTAATAAGATAGATGTGTTCGCTATAATGTATGCTCGTCAGATGATTGATGATGTTGTTGGGGCGCCTTGACCCATCTCTTGCAGCGATATCGGTATCTTTGAATGATATCGTCTCAAAATATGGCGATCATTATTTATAGCAAATATACTAGAATGCAGCTTTAGTGACACGACAACATACTGGGATTAGGGATTAGCCGGCATTTTTGCCGATACTGCGCAGCGACATTTCTATCATTATAGCACAGGGGCACTTATGAGGTGCCCAGGGACTGAACCCGGCCGGTCCATTATACTGACACCGACGAGTCAGGCGTAATGCTGTCCCCTTAGCCCCGAGCGTTAGGAGGGAAGCCACTACTACCAACTTTAAAGTCTTTGGTAAGACCCGGCCGGGGTTCGAACCCACGACCTCCCGATCCGCAAGCCGACGCTCTACCAACTGAGCTATTGCGGCCGGTCACAACATACTGGTGAAGGTTATTTAAAAATGCTGAGAAGAGACGCATGCGCAATCATGCCTGCTGCATCATTCTGATCAATATTAAGATGCCGTGCACATTTATGAGTTTTTTTTAAGGTTTAAGTTTAAGAAATTGTTTTTGTTGTTGTTCCTGTTCTTGTTGTTCTTATTGTTTTGTTCTTTAGCATTACTTTAAGAGAGGTCACTACGAATTAGATTGATGTAAACATAAGAAATAACACGAAATGTCTATAATTTGGATTGGATTGGATTAGCCGGCGTTTTTTGCCGATACTGTGCAGCGACATTTCTATCATTATAGCACAGGGGCACTTATGAAGTGTCCAAGGACTGAATTCGGCCGGTCCATTATGCTGACACCGACGAGTCAGGCGTAATGCTGTCCAATTAGCTCCGAGCGTTAGGAGGGAAGCCACTACTACCAACTTTAAATTCTATTTTTTGACCCGGCCAAGGTTTGAACCCACGATCTCCCGATCCGCAAGCCGACGCTCTATAATTTGGTTATATGGCTTCAGTAAAACAGTAACAACTTTCCATATTATTTGTTCTTACTATTAGAATATGCGATCTATTATAAACTATATATAGCAAATATATGTAGTATTGGAATATTTCCTTAAGAAACGCAGTAATTCTAGTCTAAAATGCAGTAATTCTAGTCTAGAAAAAAAATATGACAACATCCTATGAGCTAGCGTATAATAAGAAAATATATCTTTAGAGTATTTCAACAATATATAAGGTACAACAAAACTGTGACAAGATATTATGAAAAAGAACAAAAACAAAAAACAAATGTTATCGCCTTGAAGCGGTCCGTCACATAAGAACTGACTGGGGTACCTAAACCGTTTTTAAAGGTCGTCTCTGACTGTTTACCTATATCTAATACATGTGAGGGTTACTTAACTCTATTCTAGAGAATAAGGACATGATCGATGCATATACTTATACTTTAATTTCAGTAGAGGCTGTTTATAACTTAACCAACAGTGTAAAACAGTACAAATCGTGTTTAAAGTTTGTTTTAAATGTCAATTCTTTCTAAATCTATAAATAGGCATAATGGGAATTCCAGATTACCATAGACAGAGACGTTAGAGCTTAATCCCCGGATAAGTATGGAATATGATCTTCAAAGGAAGTGGCCGCGTGGTTTTCTTTGTTTGAAAATAGCTTACTGTGCAGCGTGGCTCGGATAGGAAAACCACATTTGCAATGATCAGTGGGGTTTTATGCGTCACTGTTCACACATATTTAGGGCATCATTTAACTGCATTTTGCAGCGCCCTTTTTATGTAACAATGACTTATTTGTTGGTGTGTATTTGTTTATGTGTAGTTGTTTGTTGTTGTTTTTTAGACAAAAAAATATTTGGACCAAACGGTCGGATATCACCTTTATAGAGCTCTAACCTCGCACTTCCTGACTGGGGATTTTTTCATTGCAAGTAGTGATCGATTTGAAACAAGAATATATTTCCAAGCGATGGCATATTCTTAGAGCTAAGTTATGACAATTTTTGGATGAAAACTTGCATATCAGCCATCTGTGAGACATGTATTCTCTTTGCCGGACTTACAGTAATTGACCAGGCTTAGTAGGATAGGGACAGTGCAACGCCAATATCAGTATCTGCACTATTTGCTGCACTGTCTCTAGTACTATATTCATTTACATCTGGATTTAGTTGCAAAAACAAACACAACAAAGATTTTATTTTGGTTATAAACTTACATAGCTCAGCATGAGTAATTACAATTTTAAAGTATTCTTTGGTGAAGAAATATTTCCATATACCTACATGTAAAAGCTATTCTTGATATTTGATAATATATCGTTTTAAAGGTTGCTAGAGAAGTGATCTATTGTCTAGAGGTTAATAGAAAGTGCAAACTTTAACGACGCATCCATTCATTCATTATCCGCTTATACATAAGAACGAAACCCCAATGAATCATTCATTCTTTTTTAAGTTGCATCTCCATCATTTTTTAGCATTTTTATACTTAATACATGTTACGCCATACATAGCTCCGGTCGTATATAGCTCTGGTTGTATATTATTATTATTATTATTATTATATACCAACCTTCTTAAGCACTTTTTTCATGTACTATTAATACGTTCAAAAGTACTGTACAGTGTAACCACATAAATAATACAATATTTAAAAACAGATTAAAACATAGATATTGCTCAAGTCACAAATAAAAATAAAAATAAATAAATAAATAAAAATAAAATACAGGTAAGACTTAAGAATTTGTTAGAAAGCGACTATGGTACAAAAATAATCAGTCCAGATAAAACCTCTTAAATAAATGAGTTTTAAGTGCTCTCTTAAACACTGTTAGGGTTTCACAGCTTTTAAGTGATTTAGGTAGGGCATTCCAGAGTTTAGGGGCTGCCGTCATAAACGCGCGATCACCGTAAGTCACAGTCCTACTACGCGGTACAACCAGCGTTAAACAATCATATAGCTTAGGCCAGTTATAGCTTCGGTCGTATATAGCTTATGTCGCATGTAGCTTATGTCGTATGTAGCTAACGCCGTATATAGCTTGGGCCGTATATAGCTTACGCCATACATAGCTCCGGTCGTATATAGCTCTGGTTGTATATAGCTTAAGCCATTTATAGCTTCAGTCGTATATAGCTTACGTCGTATGTAGCTTATGTCGTATTTAGCTTACGCTAAAGGGTTTACAAGGCCATTTTCTAGTACGTATTTCAATCTTTGGTGTAAATAAGATAGTACAGTCACAAACCACAAAAAGAACGAATATAATAGACACTTAAAACATAAAGCAACGTGTTGTTGAAATACATGTATCTTATTGGTGACAGTTATGTTGACGATTGTTATGTTAGTTGTTACATCGAAGAGTAAGATTTTATGGGAAAATACAATTAAATTGCTCTCTGGTACACATTTTGCTTTAAATTTCTTCAAAGTAACAGTTTGTAAAAAAACATCTTCAACTTACTATTTTGATAATATAAAACAAATTTAATTAATGTGGTTAAAAAGTACATGTAAAAGGTTTCCTCGTATTTCCATTTGGCTCTATAAATAATCTAAATTGGTAACAAAGCACACGCACACTCACACGCACGCACACCTGCGCACAGGCACGCGCGCACTCACACGCACGCTCCCCCCCCCCCCGCACGCAACCGCACTCACACGCGCGCGCATACAAACACGTTTACACACCTGCGCGCGCGCACACACACACACACACACACACAAAACCACACACACACATACACGCACGCCCGCCCGCACGCACTCGCGCAGATATTCACACGCATTCTGAAACTAAGTTAAGATGTTGTTTATCGTCTAAACACAGATATCCCCGTAGTGGAAAAAGGTTAGAAAAAAAATTAAACGACAACACATTTTAGGGATTTGTTATGTTATTACACTTAATTTTTACGTTGAATACGTTAGCTACATAAACAGGAATTATATTATACAGTCTCGATGCTGCAATTTGATTCATGTGGTAATTTGTAATGAAAAGTACATGGGCGCCTCAAATCTGGAGTTAAATGACGTTCAAGGATAGTTTCACTGTACACTGATAAAAACACAATTTAGTAATGTACAGGTCACGTGTTTCCGGTGTTTTCGCTTTGTTAAAGTCACGAGGCACCAAAAGTACGTAGTCCATGTAACAAAGTCCTCTAACATGATAAATACACGCGTACAAGCTGATAAAAATAGATCCACAAGACATGGTCGTATTTGTCGCTGTTTTTGTCGACATCGTAGTTGTTGCTGCTGTAAGCAAACATGTCTTTAATTAAAGACAAAGAAAACAACAACAATAATCCTAAAGTAAATTTAGAAACGATTTTTGCGTCACAATAAACGACCATTGATTCTTTGTGCCGTTATTTTTCAGAACAACGATGTCACTTAACAAATAAATAACTGGGCGCCCGTGGCTAAGTGGCTGAGCAGTTAGACTTTGTGAGCTGCAACTCGCGCCCCACACCCTCTCACACCCTTCCCCCAGCCCCATCACGTGTGTTCTAGTTCTAATCGGAGCAAGAAATTTCTTATGTTAGGAGATTGGCCAGGAGACCAGCTTTTCACCGGAGACATGTGTCTGGGTTCTGTCTCCGCCACTATAAAGCTGAGTCGGTACAATGCACCATAAATAAACTATTCTTTATTATCCTTTATTATAAAGTCGACATTCACGTTTCAAACTATCTTGACATAATGTCATATGAACTGCAAACTGTCATACATAACAGAACAGAGCAAAATCCTTATGTACAACTTAAGTAATATGCAATAACATACAAATGATAATATTTTTTTCATCAAAAGTACGCAACAAAAAGGTGATGTTTAAATCAATCTCAGAGAATATATCTTTTGGGCGAACTATCTCTCGGACACCAAACATAAAGCGTTAAAACACAAGGAAATAAGGATCAGATAAGGAATTAAAATAATTAATATTCACAAATATTAAAAATGCTTCTCATACAATTATTTTTGAATTAAGATTATCTGGTAACTACGGGAAGTGATTACAAGCTTTCGAGAGGGTACATAAAAATGCTCTCTAGAAAAAAAAAAAAAACACCAAAAATATCAATGTGGGTTCCTGATACAGGGAATGCCCTAGCTTGTATACTTATCGTGCTATATTGTGTTTATAACCCATGTTAAAGATTGAAAAAATGACAATACTGGAAGTCTCAGCAGCAAATAGTGCAGAACTAGATTACACAGCTCATTACGGGAGACAGCGCTTAACGGGAGACCGCCCCTATCGGGAGACAGCTCCTAATGGGAGACAGCTCCTTACGGAAGAAAGCTCCTAATGGGTGACAACTCCAAGCGGAAGACAGCACCTAACGGGAGACAACTCTTAACAGGATACAGCGCCTAACGGAAGACAGCACCTAACGGTAGACAGCACCTAACGGGACACAGCTTTAACGGGACACAGCTCCTAATGGGAGACAGTGCCAAACGGGAGACAGTTCTTAACGGGACACAGCTCCTTATGGGACACAGCTCCTAATGGAAGATATCTCCTAACGGGAGACGGCTCCTAACGGGAGACAGCTTCTTACGGAAGACAGCTCTAATGGGTGAGGTCCTAACGGGAGACAGCAGCTGACGGAAGACAGCTCCTTACGAGAAATAGCTCCTAATGAGAGACAGTGTCTGATGGGAAACATCTCCTTATGGGAAACAGCGCCGAACGGCAGTCAGCTCTTAATGGGTGACAACACCTAGCGCCTAACAGGTGACAACTCCTAACGGGAGACAGCGCCTAACGGGAGACAGCACCTAACGGGAGACAGCGCCTTATGGGAAACATCTCCTTATGGGAGACAGCGCCGAACGGCAGTCAGCTCTTAATGGGTGACAACACCTAGCGCCTAACAGGTGAAAATTCCTAACGGGAGACAGCGCCTAACGGGAGACAGCACCTAACGGGAGACAGCGCCTTATGGGAAACATCTCCTTATGGGAGACAGCGCCGAACGGCAGTCAGCTCTTAATGGGTGCCAACACCTAGCGCCTAAGAGGTGACAACTCCTAACGGGAGACAGCGCCTTACGGGAGACAGCACCTAACGGGAGACAGTGCCTTACGGGAGATAGCTCCTAACGGGACACAGCTCCTACCGGGAGACATTACCTAACGGGACACAGGTCCTAACGGGAGATATCTCCTAACGGGAGACGGCTCCTAACAGAAGACAGCACCTAACAGGAGACAGCTCCTTACGAGAGACAGTTCTAATGGGTGACGTTCCAACGGGCGACAACACCTAACGGAATACAGCTCCTTACGAGAGACATCTCTTAATGGGTGACGGCTCTAAATGAGAGACAGCGCCTAAAGAGAATCGTCTTCTAATAGGAGACAGCGCCTAACGGGAGACAGCGCCTAACGGGAGACAAATGTTAATGGATTTCAACTCCTAGCGGGGGACAGCGCCTAACACGTGACAACTCCTAACGGGAGACAGCACCTAACGGGAGACAGATGTTAATGGATTACAACTCCTAGCGGGAGGCAGCGCCTAACAGGTGACAACTCCTAACGGGAGACAGCTCCTATTGGTTAATTGATATAAAATGAGGTATCTTGCACCAAATCAATTTTTTCCACATATCTCCTTTTTCCTACCTGAATTTCACTGGCTTCATTTTATCGGCCTTGCAGTGTTCGCAAGTTTCCGGATCGTGTTTCGGCTTTTTGCGGCTTCCTCCTCGAATCCAAGAAAATGTTTGCCCCATTTTGGTCTTTTTTGTTTGTTATTATCTCTTAAAGCACATAATTGCTGATAAATTATTGATTGTTAGACACATAATAATGTAAAATTATTGATTGTTAGACACATATTAATGTATTATTTCCATTATGAGAAAAAAAATATGCTTAAGTGATGAAGTCCATGTGTAAAAAGTTCCACATGCGTCACAAAGTCCACAAATCAATCAACATGCTTTAATATATCATTATAAATCATTACTAAAAATAAAAAGCTCTTTTGATCTCTGTATTTTCAAGTCACAATCATGGAATTCCGGGGAGATACAACAAATCCTAACCATAAACTATATTTAAACACACCTTCCATCTTTACATTTCTACACCCAATACTACAAAGACCAATCAACCACGTATAACACTCTTTCAACCAAACCTTCAAAATATTTTATTCGGTAATTCAACATGCATTAATTAAACACATGCACCTTTTGACCACGCATATTTCATCTTTTAGTATGTTTGTCTCTTCATTTTTTCTTCTTTTTTTCTTAGCACAAACACTTTGTCAAATAATTCCTCCTTTTTGGATAAATCAAAGCCATGTGAACAAATCCACAACCCCGACGTTGGCAATGTACAAGCAGATATATTGAGAGTGATAAAATTTATGTTGTGTCCACTGGTTATAAACTTTCAAGAACCATCAAAACTTGCTTAGCCAACATCATCCATCTCGCTTTATTGCAGTCACGTCTCAGTTACCCAACGTCGTCCATTACGTTAACGTTTATTTAAACGTCGAAAGTAACAAAAGCTGACAATGACAACGTCGGATACCGTAAATTTTTCTGCATACGTTGTTGCCTCCTGTCGTATTCAACGCACGTGTGTTAGTCGTAAAAGCTGGAATGACTGGAAGTTTCAAATAGACGGTAAATAATAAAGGTGTTAAAACGTGTCAAATCTGTTAGACGTTATGATTATGCAATAAGTTTATTAGCATACTGTCAATCTATGTTTTATTGCTCTTTAACGTCGTGTGGGATAAATAGAGTTTGTGTTTAAATATCTTTGTCGTCGTCATCATCATTATCGTCGTCATCGACTTAATTGTCGTAGTCGTCATCATGTTCGTCGTGGTCTTTGTCGTTTTCGTCGGTCTCTCTTTGTAATCATCATCGTAGTAATCGTCATCAACATCGTCGTCATTGTCGTCGGTATCATTACCGGTATCATCATCATCATCATCATCATCATCATCATCATCAACAAACATCTTTTTCTTTTGTTTTTCAGCTTCATCTTATTATCTACTTCTGTTATTTCTTCTAATTTTACATCTTTTTTTCTTATTCTTTTTCTACTTAATCTGTTTTTGTTAACATCAAAATCATCGTCGTCATCCCCGCCAGTGTCTTTTTCCTCATGCCGCTAACTATTATTTATGCTGTTTTATTAGTACTATAAATTGACACCAACTAGCCTACATTAAATTTCTCCCTACATGTCATAAGAGAGCATTGACCGGGGTGATATATTTATGAACCTTTTCTGAGGTGGCCCATTTATTTAAAATATGATACAGTTATAAAACCTATCAAACGTTAACTGTTAAACACGTGTTTGTGGCTATAAATAGATTTGAACGGGATGAAACAAAGTACGTTTGACCTAATTTTTGTCACAAGAACTAATTATAAAATGGAAAGTCGATATAATAATTCCTGTGATTTCCAATTTATCATACGTTATCTTTCCTAATTGCCACGAAAAAAAATGCCGCGCGTGGTAAAAATAATTAACAACCTCAAGAAATAAAGTTGTTGTGCTTGTGTTATTATTGCGTTCATTCACGTTATAAATATGATTAATCCAGCTAGATAAGCGCACAAAAAAAGTTTTAAAAAATGATCTTTGTTCCATTCGGATAAAGTAGCACAGAAACAATGGGAAAGAAGGTTATGGAAATGGACAACAAACATCAAAAGACGAAAGAAAGAAAGCAATAAACGTCTATTGATAAACGTTGTTCACAACACTATTTTGCATATGGATCTTTTTACACTTTTCTGGAGTCCATAAGAGGCCAACGGTGAAATATATATCCTGTAGCACGCCCTGTACACGTATCACCACGACTATTTCCAAATTAGTCAGAAACTGGCAAACCTTGAACATTGGATTACATGTTTCACTATTTTCACCTACAAACAACTGCCGGTGTACAGGGAATATTCAAATTCCGTTTCTATGTGTAATTATAATACTGTAAGTAAACGTGATTTCCGCCTTCCTCACAACTCAACCATCTTTAAGAATGGGATACGCCTACATTGGACTAAGGGATTGCTTTTAAAGGGCGTGGTTTGGCATACCATTGATAAATAGTGTGTTGCCGGTGATCGTGATTGTTTAGTCCCATAAATTAACTCCACAGGGTTTTTTGAGCTGAGCTGTCTTCTCGGCGCTTCCAACTTTCATCCTTAATTCCATCCCAAAGATCACTAAGCCGTGATTTTCGAAGTGATTGGATACATACCAATAACGCACAGTTAGGTTAACTATGACGAAGTTTTGTTCGCTTGTGGACGTCCACAGCAAACCCAGAGAGGAAACCATGGCGTACTAAAAGTCACCTGGAAAACCAGACGTAAAATGACGCATCCAGATTTTTTCTATCTCAAAAAACCAAATAAATTATTATTGCCTGAAAAGATCTCACAAAATGCTGATTTTTTATTTTGTCCTAAATCTATGTGACAATTTTGTTGTATTGATAACGAGGAGATATATTCTTTTGTGTGTGTGTGTGTAAATTACGAAAATATATTAGGGTCACATTTTTTAGATTGATTCTGACATAGTATAGCGCAAAAATGCATTTTTAAGTTATATCCAAGCAAAATAAAAACACAAACAGTGGCAATAATTCTTAGCATTGGTAAGGACAAAAGCACTCCAGGGCAAAATCCATTCCTTTCATTTAAGTACAGGCGGACAATATCTCTCATGTAAATTTAACAAAAGGAGACAAAATCAGTCGCGTAAATTAATAAAAGTAAAACACATCTCGAAGTAGGAATTCATAAGAAGAAATAAAAATCCAGTGTTATTATCATTGTATTTACGAGACTTGACTGTGCGAACCAATTTAACAATGTTACAAGATGTTAAAAATTTACATGAGGGGATTTATCCGCATTGGAAAATTTAAGGGAGAGTTTTTTCCGCCTTTGCAAAAGTTAACAGAATGAATTTTGTTTTTGAATGATTTTGTCCGTATTTCGTTTGGAGCAATAATCCAACCTTTACAGAAGTATTATCAAGTTGAAAAAAATATAAAAGGGGAGATATATTGCTAAGTTGATGATAATTTTATAATCTAGTGATCTGCAGCTTTATGAAGAAGCATGTGTAGCAACTATTCTAATGTGTGCAGTTTTCGATGGTTCAAAAATGTTGCTTTTTTTCAAACATTTAAACACAACTATATGTTAATCAAAGTGGCTCTAACTTGGAATTATTTAACTATATATTTTGTGCTGCCCATGTACAAAGTATACATGTAAGTGGAAAAATGTTGCTTATTTGTTAACATTTGCCGCAGTTTTATTTTCCTTAGCTAATGCTGTACTGAAATGTTTGCATAAAAGATGTTGCTTTTTCCAAATGAACAGTGTACTGGAACACGGCTGTAGTTTGACGATGTATGCACTATCTTATATTTTGGTCAAAGTTTTTGATAAACTCTAGCTTGGAATTTCAATTCAATAATATATTCCGGAGTATAGTTAAGAGAAATATTGAAAATTGACTGGACTTAGTTTTGTGATATTTTTTTTTCCTCTTGTCCAACAATCTAATAAAGCCTTTGCGGCAAATCAGTACTGTGTAGTTTGTCACACTATCTTTGGAAGACTCCACTGGACAATTTTGTATTTTATCAGAGGAGTTGTAATTTCCATTGATATTCTACTTCAAAGTTATGCACAACGCATTCTTGAACACCAGTCTGAAAACTCAGTTCAGGCAATATTAATGTATATTTGTTAAACATAAGATCCGATGATACTTCAATGATTGTTTGCTGAAAATAAAATGTGCAAAGATGGCCAGATTCTAAAATAAATCTTTCCTTATATGCAAACGACAATCGATGGGAAAACAGAGCTTCAAATGAACTCTAGCTGCATTTAATCGTCCAATTTGAAGGGAACTCTGTATTTGCATATTTCGGCATATTTTGGTGAAGATTTCCAACCAGTTATCAACAACAAAGTTATGTTGCTAAATGTGCATGTCTTCGATTGTTTTAGACTTTCAGAGTTTTGCTAAAACCATTTTAACGAGTTATCCTTTGTCCAAATTCACTTCAGAACGCATCTTCGACATTTTAGGAACACTTCTCTTTCCTGGGGAGCATACCCACCCCACTTCCGGGAACGTATTTGAAATTCGGCCTTCGCCCCCCCCCCCCCCAAACCCCCCACCCCACCCCAGCTGAAAAGTTCCAGATCCGAGCCTGCCTGCAGCCCAGGATGTGTTTCATGTGTTCCATCTTTCCTATGCTGCTGAAGGTAGCTGGTGATATGTAAAATGTATAGATACATATCAAGATATGCTAGCACAGTGGGGACAAATGAGTGTCTGCTTGGGTTGTTTACACATGCCTGAATGACCGTGAAGGTTAAAATAGAAATGTTTCCTCTCAGTATAAGTATACCATATACATATCTACCACCGGTTCACAATGACTTGTCTTTTGCTGGTTTTACTTGGGTGGACTCTCACATAACATTTATAATGGAGTTTGTACTTTAAGACATGTCGAAAAGATTTGTTGACAATCTTTAGATTAAGCTGATTTATTCCCTACGTAGATTCACAGCAAACAGATATAACACATATACATACTAGAACTAGATTATAAATTATATTTCGCATCATATTGCGTTACCAAGAACCGACCTGTTAGCCCATAGCACGTTAAGCTCAAATTGATTTAACTAGGAGCTGTTTGATCAGTACCTATACCATTTGCTCCCAGCAACTTGTGTATGCACCCTCGCAAGTCGTTGTAAGAGGCTGGGCAACGATTCGTACGGTTTGTTTTGTTTCTGTTTTTTTACATTGTAGCGACCATTTACGATCATTATAGCAAGGTCCAGCTTTTTGGTGGAGAAAGATCCCAGACACATGTCTGGGTAGAACCACCGACGTACTGCAAGTCAGCTGGAAGACATTCTCACATTTAGTCCTTCGCCCTGAACGGGACTCGAACCCATGCGGCGAGAGGCTGAGCAGTCAGAGGAGTTACAAATCGGCGACCCTACCACTTTACCAGGGGCGCCCCGATTCGTATGTATTATGTACGGGTTGTGCATTAAGTATAGCACGATACGTGCTCAAAATGCAAACAGCTAGAAGAGTTTGATGAACCTACTTTGCTACATTGTAATAACAAGATTAATAAACACGTCTTATAAAATGAGATTATTTTACATATACTGTTTCAAATATCGTGGATACAATTTTTAACTAAATTGTTTCGTACCATTTTGTCTGGACCGGTCAAGAAGTATGCTGACTTCAGCATGGTGTATATGCTAAGAAAAAAATCAATGATGAATTACTTTGTACATTTTATACTATGACGCAACTCAACACAGCTTTATTAAACTCACTGCCGCCCTTTTGCTGTTAATGAGCGAATATTATATATAATACAAATAATCAACAATACAAAAGTTGAGTCAATAAAACGATTACGAAAACACGATAAATCAATGAAAAAACTATAATATTTTACATCTCTATGACATCACAAATTATTTCCATGACCAACTCGTCATATAATCTATTTGAAGATATTGATTTGATTAGCTAGTTTTAAATTTTGAAAAAAAAAAAGATTATTCTTATAGACACTGTTTAAAATCATGGGTTGTAGACCATTTATTAAAGAAATAGCTGTGTTCCATTTCTTCCCGATCGGTCAAGAAAAACAACCTCAGTATGGGGTTCATGTAAACAAAGATTTAATTATAGATTATTTTATACATTTTGTAGTGTAAATTTGAAAGCGTATTTTCGTATATTTTCTATTGCAGCGTCAAAAATGCTTTTTTAGCTTTTGTGGCTAAATATAGGTTGTCCCAAGGGACACAACTGTAAGACCAATATGTATATTTACATTCCAAAGTTATCGTTCTTCTAAATAATAAATTTACAATAGCTTAACGTTTCGAAAATGGATTTAAAAATATATCCTGATTCTGTTATTTTTATTTGATATTCATGAATTCATGGAAAGTGTCCTTAAACATCCCTTGAAGCAGATGTCCACAGCACCTTGTGGTATTGCCATTCAAAATGTCCCTGACTGGTTGGGGCTGGGGCGGGGCGGGATTTGGGGCGAGGCAGTGTTGTTTACATTGGGGACATAGACATTAAAATATCCTGATAACAGCGCGATGACATGTCATCCATCCCTTTGCCATCAATAGCGAATAACATTGACGATGGCCTGGTGGAAGTAGGAATAAACATAGCAAAGGAATGTAGAGAATGACATTTGAAATCTGAACCATGTGGACAGGTGACGAAAGTGGTTGAATAAGTGAATGAGTGTTTAGTCGAACGGAAGACAGACTGTCGTGTCATACCGATATATAAAAGATATATTAAGAATAATAGCGTAAGTTACTAATTGGCTGCATGGTAAAAGAAAGGAATAAATCTTATTCGATGAATGAAGGAATATTATTATTAAAAACAAATGATCCAATGAACGCATTTGATCACAGAGAAAACATACACAGAAAATACAATCCGAATAACAAAACAACGCCAATTTACCATTAAACAGATACAAATGTGGCAACTAAACACCAGCGACCACAAGTATATTACCTAAAATTGGCTCATGAACTAATAACGTCTCAATAAACAAAAGGTCTATAAAAGCCTTTGTCTTCGACTCACCGCGGGGCATAAAATGTAGTCAATGCGAGTGCGATCAAAGATTCAACAAGAAATCGCCTTAATAGACCAACCTGTCCTAGTCTGTAGTGCATTTAAAGTGGTATCAGACATTTTGTCAGTATTTAAAGTGGTATCAGACATTTTGTCAGTATTTAAAGTGGTATCAGACATTTTGTCAGTATTTAAAGGAGGTATCCGACAGTTTGCCTATGTCAAATATATGTAACAATATCAAACCTCTGTTTGGGGTAATTTCTGCAGAAAAAATCTTATTTCATTTTAAGCTTTGACGATTTTCAGTAAAATCTCAATATTGGGGCAATAAAGTTGGTTAATAAGCACTTAAAATGTTCATCTTTTCCAAATCTATAAATGAGAACAATCGGGAATCCTGCTAAAATAGACATCGACGTCACAACGGATGACGTGGATGAGTTAAAACGTCAATCGGAACACCTCGGGTAATTCACGAATCATCTCTCGGATGAATGTAGGAAGTCGGATCACCTCGGCCATTTCCCTAAATGGGACTACTTCTGAGACAGACGTCAAAACAAAGATGGCAGCTCGGCTGACAGCTCACTACAGTACGATGCCTGTAAAACTTCAATTAGTGGCGGCTTCAAATTTAAAATCATCCAATTTTAGTTTACACAGCGCAGCAGACACGCAGCTGTCAAACGATGGCATTGTTTATGTTTTGTGCGAACTACATTTTAGGCATATTCTTCTTCCGACTTCCGGCGAACAAACGATCGTGATTTCAGTAAGTATAATTGCACCAGACACACCCTAGGGATGATTGTCCCGAGGACGGAATTACCCGAGGAGTTCCGATTGCTAAAACATAAGTGGTCACGTGGTTTTCTTAGTTTAAAAATAGCTGCGCAGCGTCGCTCATACAGGAAAAACATGTTTGTAATGACGACTGTGGCGTTATAATACACTTTTTCAGACAGTTGTAGGACGTCAATGAAGATCCATTCAACTTTACTGCAGTAAATAATATATATATATATATATATATATATATATATATATATATATATATATATATATATATATATATATATATATATATATATATATATATATATATATATATATACACACACACACACACACACACACACACACACACACACACAGGTAGAGAAACTAACTTCGACCTAAACATACTACAAACAAAATTTACTTTAACAGCTTAGTATTTCTTAAGTTCCTTACGCGTATGTGTTTTCACAGCTCTACACTTTTACCTGGTTTTAGGAGGGATGCATACCCCCCCCCCCCCCCACCCACACACACACACACACCCCCACACACACCCGCGGATCCATCCTTGTATTGTCATAAGGGCCTTTGGAAAACAGTGTTCATATAAAAAGTAGTAACGTTGTTATCTCTTTGTCTCTTACAGTGTGTGACAACATCTATCCGACTAGTTTATTTTTTAAACAGTAATTCTATTTAATTGTATACTGCTTCCGTACCTGTTAAACATTTATCTGGATAATTCAAACCGGTCCTTTATACGAAGTCGGTTGATTGTGTATTTATATTAACCTGCATAAAAATGAAGTTCACATTAATTTTTGAAACAAAACAATGAAACGGATACTCAACTTTACAAGTAACTGAAGTACTTACCTTTCTTCCGTTGGGATATACCTCTGCATGCGTTGTATTGACGTCACTACATCGAAGATATTCTCAAACTTAAACGGGTTGTCCGTAGCCGCCATGTTATGGTCCAGACTGGGACACTTGACACTTAACCAAAATGGCCTGAACACACTTAGTCACTTATTTTGTTACACTTTGGCATAAACTTTTTTTTAAACATGTATGTGCTTCCCTGACATAACAGTCACGTATCTTGTTCTGCTGATAAATCATTGAAAGTAAACAAGTACAATGTAACTTAACGTAAAACTTTTTATGCATTGAGATAATTGAAGGTTGTGTCTTCTTTAAACGCCCGGTTAAACAAGACTTATTAATAAATCCAAGTTAATCTAATTAATCTAATCTTGTCGTTGATCGTTCAATTGCCTGATATTTCCTTTGTTTATTTACAGTTTTAAGAACATAATTGTTCATTATTTATTGGGGTTATCGTCCCACCAGCTGTATTTCAGTTATCTGGAGACGGTATCCACTTGAAGCAGATATAGTGCTGCCTTCACTGTGTATAGCATGCCGTGAACACCTGACATAATACCACACCCAATCACATTATTCTAACACCGGGACAACCAGTCGTGGAACTACCCTTATATTTGCTTGAGCGTTAGCAAGGAAGCTATACCACTACCATTTTAACGACTTTGGTATGTCACGACCCGGGATCGATCCCGGGGTCTCCCGTATCTGGAGCCGACACTCTACCGATTGCGCTACCAGGTCCGGTGACATAATTGAAATGTACTATATGTGTTGTAATATTAAACAAGTATGTGTATCATCGACCCCATTACCATTTTCAAGCATGCGAAAGGAACAAGTTATCAACCAAGAAATTTAAATAAAGGTGTCAGTGTTACGAAACAACAAATTCTTTTTATGTCTGCATTTAAGTTACCATTGTAAAGAAATACAGTGTATATATACGTCTAGTTGAGAACTAATTAACTTATAAAATTATAATAAAGAACACACAACAAAATATAGTAAACATCCAATTCTGACTACAAAAAAAATAAATACTTACTGAGCAGTGAAAGAAATCTATCTAGCCTAATATATAACACTGTTTTCCATCTTAATGACCCTCTATTGTGTATTGTCCTTATTTTGTTATTGGTTATTCGTATAATTGGTGATATCCGGGTTGATATTGACTGGGCATTGAATTGACTAATTTCATCTTTGTATGAACGATCACGTGACTAGTATATCCGGTCAGAGCAGATCGTTTTCTCAACAGGATGCAACAGACTTATTTAATTTTAAATAAATAAACTATTTAAAATGTATTCATATTTACGTAGGTTTACGGATTTTAATATTAACATTCTTAACTTAATGTGGGGATGGGGTATGGGATTAGCCGGCATTTTTGCCAATACTGCGCAGCGACATTTCTATCATTACAGCACAGGGGCACTTATGAGGTGCCCAGGGACTGAATCCGGTCGGTCCATTATACTGACACCGACGAGTCAGGCGTAATGCTGTCCCCTTAGCCCCGATGAGCGTTAGGAGGGAAGCCACTACTACCAACTTTAAAGTCTTTGGTTTGACCCGGTCGGGGTTCGAACCCACGACGGTCTCCGACAGATGCCTGTATCTAACACATGCAAAAACATTCTTTCACCTTTTCTGGGGAATTCAGGCATAGTTGCTGCATACAACTTTACTTTTCTTAAAAATATAAGCTATTTATAACATTATCTCAATCGTAAGACATACCAAATCATGGAATATATCGCTATAAATGTCCGCTATGTCAGACTCGAGAAATAAGCTCGATAATGATTTCAGCTAAAGATAGATATCGACGTCAGACCTAATTACCTTAAAAGTATGACACGTGACCTCAAAAGAAGATGGTCACGTGGTTTTCTTTCTTTAAAAATAGCTAACTGTGCAGCATGGTTCAGATATAGGACATGCATTTTTGTTAGAAAATTGTCCAAATTATCAGATACGACCTTTAAACAAAAGTCAAAGCTCCATTTTAAATACCTTGGATATATCACTCATATGGATGTATCACAAATTATTGACATTTTTCAAATCCAAATTCATTTCACTAATTGCAAGAATGATATTGCTTTTGTACAACATTCGATTACTATAAGGAAATAAACAATGAAATCTGAAGGGAAGCACTGTTGTATCAAAATTTGACATCATAAAACATGTCGGTTTTTATCACATTTTTTTGGTAAGCTTTGGTGTTGTTTTTTAATCGTTAAGGTGTTATTTAACACTTCTTTTAGATATCATGTCACAATTAAGTGGGAAGCTGGAGTTTGTAATCAACAATCACTTATTTCGAATGTTAATTACTTATCAACATCATTAATAACACATCGAGAAATGCGAAATTGGAATCTTCTTACCCCAAAAAGTTATGTAAGCAACCCTGTTGTTCACATTTAGCTCACGTTCTTTAGAAAATCTGGTAGATTCAACAACGTTCCTCGCAAAAATTGCATTTGTAAAATATGCAACATGAAACAAATCGAATCAGGGTATCATTAGAGCAACGGAATAGTCCAGTGGTAGGACGGACGATTCCAGATCACTTTATGCTATAGTGATAGAAATGTCGCTGCACAGTATCGGCAAAAAATGCCGGAAAATCCCATCCCACCCAATCCCATACATGTCGAGTTGTCCATAAATTCTGTATGCATGTAGTATTTATCTCACATTTAATAAACATCCTGGCGTTTGATATCACAGTCGATTGCCACATCCTTGTTGCTATGCCTCGGATACTTTATCTCTGCATTAATCACGCTTATTAGTTTCTTTTGATGTTTATCGCTTTGTTACATCGCACCGACACAATTATGGTCATATTATGGCGACGTCCAGCTAACTAGTCACGGAAGACCACAGATTTAAACCTGGGTAGAACCACCGGCACACCGCAGATTAGCTGGTTTGTATATTCGATAGTGACTACTACTGACTTACACGATTTTAAAATAATTGTCTTTCCTTAAAAAATTATAATTATATGGGGAATATTACAAATAGATAAATGTGATAACTATTTCTTATAATGCCAACATAATGCTGATTACAATGCAATTCTTACCTATACGTAAATACCAGTTTTAAATTGTATGGGTTTCAGAAATACAATAACAAAAAATACTGAATCTTTGTTTACCTTGTACCGTTATAATAATATATCTCCAATCATGATATTTTGTTTTCCTTTTATGAATTGATACCATATATAATTCACATTTATATATATATATACCGCAAAACAAATCCTTATGTCATGAAATTGTGTTATCCTTGTATGAATTAATAATATAATTCGGTTGATAATATATACCCAAAACAAAATCCTTAAATGACTTTATTGATATTTATTGATATCCCTGTTCATGAAATTGTGTCAATTAATACAAAACTAACTAATTTATCCTTATATCACAATGTTGACATACACCTTCACTAAAATTCCTACCTAACTGTATCACTTTCTCCGCAGACTACCGTAGATAACTATATAAATAAATTCCCACCTCAATGTAAATTATTTACTTTATTCGCACGTCACAAATTTAACAAATAATCCTTCACAGAATCGTTAAGGAAGTAGCCAGCACCTGTACCTCGTCCGTCAAAATCCGTGTGTACGTTTCTGTAACAATGTCAGTATGCAATCACAATGCAGCGGTACTAGTCTATCTTATCTCAAGTGCATGTATTGTGTTAAATCTGATCGCTACTGTTTGCGCAAGGTGGTTGTGGAACAACAATCGCGTGATCAACCAACCATGCCGAAAGGTCAATTATACAGTGGAGTGATAATGATAGGTTCCGGGTACTGGGATGAGAGTGGGGTGGGATTGCCATAACCATCGAACAAGCAATGTTAACAATGATATACCAATATGTTTGTTAATCTTTCTCTGGAACTGCCAGGTTAAATTGCACGAAGCGAACAATGCAATTCAACAAAAAACACTCTCTGAACATTCAAAATCATATAGAAGGTTCGTAAATAATTTATTTTATTCAGTGTTTTTCGTTGTTCATAAATTCAAATAGTTTAAATTTTTAAATAACCAATATGATAAATTACTAAAGATGTTTATTGTTTGTTTGTTACTTGGTTTATCTTCCCACCAGCAATATTTCAGTTTTCTGGAAGCAGTGTCCCATTGGAGCAGATGCAGTGCTGCCTTCACTGTGTATAGCATACCGTAAACACCCGGCATGACATCCAGTCACATTATCCTGACACCGGGCCAACCAGTCATGGAACTACCCTTATATTTGTTCGAGCGTTACCACAACCATTTATAATTGCTATAAAATGTCGCGACATGGGATCGAATCCGGAGCCTCTTATGCCTAAATCCGACGCTCTACATTGCGCTAGCAGGCCCAGTTACTAAAAATATAGTAAAGTAATAGTCTTCCTAGATCGGTTACGTTTTAATGAACGATGGAATATACCCGGACTCTGCTCAATCGGAACACCTCGGATAATTCACGAATCATCTTTCGGATGTATGTAGGTAGTCGGATCACCTCGGTCATTTCCCTAATTGGGACTTCTTTTGAGACAGAAGACAAAACAGAAGTCAAAACAAAGATGGCAGCTCGGGTGACAACTCACTACAACATGATCGTGATTTCATGAAGTATCAATGCACCAGATAGATCCGAGGTATGATTGTCCGAGGACGGAATTACCCGAGGAGTTCCGATTGGACTTACCTGGGATTTTAAATGCCCCCACCCACCACCATCCACCCCGGGCCTTTTTCGTTCAAATGATGGCGACCCCACTTTGTGCAAGGCTTTGTCCAGGTAGCCCGGTGGGGATAATTTTCATTGTTACGATGACAAGGTTTATCGACGCAGGTACGGTCGGCATATTTAATCCTTCATTAAATATTATCACCCATTTACAAATAGGACAGGCGTCTGGTTGCGGCCATCTTGCGTACTGTTATGTATAAGTTTGATTTCAATGATGTAAAGGATGATAACTATGAGCGATAAATACAGAGGGCATACACAGTAATTGACATTATCTGTTTTGTCTATGACACATTATATAAACCACGCGTTGATGTAAAAACATTATTAATGTCTGAGGAAAAGAGGAAGTGGAAATAGTGATTATTTTACAGCAGAAGAAGTGGAAATATTGTTCAATTTAGAGTAGAAGTGAATCTATTGATTAACTTAGAACGAAAGAAGTTGAAACGTCGATTAATTTAGAACAGAAGAAGTGGGAATATTGATTAATTTACAACAGAAGTGGAAACGTTGATTAAACAGAAGTGGAAACGTTAATAAATTTAGAAAAGAAGAATAAGAAAAAAGGAACAACAACAAAAATGCGCCAAAGTTACAGACAGACGTCATCGATTCAATGACAATATATACGTACATGTACATGTTACAACATCTTACCCATGTTTTCGGAATTTGTGCATAGTTTTTGCATACATTTATACTGTAGTTTAAATAAAGGCTGTTTATAACATAACGTTAATTGTTAACAGTAAAAGTGGGAAGCTATCCCTTTGAAATCCACCATTTCCAAATCTATAACAAAACACGATTTCAGCAAAAAATATATCTACGTCAGAGCTGATTACTCGGGCGATCATGTAACATTATAGGAAAAGATGAAAAGTAACTGGTCACGTGTTTTGATTTGTTGTGTGTGTTTTGTTTTTGTTTTGTTTTGTTTTTTGTTGTTGTTGTTGTTCGGTTTTGTTTTGTTTTGTTTCTTTTGTTTTTTTTGTTTTTTTGTTGTTGTTGTTTTGTGTGTGTTGGGGGATGTCAGGGAATTAATAATAAGCATTTCGTGGGATCTTTTCAGGCAACAATAATTTGGCTGTATGTTACTTACAACAATTTTACAAACGATCGATACCAAATCTAAAGGTTGACACAATACAACTCGAGACGTATGTATTTACTTGTACACTAAAATGTGAAACGTATCGTTAGTTTGCTACATTCCATACCTCACATGTTCCTCCCATTATTCGGATTAGAACACAATTCAGAAAAAGTGCGAATGGCAAGGGAGATAACTACAGGTAGACAGTATTAATGACGCTGATAACATTTATTTCCCTTTATAAAGTTTTACTGCATGAACTTCGAGGTTACCGTGTAAAGTGTTCAAGCTAGTTTTCAGCGCACACAGACTAAGATAACCTATATTAGTTGGTTAGCAACATATAGATAGTTACCATGTGATGTCATAGGCACTGATAAGACAGTTTAAGGCAGTCATCTTTTCAGGCAAAAGCTAACGCAGGCCAAAATCTGGAAATATGTGTTGTATTAAACTCGCCGTGTTTTTATTTTTCAGTCTATTTTACTGAATTTTATTTCAAATTAAACAGCTTTTATGAAGTATTTTTAAATATCAAAACTGTACTTTGATAGTTTACAAGGCAAAAAAATACAACCAAAAAAGATACACTGTTGATTTGTTTAAGGATGAGCCAATAATTTTATTTATTTATGTGTATTAATTTTTTGTGCATTTATCAGTTTAAAAATATTGTATTCTAAAAATATAAATGCCAAGAGCTTTACAATGGTGTATAGCTTTTAATTTTTGGACCATAAATGGAGAAATTACAAGAAAATTAACTTTACGCTGCTATACAATTCATCTGAAAATCCACTGATGTTACCATCGAAGATGGCTGCCAAGATAAGGGATCTTCACTGATGTGAAAACTAACTATACATATTATGTAAGCTATATACGTTGGATTGAAGCTATATACATGGATTTTTTTGACATAGGTTTTACAGCTGGTGACGTAACGTTTATAGCTCAGGCCATGAGAGACATAGGATAAACATCATTGGAATTATACTTGATCGTCATCTTCACCATCAGACTCTTTTCGAAGCAGTAGTAGAAGATGTTGTACCAGTTTAAATAATAATAATAATAATAATAATAATGATGATAATGATAATGATAATGATAATAATAATAATAATAATAATAATAATAATGATAATAATGATAATAAAAATAATAATTTTAAAAGTAATGAAAATAAAAATAACAATGAAAAAAATAATGATAATGATGATAATGTTTTAAGTTTAAACACTGTCCACAACAACAACTACTTCTACTACTACTACTTCTACTACTACTACTACTACTACTACTACAAATACTTCTTCTTCTACTACTACTACTACTACTACTACTACTACTACTACTACTACTACTACTACTACTACTACTACTACTACTACTACCACTACTGCTACTACTACTACTACTACTACTAGAACAACTACTTCTACTACTACTACTTCTACTACTACTTCTTCTTCTTCTACTACTACTTCTACTACTACTACTACTACTACTACTACTACTACTACTACTACTACTAGAACAACAACTACTACTACAACTACTACTACTACTACTACTTCTACTACAACTACTACTTCTACTACACCACCACCACCAACTACTACTACTACTACAACTACTACTACTACTACTACTACTACTATTTCTACTACTTCTACTACTACTACTACTACTACTACTACTACTACTATTACTACTACTACTACTACTACTACTACTACTACTACTTCTTCTTCTTTTACTACTACTACTACTACTACTACTACTACTATTTCTACTGCTACTATTTCTACTACAACTAGTACAACAACAACTACTACTACTACTACTACTACTATTATTACTACTACTACTACTACTACTACTACTACTACTACTACTGCAATTTCTACTAGGACTGCTACCACTTCTGTTACCACTACTACTTCTACGACTACGGCTACTACTACCATCACCACTTTTTCTGCTGCTTTTACTACATCTATAACACAATAACAATAAATACAAAGTACTTAAAGATGTGCATGCACTGTGTCTACTGAAACGTGTTTGTTATATTTTCTTATCAAATGATGACGACTACTGCTAAACAGGAATACACAGAAAACCATACAGTGGTAGCAGGAAGCCCAGAGTGCATACAATATAATGTCCTTCTTAAGTGGCTATATGAATGGATATAAAACAACATCAATTCATGCTTGGAAACTCGATTATCTAGTAACACTTTATGGAGAGCTCGACAATATCCGCACTTTTACTTTATTCATATGAGTTTCGTTCTAGATGACATATATACGTGGTAATCTTCATGTACAGTAACGTAAGCACACATGTGCACGTACACACAAACCCGCGCGCACGCACGCACACACACGGACACACACGAACCCCGCACGCACACACATACGCGCACCCACACATCCGACACATCCACACGCACGCTTACTCACGCACACCTTCACTCACGCACCACTCTCGCAATCACTTACGCGCGCACACACACAATCACGCACCGCCCTCCCACACACATACTCACGCACACACCAGCACGCAAACAGTTTCGGGTACATGTAATAGACAGAATCACCGTAATATAAGCCTATATACATATCAGAATTGGAAATTGATCACGCTTGATGTTTACCTTTTTATACCTTAAAGGTGGTATCCGACAGTTTGAAAATATCTATTATTATTATGTAACATTACATGACCTCTGTTTGGGGTATTTGTACATAATTTCTGGGGGAGGGGGGGATATCATATTTAGTTTAAGCTTTGACGGTTTTCAACATAATCTCAATTTTAGGGCATACTCGTTAGTGCTCACGTAAATGTTCATTCTCTTCAAATCTTAAAGTAAGAACGATTTGGATTCCTGCTAAAAATTGACATTGACCTCACAGCGGATGGCGTGGATGAGCTTAAACATAATATTGTCACGTGGTTTTCTTAGTTTAAAAATAGCTAACTGTGCAGCGTGACTCACATAGGAAATGCATGTTTCTAATGGCGATTGTCGTGTTATGGTTCACTTGTCAGGCAGGTGAAGGACACCAATAAACAGGATTTTGCGAGATCTGTTCAGGTAAAAATGGTTTATAATGATGTTTAATGAAATTATGTGTGGTCCAAACTGTCGCATAACACCTTTTAAGGAGATTTGTATACACAATGATAACAAAAACTTACCATTATGTACTGATTTTATTTTTTAAAAAAATCAATATTGTTATATAAAATTGAGACATGCTAAAGTCTCTATTATAGAATTAAGAACATTCCAAATATCACGTCATATTCTCTTCACTCAACATAAACGTTTGGAAACAACAAAAGCATGGAGCTAACAAACCAATCACTCGCAATGCATAATATTTCGAACCACCTTCATTTATGAAACAAATGTCAACAAATGGGGTTTATCTATGGCACACAAACATGTTAAATTCAACTAGAATCACGAGACGCTTTGTTTACACGTTACGTCATAGATGTTATAGTCTTTTTCATTGATTTCCAGTGTTTTTGTACATGATTTATTTGCCCTGGAATTTGTTATTGTCTAATATTTGTATTGTATGCTAAATTGCTCATTGACCGCTTAGAGCGGTAACGAGTTCAATAAAGTTGAGTTGTTGTTGAGAACGAACCAAACGTGTAACATTATAACCAAACGATTCATTTAGATGTTTCTACATGGCATCGTAACTGATCCTGCCGGGGATAAAATACTTTTACCGTATAGTTTTGGTGAATTTGTAAAGGAATACACTGTAACAGGAGCGGAAAAGTGGGCCTCCACCGGGATTCGAACCAAATACCTCCCTAATACTAGGGGGTGCTTCTACCGTCTAAGCTGTAGTGGCTCTGGGAACGACCACCCCTTCCCTCCCCCCCCCCCCCCCCACCCCAACCCCCTGAAACTGCTACACTAGCCGATTATGATTTTTTTGTCATTTCAAGCCCCATTAATTTTATTATAAAAACAGTGAGACTAGACAAAGTATTGTGCTTTCTATATCTACGATGAGTGTTACAGAAAGAAATCAATGAGAAAAAGCAAGAAAGAAAAAAGTTGACCCTATCAGCTCAAAGTGGGATTTGAATTGGAAAAATAAATGTTTTAATGTAGTTGATTGTTATTTTGATACTCTTCTATTGGAGGTGCTGCATTACGCTTGATCTAAGTTAGAGAAAAATGGATAAAAATAGATCTGAGACCCACTCTATAAAGGTGGTGTCCGACAGTTTATATTAAATTCGCCTGCCTTATGTAGTTAGTATTGACTTTTGGCAGTACAAAGTTGAAGTTGAATTCATGCAACACTATCTGACCTCTATTTGTGGTCTTTGCGCATATATGAATATATACATATACATATGTTTTCTGCAAACATTAAAAATTTAGGTTTAGAAATCACCATTTTGAATACAATGTCAATTTTAAGACAGAACCACTCGTTAAAATTCACCTAAAATGGTCATTCTTTCCATATCTATAAATAAGAACAATTGGGATTTCTTCTATAAATAGACATCGATGACATAGCGGATTACCCGGATTATGATATATCGTGATCTCATAAGTAAGAGCAATCGGAACTCCTTGGGTAATTCAGTCCTCAGGACAATCATCCCTCGGATGTATTTGGTGCACTGATACGTGCTCAAATCGATCGTTTTGTTCGCCGGAAGTCGGAAGAAGATGCTTAAAATGTTGTTCGCACAAAACATAAACAATGGCGTCGTTTGACAGCTGTGTCTTTGCTGCGATATGAATTTGAAGCAGCCACAAAGTGAAGTTTTCAAGGCATCGTACAATAGTAAGCTGTCACCCGAGCTGCTGTCTTTGTTTTGACGTCTGTCACAAAAGGAGTCCCATTTAGGGAAATGGCCGAGGTAATCCGACTACCTACATACATCCGAGAAATGATTCGTGAATTATCCGAGGTGTTCCGATTGAAGTAAGTGGTCACGTTGTTTCTTAGGACATCAATAAACAGTATTTCATGGGATCTTTTCAAGTAACAATTAAGTAATTTTGTTGCATGAGAGAAATTGTTGGACAAAAATGTCGGACACTCTGGTCAAACAAGACATAAGTTGTCCAAGTGTGCCTACAGCCAATATCACTTTCTGCGCACAGAAGCCTATTAGAAACTGTTTACATCTAATATTGACTGTACATGTACACGTCAATATGAAGGGATTGGCCCTCACAACCTCCTATAAATTATAATAGCTTAACTAGAACACGGTGGTGAATAAACAAATCACAAATCACTTAAGGTAGAGATGTCAATAGATTAAGTATGCAGACGACCCATGTGTGAGTCCATCAGATTGTTTCATCAACGTCCTTTCTTATTACAATAGTTATTGCTTAACTTCTTAAGATTTCGTGGTTATTAATTCTAAATTTTGAGAGTGTGAAAAGCGGCAACTTTTAGAACAATATAATAAAATATGACAAATCAACCATATTGCCACTGATCAAGAATGTTCCAGCATGTAACAAAAAATATAAAGAAAACCTATATTAACTGTACTAACGACCGTGTGTGCTTGAATTTGCTAGCGCGCATGTGTGCTAGCACGCGTGTGAGTATGTGCTAGTGTTTGTGAGGGTCTGGGAGTGTTAGTGCGCGTGTGAGTATGTGCTAGTGATTGTGAGGGTCTGGGAGTGTTAGTGCGTGTGTGAGTATGTGCTAGTGTTTGTGAGGGTCTGGATTTGCTAGCACGTGTGTGAGTATGTGCTAGTGTTTGTGAGGGTCTGGGAGTGCTAGCGCGTGTGTGAGTATGTGCTAGTGTTTGTGAGGGTCTGGGAGTGCTAGCGCGTGTGTGTGTGTGTATGTGCTAGTGTTCGTGAGGGTCTGGGAGTGTTAGTGCGTGTGTGAGTATGTGCTAGTGTTTGTGAGAGTCTGGGAGTGATAGTGCGTGTGTGAGTATGTGCTAGTGTTTGTGAGGGTCTGGGAGTGCTAGCGCGTGTGTGAGTATGTGCTAGTGTTTGTGAGGGTCTGGGAGTGCTAGCGCGTGTGTATGTGTATGTGCTAGTGTTCGTGAGGGTCTGGGAGTGTTAGTGCGTGTGTGAGTATGTGCTAGTGTTTGTGAGGGTCTGGGAGTGCTAGCGCGTGTGTATGTGTATGTGCTAGTGTTCGTGAGGGTCTGGGAGTGTTAGTGCGTGTGTGAGTATGTGCTAGTGTTTGTGAGAGTCTGGGAGTGATAGTGCGTGTGTGAGTATGTGCTAGTGTTTGTGAGGGTCTGGGAGTGCTAGCGCGTGTGTGAGTATGTGCTAGTGTTTGTGAGGGACAGGGAGTGCTAGCGCGTGTCTATGTGTATGCTAGCACGCGTGTATTGATTTGTGATGTAGCTCGCGTATGCATGTAAGTTTGCGCGTGTATGCTAGTACGCATGCGAATGTGTTCCTGTCTGCGCTAGCGTTGTGTGTGTGTGTGTGTGTGTGTGTGTGTGTGTGTGTGTGTGTGTGTGTGTGTCTTTGGTGTGTGTGCGCGCGCGTGCGTGCGTGTGTGTGCGTGTGTGCGCTAGCGTGTGCACAAGGGAATTTGTTCTGGTGTACACGTGTTTGCATGCATGCGAGTGCCCGTGAGTGTTTTGGTCGGGGTGGGGGTGGGGGGGGGGGTAAGAGGTATCCCCATTTGAAGCTGAAGTGATCAGAATCAATAGCCTATGTAACGCAAGCAACTACCAACAGACAAGTCATATGATAACTTGAGAGCTTTAGTGGAAAGAAGATTTGAGAAAATAAGGATAAGTCTTCTAGGCGTTTGTCTGGTTCATGTTGTTTTCAGTTCAAGAACTGGTGTTATACACACAGTAGTAGCAAGTCGTGAGAAAATGCATTTGGAAGCAGTACCAATATCATGTAAATTGCGAAAATAGTTGAAGAATAGGCCAATTAACTCGAGACTTGCTCTCGGTGTGATTTGTTAATTATCGTGCGACGGAATGCTAGCCGCACTACTGTTATGTGGAAGCCCGAAAGGAAAAGATGTCAATGCTTGTGTTACAAATAAAAACAAAGAGCGAGATTGTAAAAAACTTTCTAAAGTTAATGTCATACAGCATGCCTTGTGTTGTTTGGTACGCTTGGGCGCAATTAGGGAATAAATTAATTAAAACAGACCCGTCATGTCATCTTGTCAGCTGAGACGAAAAAAGTCGTAGCAGTAAGAAACTCTTACGCACACAACATAAATTGCGTTAATTTCTCGCGTTACAAAGGTATTTCATTGCGCCCTGTCTGTATAATTACTTTCTATATGTTTCTTTTTGTTATTTTCTATATTTTCTTTTGCATTTTCTTTTATCTGTCTGTCAACTGCTTTGCGAGAAAGTCTGGCAATTAAAACATATGTAATAAGGAAATTATTAATTGAAGTACACTCACAGTAACTATACACACAATCTCGTAAATTGTATTTTGATTTAAAACGTCAATGGTTACTTTTAGTTGGTGTCAGTAAAGGAAGACCCCAGTCCCAGCACAGGCTTGGGTAAAACCAGTGCTCACACGAAGAAAAACTACAAAAAGAGTGCCTGGATTCACTTCCCAAGCACACAAATGTTTATTTGTTTATTGGTTTTATCGTTCCACCAACAGTATTTCAGTTATCTGGAGACGGTGTCCACTTGAAGCAGATATAGTGCTGCCTTCACTGTGTATAGCATGACGTGAACACCTGGCATGATATCACACCCAGTCACATTGTCCTGACACCGGGCTAACCAGTACTACCCTTATATTTGCTTAAGCGTTAGCAAGGGAAAACACACAAATGCTTCGCGTGTATATAGAGTGTCATAAGCATGGCATCACATCAAAATTGACAAAAGTAACAATAACAAACAGTACTTATAACTTATTGTCCTTGTACAGTACAAATTATTGTGGTAATCTCTCCCCACCCCTCCCCTTCTCTCTCTCTCTCTCTCTCTCAGTCTCTCTTTCTCCCTCCCCCTCCTTGTCTCCTTCCCTCCCTCTCTCTCTTCTCTCTCTCTGTCTCTCTCTCCCTCCCTCCCTCCCTCCCTCTCTCTCTCTCTCTCTCTCTCTCTTCTCTTTCTCTGTGTGTGTGTCTCTCTCTCTCTCTAAAAGCATAACAAAAACAAAATTGTCGCACAATTTCCGACATCTGGTGGACCATCATTACTTATTTGCATTGTTTACCTATTATGGATATAAAATGTGCCCACAGGGTATATTTTTCTTTTCTTCATGTGTCATGACATATTGTACGTAACAATCACATTTATATGTCTATGATACGAAACAATAGCAAATAGAAACATATTTAAAATATTTATATGAAAAAAAATTACTTACAGTTTCTCTAGCTTGGGAGGCCCGTCGGTATGATCCGAGGGTGAAAGACATTGGTGGAAGACCTCGTCGTTAGAGTGGACGGAGGCGGGGCTCACCGGTGACCCTCCACTTGTCGAGCCACTGCTACGGTGGATAAGAAACGTTGGCACATAGCGCTCAATGCTTCGACCGCTCAATAAAGGGAATTTAAATGGACTAGCGGATCCCCACCGGCTGTATTTTCCAACGATTTCGCTGCTCCGCATCTTATGGTTGGGTTAAATAATGGTCTTGGAACCACGCTGTATGGACAGTAAGAAATAAAGTTGTACTTTTGTTTTTAAAAAGTGGTATCCGACAGTTTTGGTAAAAATAAATTTCATTAAACAACCAAATAAATTATTGTTACCTGACCAGAGCCTCGCGAAATGCTGTTTATTGATGCCCTACACCTGTGTGAAATGTGAACCATTACGACACAATCGTCATCACAAACATGTATTTCCCATCTGAGCCACGCTGCGCAGTTAACTATTTTTAAACTAAGAAAACCACGTGGCCACTTATATTTATGCTCATTCACGTCATCCGCTCTGACGTCGATGTCTATTTTCTGCAGGAACACCAATTGTTCTAATTTATGGATTTAAAAAATGAATATGTTAGGTGTTGATTAACGAGTTTTACTGACCCAAAACTGAGACACTATTGAAAAATCGTCTAAGCTTGGACTAAAGTATGATCTTTCTGCAGAAACTATGAACATATACCACACACAGAAATCAGATATTGTTACAGATATTTGACACAGGTAAACTGTTGGATAACACTTTTAAGTCGTTTGCCCATGAATTTACACTTTCGTTTGGCAACATTATTGTCATTATAGCGGCGTCTAGCTATAATTGGCACAGGATGACCTTGACCACGTGTGTACATTTAAGTAGACCCAAGGGCAACGGCCAGATGGAAAAATCTCCTCCCACATGAAAATGCTTACTCCTTTTGAAGATCAAACCCGCGCGGTGAGGCGGCAATTACATATCGGTGACACGGCGCCCCTTATTTTCATTATGTTTGTTTATTGGGTTTATCGTCCCACCAACAGTATTTTAGTTATCTGGAAACGGTGTCCACTTGAAGCATATATAGTGATGCCTTCACTGTGTATAGCATGCCGTGAACACCTGGCATGATACCACACCCAGTCACATTATCCTGACACCGGGCCAACCAGTCGTGGAACTACCCTTATATTTGCTTGAGAGTTAGCAAGGGAGCTATACCACTACCATTTTTAACGACTTTGGTATGTCGCGGCCCGGGATCGAACCAGGGGCTTGATTCCACACATTCTTTAGTATTGAAAGCCTATCCGGCGCTTCTGTTTTCTTACTAAGAACATCATAAACAGCGAAAACAATTAAATCTTCAGCATAATGGTTAGCTGCCTTGTCACGTAGGTATGCGCATATAATCAAACATAAATTGTTTTTGTTTTGTATGTTTTATTTTGGGTTTCATCGTACCGACACAATTATGGTCATGCTGGTGACGTCCTGCTAACTATTGGTGAAGGAAGACCCCATACTTATGCCTGGGTAGAACCACTGGCGCATCAGCTGGAAGACCTTCCCACCGGACCAAACATAAGTACGTGTTAGTCACATGTATTAATAAATGCAAGATGATCACGGTTTTGGTACGCATTTCACAATCAACCAGTGGTCAATGCAATTTATAATTAGTGAATCAAATTATGCAAATTATGACGGATATTTTCAAACACTTGTTAAGCAATAAACATACATGTAAGAAGCTCTACAACTTTTTCAACGAATCTATTAATTATAACGAAGTACAGAAACTAGAATTTTTAAAAATTTAGACTAAAAGTGCTTAAACATGTGATTGTTGACTGTTAAATGAATTTACTTAAGTTAAAGCCAATGTAATGCTGCACCTCTAATTGAAGAGTATCAAAACTGGGGTTAAAATGCTTCAAAATTGGGGGTTGAGGGTTCGAATCCCAGTATCGGCATGCGTGGTCAATTTGTTTGTCTTCTCACTTTGACATTTTGTTTCTGCATCACTCTATCAGATGTAGAATAAAAGATGGTGATCTTTTTAAATTTTTACTTTCTAACTGAACTTTAATTAAATTATTTGTGCTATATTTGATTACAAAATTATATGTTTTACCTGATATATTCAAAGTCTATGAGGTGAAATTACTTTATATTTTGCAGCATCAACCAGTACATTGTGGTCTACTCTGAAATAAATCGTGTGGCTATCAAGAGCTCGGTGACTTTTTAACAAAGCACACTAAGCAGAAAAATATGGGAAAATTAGCCTAAAACGTGTTGAGTTTGTAGCCAATTAATTACATATTTGGGATAGTCTGAGTCAAACCAATCAACTACCATGTTTGGATTCTTTGTTTAATGTTACAATTTGTTTCCAAATGATACTCAATAGCAAAACACTTTTTCTAAAGAGGATATAACCTATTATTTGGGGTTTCCCTATTTCTAAAAAGGAGACATCTTAAATATCAATTTTAGAAGAACTGGATGGAGAATTTTCTTAAAATACGTCAACATTACCGTATATATTAGTTGTGTTAAATTGCAAATTCAGTATATTGTTTATTAATCTTTAATCTTATTAATCTGCAAAATATAAAGGCTATACACCATTGGAAAGCTCTTTAAATTCATATTTTTAAAATACATTATTTTTAAAATTGATAAATGCACAAAGAATTAATACATAAATATAGATAAAATTAGTAGCTCATCCTTAAACAAAATGAACGGTGTATCGTTTTTGTTTGTATTTTTTTACCTTTTAAACTATCAAAATATAGTTTTGGTATTTAAAATACTTCATAAAAGCTGTTAAATTTGATATAAAATTCAGTTAAATATACTGAAAAATTATCACTGAAAAACACAGAGGTGAGTTTAATACAGCACATGTTTCCTGATTTCGGCCTGCATTAGCTTCTGCCTTCAAGGATGGCTACCTTAAGCTGTCTTATCAGGGTCTGTGACATCACAAGGAAATTATCTATTGTCAAGTCATTTGTCATTAGCAATGTTCTATGAGTTTATGCTAAGAAAAAAAATTAAATCAAATTTATGCAGATACATGTGCGTTTACTTTAGATGCGCAATTAAAACAACATGCATTAATCTACCGGTTTGATTAAATCCAAGCGGCACCCGTGGCGTAGTGAAATAGTGGTCGACTTGTAACTCCTCGGATTGCTTAGACTACCACCGCGTGGGTTCGACTCCCATTCATAGCAACGGACATCATGTGGGAAGGTCTTCCAGCTGACATGCGGTGAGCCGGTGGTTCTACCCAGACATGTGTCTCGGATCTTTCTCCACCGAAGCTGGGCGTCGCTATAATGACCACAGTTGCTCATGCAATGTATTTATGAAAATAAAACAATAACTTTACATTGCAGAGCTTTACTTTTAACTAGAGAAAAAATACACTTAAAACAAAAAAAGACATAATAACCGATAATTTGTAAATGCTTTTACAATTCCTATTATGAGTGACAACGAATTTATCAATTTTAGCAAAAGGATAGAAACTATAACTTACAAATAATGATTTTGAGTGTTCAATAAACTGCTTTATTCATAATATCATGTATTTATTAAACAGTGTATTTGTGTTTGTACCAATTATATAATGGTTATGTCAGTTGTCAAGTGTTTGCCGAAAACGGATCAATACTTCGTGTTTGCTTTGTTCTCATTTCATGAATTTTATTAAGTATGTATTGTTTTAATGCAATAATTTGGTTAAACTTGGAACTAAAGAAAGCGGGTACAAGCAGAACAAAATAAAGCATGCGATGCACACTACATGTGCACGTGCGCTGACTTTAATGTGCATTTCAAACATTAATAACAGGCTACAAAAACTGAACTTCTTAGAAACGTTGTTATTCAAGAATGCTCCCAAGACTGACAAAATCACATCTATAATAGAAAAGGAATAATTCTCTATTTAACATTATTTACAATTACTTATACATATTTTGCTAAGACTGACACCGAATAAAATGTATAGGCAAGAGAACAACCAAAACAAAAAACAAACAAAAACACCAAAAACAACAACAACACCACTTACCAATAAAATTTAAAAAATCGGCTGTACCAACGTCAGTTCACGTGTATGAATTACAGAATCAAAATAGTCACTTTACACCAATATCCTAGTTCCGATTAATAAGACACTGTATTATAATCTAACCTCCACTCACTATCAAACATGTAAGGAAACAGAGGTCCTCGAACATTCACTGCATTCTGTACTCATAATCTCGAATATTTGTAAACCACTTGTAAATATTTCCGACTTTGGTGAGAAAATAACACGGAAGGAAAAAAAAGGTAGTGCACACCAGTGGTCACAAACTCTTATTATTTAAGGACTTATAACACCATACATGTAAATACAGTTGTTTAAACGCTGTAGATACGTACAACCTCGTTTGGTAAACACATCAGCCAGCGTAACGGCTCGTAGTGACCCAGAATACCATCCCCGAAACACGCTTCAGTTGTAATTATTTTACCATTCTCCTATGCAGATTTAACGTCATGTAGATTTAACGTTCTAGACTGTTCTGGTCATACGATGTATGCAAGGGTGTAAAACTGCTTGTACGGCGGTTCGGTGGATTAATACCGTTAAGTCTTTAAACGCCCTTCAGATCGTCCTAAAGTGTTTGCGTTTTATATCTTCGGAACACTTCGGAAAACCGGAATCACACGAGTTATAAAAGGACTACAGTTGACTCGGACTGGTTTTAGCGGAGCACAACGGCCATTTCTATGAAAATATCAATACACGGAGATTTTGGAGATAGCCAAGTACATTTGTTACAATGCCGCCATTGCCGCGGTAACTATGTGGCGGAAATGACATGATGTGTTCCGAGTGCATCGAGTAGTTACGAATACCGTTTTGAATGAACAGCAACTCTTCTGTCAACCATAGTCAGATATAAATTACAGTATTTCTGAAAATATCTGAATGGCTACGATTTTGGCCACTTCATGTAAAAGTGTATTGCATAATGGCGTTCCGATTTATAACTGCCGCTCCCTTTAATGAAGGGTTCATAAGATGGCGTATATTCAGGGATGGATCAAGTGGATCCAGCACGGGGGAATGGGGGATGCATCCCCCTACCAACCCGGTATAAGAGTAGAGTTGGGGTTAAACACATAATGTAAGCTTAAAAATACTAAGCTTTCAAAAAAATAAATTGTGTCTGTTGACTGCTTAGGTCGAGGTTAGTGTATATATATATATATATATATATATATATATATATATATATATATATATATATATATATATATATATATATATATATATATATATATATGGTATTTACTTCGATAAAGTTTAATGGATCTTCATTCATATACCCCTACCATTACAACTTCCTCCATTTTATCACCATTTCAACTACCCCTATCATCAACACCAACACAACCATACTCACTATCAACACCATTAAAACTACCTCTATTATCACCACTGTTTCAAGAATGCTCATCCTCATCACCATTAAAGCCACCCTCCCCTTTTATCACCACATTTACAATTACCCTCTTCATCATCATAATTACATCATACCCCATCATCACCACCTTAGCAACGAGCCCCATCATCACCCCCTTAGCAACGAGCCCCATCATCACCACCTTTGCAACTAGCCCCATCATCACCACCTTTGCAACTAGCCCCATCATCACACCCTTAGCAACTAGCCCCATCATCACCCCCTTAGCAACTAGCCCCATCATCACACCCTTAGCAACTAGCCCCATCATCACCCCCTTAGCAACTAGCCCCATCATCACCCCCTTAGCAACTAGCCCCACAATCTCCCCCTTAGCAACTAGCCCCATCATCACCCTCTTAGCAACTAGCCCCATCATCACATCCTTAGCAACGAGTCCCATCATCACACCCTTAGCAACGAGCCCCACCATCACACTCTTAGCAACTAGCCCCATCATACCCCCTTAGCAACGAGCCCCTTCATACCCCCTTAGCCACTAGCCCCATCATCACACCCTTAGCAACTAGCCCCATCATCACCCCCTTAGCAACTAGCCCCATCATCACACCCTTAGCAACTAGCCCCATCATCACCCCCTTAGCAACTAGCCCCATCATCACCCCCTTAGCAACTAGCCCCACCATCTCCCCCTTAGCAACGATCCCCATCATCACACCCTTAGCAACGAGCCCCATCATCACACCCTTAGCATCGACCCATATCATCGCACCCTTAGCAACGAGCCCCATCATCCCACCCTTAGCAACTAGCCCCATCATCACCCCTTAGCAACTAGCCCCATCATCACATCCTTAGCAACGAGCCCCATCATCACACCCTTAGCAACGAGCCCCATCATCACACCCTTAGCAACGACCCCTATCATCACACCCTTAGCAACGAGCCCCATCATCCCATCCTTAGCAACTAGCCCCATCATCACCCCCTTAGCAACTAGCCCCATCATCACACCCTTAGCAACGAGCCCCACCATTACACCCTTAGCAACGAGCCCCATCATCACACCCTTAGCAACTAGCCCCATTATCACACTCTTAGCAACTAGCCCCATCATCACACCCTTAGCAACTAGCCCCATCATCACCACCTTAGCAACTAGCCCCATCATACCCCCTTAGCAACGAGCCCCATCATTACCCCCTTAGCAACGAGCCCCATCATACCCCCTTAGCAACGAGCCCCATCATCACCCCCTTAGCAACTAGCCCCATCATCACCCCCTTATCAACGAGCCCCATCATCACCACCTTTGCAACTACCCCCATCATCACCACTATTACAACCACCCCCGTAACCATTAGTATTTCAACCACCCTCATCATTACCATGAATACCTCCTCACCGCCCATCATCACCACCATTACAACAACCATCATCTTCAACCTTACAACAACAGTCAAGTTAACCATTGATATCCTTTACTTGATTATTTTTAGATAAGGTACTGACGTCACTATAGAGAATATAGCACATCCTGCATAACCAGCTTCCGGCCATTTAATATCAATGGTGTTGCACATTGCATGATCAGACGTTCATACATCCTTGGACTACACATTCATTGAACAATCGGATATTTTCTCATTAAAAGTATAGTGTTATCATGCCCATCCCAGTCTAGGCGACCTCATGGGAAAGGATGGGTGAATTAATGTTATATAAGTAACTAGTCAATGATTAAATCCTACTTCTGTTTACAAGATATCCTCCTGCTACCACCTCCACACATTTTGTCATTCATTCATAAAAGATGCAGAACACATACAATAAATGGGGAAGACGCATTCTTTCCGAATCAGCTGAAGATCCCTTTCTCCCACTTCGAAGGACAATTAATAATATTTGAGATAAATATATCTGTTTCCATTCCACCCTTCTTCTGTTGCTCCTTGTCATCGTCTGTTTCTTCGATATCATCATCAGCAGCAGCAGCAGCAGAAGCAGAAGCATCATCGTCATACTCATCACCACCATCAACATCATCGTCATCAACATTATCATTATCATCATTACCAACACAATCATCGTCATCATCATCATCTTCGTCACCATCATCACCACCATAATCGTCATCATCATCCTTATCATCATCACAATCATCATCAGCAGCAGCAGCGGAAGCTGCATCGTTATCATTATCATCATCATCACCGCCATCAGCAGCAGCATGTTCTTCATCAACATTATCATTACCATCATTATCACCACCATCATCAGCATCATTACCACCACTACCATCGTCATCATCATCGTTATCATCATCATCACCAGCAGCAGAAGCAGTATCAGCATCGTCATCATCATTATCATCACCACCATCATCATAATTGTCATCTTCAACATCATCAGCAGCATCGTGATCATCATCACCATCATGATCATCATCATCATCAACATTATCATCATCATCATCATCATCATCGCCATCATTTTTATTATCATCATCACCACCATCTTCTTTTCTTTTGTCCCCGTCTCCGCCTTTACATTGTATCAACAGTCCTTTTGACATAGACATATAACAACCATTTCAGAAAAATGAACTTAGTACATGTATTTCTAACCCTGTTTGACACTTGCAAAACAAACGTGCCAGTCATGGCATATTTCAAACGAATATTTGTCTGTCATTAATTCCGTGTTATAAAACAAACGGTCTGGAAGAAATTGTTGATATTTGATAACGTTACATACTTACCCAACCCTTTCCCATAAAACAGTGAATGGTTCTGGTGTCAAGTGTGCGACTGCGAGCCAGACTGCCATAAAATTGTCGCCTGCGTACACGAACAGCTAACCTTCTGTCATTGGCGACGCGCTGGAGTAACGTGTATTGTGATGCTGCTCCACATGTGCATATCCTACGTCAAACGTACCTACTCGGCGATCTCCGGCAAGCTTCGGAGATAATGCCTCGTATGTAATTGTATGAGTGCACCAGTTGGTGATTTGCCCCGGCGAATAACTTCTCATTGCATTATGTAAACAAAGATGGCTGACTTTTCAAAGTGCATGCAGTACGCTTTAGATATAATGGAGATTCAATACTCCTTGAAAGAAGAGCAGATTGCTTCGTTAAAGAATAATTTTAACTTAGTTGATACTGTATTTATATTACCAACAGAATTTGATAAAAGTGTAATATACCAGTTATTACCCTGCATGCACTCGGATCACGCTTCGGTGATGTCTATATTCGAAGCTTGCCGGAGATCGCCGAGTAGGTACGATTGCCATTTTGGAAGTAGTTCGTCAATATGGCGGCGACAGCATTATTTCCGAGGTGATTACGTAGAGGACGGAATTACCCGAGGAGTTCCGAGTGATCCTACGTGTACACTATAATTTTGCATTTTATTTCTACATATGTAACATCTTAGAAAACCTTTTTAATAGCGTCGGGTTTTGCCTTTTATATTGTTTTTTCAGTAAACTAAGATTCTATGGTCTCAGGAATTTGTTAAACAGACTTTTTCTCGAGATTTATAGTATACTGAAAACTTTCACATAAGAAACAACGTTTCAAGTGTCTTTGTTACTTGCTCCCATATTGCTTTACTCCCATATTGCTTTAATCTCATTAGATCTTCAATTTTTTGCGTCGCCTTTGATGCTACGTATCAACGACTTTTCTGGCACTACATTTATTTGAGAGAAAGATCATGTACATGTATGCTCGAGATCCAAGGCGCTGTAGAGAGCATGCACTTTCAACAAGAAGGTAAATATCACCAAAACTAGACACTATAGATAGTTTCCACATCAGTGAAGATCCCTTACCTTGGCAGCCATCTTTGATGGTAACTTCAAGGGATTTTCAGATGAATTGTATAAAAGCGTTAATATTATTTTCTTGTAATTTCTTCATTTGAGGTCCAAAAATTAAAGGCTATACACCATTGGAAAGCTCTTTCAATTCATATTTTTAGAATACAATATTTTTTTTTAAATTGATAGATGAACAAAGAATGAATACACAGAAATAAATAAAAGTATTGGCTAATCCTCAAACAAAATGAACAGTGTACTTTTTTTATTGTATTTTTCTTACCTTTTAAACTATCACAATATAGTTTTGATATTTAAAATACTTCATAAAAGCTGTTTAATTTAATATAAAATTTAGTAAAATAGACTGAAAAATAAAAACACTGTAGTGAGTTTAATACAGCACATATTTCCTAATTTCGTCCTGCATTAGCTTCTGCCTTCAAAGATGGCGGCTTTAAATTGTCTTATCGGTGCCTATGACATCACATGGAAACTATCTATTACACCGTCGGTTTATGACATAAATGTAGGAAATAACTCAGCTAAGAGGGTGTGATCTACACTGTCTGCTACTTTTTTTTCTTCTTTGTTGTCTGCTACATTTGTTTTATAAGCAAATATAAGTGTAGTTCCACGACTGGCTGGCCCAGTGTCAGGATAATGTGACTGGGTGTGGTATCATGCCAGGTTTTCATGGCATGCTTTACACAGTGAAGGCAGCACTATATCTGCTTCAAGTGGACACCGTCTTCAGATAACTGAAATGCTGTTGGTGGGACGATAAACCCAATAAACAAACATTTGCTTTATAATTACAAGCTATATTGTTAACATCGGCATACTCGTTTTTTGTTGTTGTATTGTTTTTGTTTGTTTGTCAAACAAGACCACACCACTGAGCTGCCTGGTTTTAGGGTTGGTTACAGTAAATACCGACCGGAAGAAGAATGTGTGACATGGACTTTTTCTCTTTAGTAACAATCTGTTGCTATGTTTTGGCATTAAATTTCCTATTTTGAAGATAATCTTAATCTTTTGGTGTCACAAGGAAGTTGAAACTATGCAGAATTAGAAGAAAGCAAAAACCTTAAACCCCTATGCACAATAATGGACTGATCCACTTTTACAGGAAGTACATATTTCATTGAAATTTGACGGTTACCGACTGGCAATTTGGCGGTATGCGCATTCTATGAAACCGAACCTTCTTACAAGTTGCAAAAGTTGCCTTATTTTGGTGTCTTTCTGATTGACAATAAATAGCTCGTTTCAGCTATATATGGTTATGGGGGTCCACCATAACTTGG
Source organism: Sinonovacula constricta (assembly GCA_007844125.1). Taxonomy (NCBI): domain Eukaryota; kingdom Metazoa; phylum Mollusca; class Bivalvia; order Cardiida; family Solecurtidae; genus Sinonovacula; species Sinonovacula constricta. The sequence continues at coordinate 38,111,259 of CM017563.1, forward strand.
TCATGGTGCAATTTGTTTCCATCTTTTCGCGATTCACTATAGAATATAGAAAAAACTTATTTAGTGGCGTCTAACCTTTAAAATTGGAAGCTACACTTTAAACTGCGGCATACTCGTTTCTTTTCTTTTCACCGAACAGCTGCGATTCCCTGTTATTCCCTACTATATTATTCTCCCATAAACGTATTTTATAACAAACACGCTCTCCAGAGCTGTGCCAAAAGATCTTTGTTATCTGATTTCAAGTATTTACACAAAGGTAACAAGACATATTGATAAAACCTTTGAAGCAAATAGTGTAGATCTTGATCAGCCATCTGTGGGAGTCAGCTCTACAATTATGCATAAGTCTGACCAATTTGTGCTTAGCAAGATTTGTGGGAACGTGGTTATTTTGTTGTTGTTGTTTGTTGTTGTTGGTGGTGGTGGTGGTTGTTTTGTTGTTGTTTGGGGTTTATTTTTGGTGTGTGTGGGTGTTTTGTTGTTGTTTTTTGTTTGGTTGTTTTGGGGTGGGTTTTTGCGTGGGGTTTTTCCACTTCCAACATGGACCACTAATCACTTTGATATGTCACATACTTAACGTACTTTAGGGTTCATGTATCACTGGTCAGACGTCTTCGAGGATAAACAGTACTGTTCATTGTAGAAGGTACCGATAGATCAACGGACGATTACTCGAACCCCAATCAGAGGCATATCTATTCTATCAACAAAAGTACAATCAACTAAAGTTAAACCATTGTTTATTAGGGATCTGTCGGCATTTTATCACTATAGCACAGGGGCACTTATGGTGTGCCCAAGGACTGAACCCGGCCGGTCCATTATACTGACACCGGCGAGTCAGGAGTAGTGATGTCCCCTTAACCCCGAGCGTTAGGAGGGAACCCACTACTACCAACTTTGTGCGACCACCAGTGCACTACCAGGGATTATGACTTTGACCTGTAAGTGTGAACTTGACCTTCGAGTACCCGACCTGGGTCTTGTGCGCGACACGTCGTCTTTATGTGTTTGATATTTCTGCCAGGTCATTTCAAAATCCCTCCAGAATTGACAGAGTTACTGAGTTACCTCGGTCAAGCGGTGCTAATGTAAAATGTAAAATGTGCTAATTATGAATTTACATATAGATACCTAGTTCAATTTGTTTCCGACTGAAATTGATGTGCTATGAATAAGAGAGCTACATTTTATATGATTTGTCTACATTTAATGACCAGTAATAACGACTTATTTTCCCTGAAGTACATACTTGGGTCAATACGTACAAAGTAAGTGAGCATATATACGTAACAATAAACAAGTATTAAAGGATACATGTATGGTGGATTTGGATGATACTGTATTTATTAAAACGGGACCTGTATATATACTAAAAGAGTTGTTCTGTTAGTTAATAATGTAAACGTTGGGCCGAGGTTAAAGATTGTCAAGGCTCATACATCTAACTGCGTTGCGAAAACATTTTCTTTTGTTAAATGCTCTGTTTACAACACTCTATTTTTACATTATTTTCCGGTGACTTTGATGCTCTGCATCAACTTTTTCTTGCCATATACTATGATTGGTCGGTGAAAAGTGAAGGCATGAGAGGTAATGCGCGATTTCCAGGAGGCTGAAGTCTGTACTGGACATATTAAAGGGATACTACACTAATTTTATACTTAAAAAATATACTATGACTAATACGTAATGTTATGCCATTTTACCATGTAATTATACCTATATGTAAAACGTATTTATAACAGTAAAAATACCTATATGTAAAACTTTTTTATAACAGTAACTTTTCTACCTATGACACTACGAGTATATACTACATGAATTACGCATTTCAAAATGGCGGACTCCTAGTCAGAAAGTTTTGTAAGTAGAGGCAATTAGCATTATTCCAACCCATGCAATATTCGAAGTCAATTACGCATTTCAAAATGGCGGACTCCTAGTCAGAAAGTTTTGTAAGTAGAGGCAATTTGCATTATTCCAACCCATGCAATATTCGAAGTCAATCGGCGGTCCCGACGACTTCGAATAACCGAAATTCGACTGTATATACTGTGCAGACATAATTGGGATGTTTAAAGCCATGTTTGCGTTAAGGAGAGAGACAAGAAAAGTCGTTGATGCAAAGCATCAAAGGCGACGCAAATCTGGAACAAGTAAGCAAGTTAAAGCAATATGAGAGCAAATAACAAATACATATTGAAAATGTTATGTTTTTATTAGAAAGTTTTCAGTATACTATAAATCTCTAGAAAATAATGATGTATAGTAATAGTTCTTTAGACTATAGAATGGTTTAAAACAAACTAAAAAACAAAACCCGAAACCATTTAATAGGTGTTCCGAGAAGTAACATAATGTAGAAGAAGAAAAAAGTTGCCAACATTATTACAATTAACTTATGTGCAGCAGCCTCACATCACACAAATCATTATTTTGGTAGTATTTTTCTTTCTCGGTATCTTAATTATTAAGTTCAAAGTTATTTTGTATGGAAGCATTTTTGTATCTGGATTACCACTGTTTATTATTTGCTAAACTTAACCTACCTATAAATGCTTTCTTGGAGTGTTGTACTCTTCTTTTATTTAAAAAAATTGATCATCCGAATCTTTAATAAGATCCATTTGAAACCTTGTCGTGACAGGGCTAAGGTTTGAATTTGAAACCCTCCGATCCAGAGTCCAGAAACATAATCTCTCGATCACAAACATTTCATAGATACAACAAAAGCATCCCTACGCGCTGGCAACACCTGAAATGCTATTTGCTAGTTTAGCGCGGATCTTACGGAAATCATTCATGAATATTGTGAGTATATTTAACTATTGCATAAACACAGCAACTTAAGTCAGACTTTAACGTGCATACTCATGGATCGTTCAGAACAAGCGTTTTAATGACTATGAACTGTTTCGTTGCTAATAGATAATCTCAAGTTGTTAACATGTAGTCCGAACATCAAAGGACATACGGAAGAGCATTCCAACCTGCTTTCGTGAGTTATTAAATTTTAAGAAAATTAAATAACAAAAATAAACCAACCTAAATCTCCCGTTTTCTTCCAAGTTTGAATGAAAGATACAGACACACACAAATAAATATAAAAATAAATACAGACAGAACGCAGTTTTCCGAATTAGGACCCGTATTTCACCAAGGTTAGAAAGTCCTCTAAAGAGACTTTCTCCGTGTGCAAGTTTCAGTGTGCATTACATGATACATGTATAGGCGTCGCCCTCCAACGTGTCGCTAATAACTGCTTTTACCAATTGAATTTCGTACCAAGGGAGATAATTGTACGTTTACGGCTTGTATCCAACAAAAGTTATTTCCCTTAGTCCACTTAATTGCTTTCATTGTTGGTTTTCTGTATTTTATTATAAATTGTATGAAAAACTACCGTTAATCATTCCTTTGAGCATTTTGGCAGGTTAAGCAAACTTCATTGGAAGGTGAAAAAATAAGGACGTGCATTTAGAGAAATATATTGAATTAAGTAGGATAACATGCAAAATCTATTTGAACTATATTTTTGTTTATAAAAATAAGAAGAGAATGAAAACATTAAAATGCGACCATCACTATTTGTTAACTAACTGAACATATACCAGAAATATGCTAAAATTGATCTGTCCTCAATTTGATCGATATCTGATACACATGCATGTTGTGTGATATTGTTATAATAACCTTTACAAGAAGTAGAAGCAGAAGAGGAGGAGGAGGAAGTACTAGGATCAGAAGAAGAAAAAGGGAAGAAAAGGTCGTTGAGAATGAAGGAGAAGATTTCTGTCACATGCTAATTTAATATATATATATATATATATATATATATATATATATATATATATATATATATATATATATATATATATATATATATATATATATATATATATATATATATATATATATATATGTGTGTGTGTGTGTGGAACTATTTTCATGAATAATTACGCAGATGAGATAATCCTGCAGATGTAGTCACACAATCTCCAAGCAGAGTTCTCGTTCGTGCCTCACTACTTTCTGAGCGAATCACTGAGGTGAATCGTACGGAAACAGAGCAATCGAAACTCCTCGGGTAATTCCGTCCTCGGGACAATCATCTCCCGGATGTATCTGGTGAAATGATACTGAAATCACGATCGTTTTGTTCGCCGGAAGTCGGAATGATATGCCTAAAATGTAGTTCGCACAAAACATTAATAATGGCGTCATTTGACAGCTGTGTGTTTGCTGCACTGGGTAAATTAAACTTGGTTGACTTAAATTTGAAGCAGCCACAAATTGAAGCTTTTCAGGCATCGTACTGAAGTGAACTGTCACCCGAGCTGTCATCTCTGTTTTGACTTCTGTCACAAAAGAAGTTCCATTTAGGGAAATGGCCGAGGTGATCCGACTATCTACATACATCCGAGAGATGATTCGTGAATTATCCGAGGTGTTCCGATTGGGAATAAAGATGTGAAAGAGAGTGGCATAATCACCATAGTAGACATTGTGCTGTTTTCTTACAATCAACTCAGCTGTCTCCCAAATGTAAGCCTCAGCTGTCTGTGAATGTTTATCCAGTATTTACTGTTATAAAGTTGAATGTATCTTTAATTCTTTATTCATATCCCTCACAAAAACTTTCTGGACCCGACCCTGACGAAGAGTACATATTTAGAAAATGCAACTCTCAAGGTCAAGGTCACACATAAAGTTTGCATTACATCTTCGGAGTCAATTCCCCTTTTTTGTTTGTTTCGTTAGATAAATAACATATAAGAATCGGTGTCAGTTGTATTTGAAGCTTCGGTGACTATTTTTAGAGATTTTTTGCCTGAATAATAATGATGAGGTAGATTTGACTTGTCACTTAATTGCAAGTGCTCGCTCAGCCGACTTTATATGTTAATGTTTTGATCACTGATTTTATTTCGGGGCCGTTGCAATAGAACAACATCATACTTTCTCACTGTTTGTTCTCTTTTCGTTTGCAAAGAAACGCAGTTGTAAATATATGTGTGTTACCTCCTTGAAGGTATGTATTTGTATATAGTAACTGCAGAAAAAATATGATATTTCTACTTTTTAAAATTTTAGAACTCCACAGACTGCAGTTTTCACAAAATAAGTTATAGGTCCGAGTGTGTAAAAATGATTAACCATTATGACGAACACAAACAGGTAAACAAAATTGATGGCTATTTCTAATATTTAGTATTGGAGCCTGATGTAGTAGAATTTTCGAGGTAAGATCTGCTTTATTCTGTGCCGGATTTAAATCGATAACAAGATTTTTTTAAAGAGTCAATGGTTAGCTAGATATAAACACGCCCGCTCCGCCATTATAAACTTAGACATCCGGAAGCAGTTATGCGCATGCACGGATTTTAAAGGCTAAAGGCTGACGCCGTCATTCAAGGGAGATAAATATTTATTTTTCATTATAAAAATGGGAATTAACCCACGAATTTGCAACCGATAAATTGCTGGAAAAAATCTCTTACATTCTAAGACTGCTATCAATAATAATTTCGTGCTCAAATATGCGACAATCAGGTGGAAATTCAAACCAAAGACCCTATGATCCTAAGGCGCGTTCATTCACTGGAATATCTCCCTTTCAGATAACCAACCGCCCCCATGCACCACCACCCCCGCCCCAACCCCTCGCGTCCCATTACCACCAATTGTAGCTGCAACTCGCAGAAATGGCAAAACTTTGAGCAAAAATGCACCTGTAGGTAGATGCATCAATCCAAAACAAAACAAACAGCCGAGCCAACGGATGATAAACAATGTGTCCATACTGTTTAGATCAAGGCGGGCCAGTGATGATATATGCTCTGTTCATCGCTTAGTCGCCATCAACCCACGGTCCGATGGAGACAGGCGCAGATGAAAGGACCTACATCATTGGTAGAGCGCATCCAACCTGTTAATACGGCAACTATATAGCACGTCACTGACAGACTGTCTTGTTGTCGCTATGTACCGGCTTGACGATTGTCAAGCAAGTGAATTAAGCCAGTTGTTCAACATGACTTCGTGTGTACGCCACTCGAGTCTCGGACCCCAATTATTGTTAAGTGGATTAATTAGATGATTAATTAGAGACATTGACATCCTCGCTGGATTAAGGGTACATTCAAACTGGGAGTGCGCCTTTTACACTTTTTTGTTGTTGCTATCAATCAATTTGTATTTTTAACAAAACTAAACAGTGTTTCACATGTAAATGAATTGAAGCTCATAGCGAAATGGACGCTTGATTTTTAAGACGCATGGAGATGAAAAAAGTGACCATGGATATTGCTGTGCATTCTTAGAAGTAAAAGAAAATGTTTTAATAGAGACGAGAAACTTTATGCTTAGACCACAATAGTTAAGGTGAATCTCCAAAGGAAGCTAGTGATGGTTAACGGTCACAGGTCTCTGGATCGAGCAGGAAGTTCGGACCATGCTCATGATCACCGGACTCACCGGCATGCTGACCGGCATTCCAATCGTACCAGAAGTCGCAGCTCCGAATCTCCGAAATCACGCCGAACGTCTTCATCATCTTCTAAAGCATCAAAATCGGCTGATCTGTCATCAAGAAATAGCCACGATCGCCGACATAAATCTTCCAAACACCGGCATTCGTCCAAGACACGAACATCAACGAATGTTGACGATAATGTCTTCGTTCAGCCGGGAATACCCGATCTGATTGATCGGCAAAGTTCGACTTCCTCGAGAAATTCCACAGACAAGACTCAACGAGGACAAAGGAGTCGAAAATCCAGTTCCCGATCGTCCAGACAAAGCTCAACCAAGTCATCCAAAGAATCATTTGAAATTTCATATATTAGTGACAATTTACTAACTGCTCGGCAGTCTTCACGCACATCGTACAGTTTCGGCGACGGTAACCGGATAGAAAATGGCGATTTGTCAAAGAGTTCACTCAAAGGAAGTAATCTATCAGAAAGAAGGAAACGTGCGTGTTTATGCACGGCTGTGCTTGTTTCTATGACCGTGATTCTGTCATCTATTGCAGCTGTAGTGTTGGTCTATTGGACACATGGCGGTAAGTAAGCCTACCCATTTTACCCATTCTATCATGCTGACGTTGTTCATAAATAATGATCAATATTTAATTGTATGCTATTTGAAAACAATTTCATGGATACTTTGTATCAAATAGCATCAGTCTTGGAAGCAAGTAATGTACATCCTGGTCAGATACCTCCCTCGGATGATGGGAAGTAAGAACAGTTACGCATGTTTTTAGCGTAAAATCCCTAATTCTGAATTTAAGCTGACATTTTTAAATTCGTATGGCAAACTGTAGTGAACAGTATCTCAGTACATAGTAGCTGCTATATTCATTGAAAGCAAAGATTACGTGAGTGAATCTGAAAGTTATGTTATTTTCATTGTAAGTAATCAATCTTATTAGATTAAACTAATACATTTATTACTGTAATTATATTTAATTTTATCGCGTTTTTGTTATGCTTTTAATACATTACATACATTAATACATTATTTCATTTGTTCTGATTTTCACGAGCAGCTTTTTGTTTAAAACTTACTATGTTCTTTTTTTCTTAAACACATAAATATAGCCAGCCAGCTAGATAACAGGTGTTCAATATCCAGCTATAAGTATATTTCCAGCTAGCTAGATATTGGGTGTTCAATATCGAGTTATAACCGTATTTCCAGCCAGCTAGATATTGGGTGTTCAAGTTTGAACCAGCTGACTAATTAACCAGTTAGCTGGGAATCAAATATTCAAAATATGTATGTTAGATGTAATCCAAATATCAACCTCATAATAATTACATTATAAATAAACATGGTTCACATTTTTATTCCATCAAAGACATAATGTCTTACAGCATGACAACATAATATGTAAACATATTATATTATATTGTATAGCTACAAATATTACTATATTTTATGCCAAAATTTTTTTTCTGTTCCATAAAAATAATTTTTATATATATATATATATACTGCACAAAATGTCGCCAAAGATCGGACTGTAGGTTGGAACCCATAACTAATGATTTGTTTAGAACGTGGATGTGAATAAGTCAAGATCGCAAGATCGAATAAAAACAAAATAAATTCATCAATACATTTATAGAATTTAAACGGACTTAATTAACCATGAGTAACAGTTTAATGCCGACAAACATGTTAATTGTCTACATAACTTTAGCTCTATCCCTTCTTAATAAAACCGAACAAACGAAATTAAAGATAATATTCTATAATCGAAAGGGATCAGTGGAAGCTTCAAATAATGGCTGTTAATTAGCAAGTGATTATACATAATACATATTGTATTAAGACAAACATTAACATATATAATAAACCCATAATACTATTCATTACCATAAATCAACCAATGCATATTCTCCATTTGTTTTTCAAACCGGCTCAACATATAACTTTATTATTGATAATTATGTCAAATCTTATATTTACTACATGTTGTAAAATTGAAACTGTATTTGTATGATCGAAACTCACAAATAAAAATTTAAAAAAAAAAAAAAAAAAAAAAAAAGTTATAATACATACCGTCATGCTTTAGCACATTTCTAAAACTGTTAAGCCGGATATACGACACTACGCGTCATCACCTATCGATAATCTGCTGGTATGTAAATGTACATTGATAGCAGAAAGATAACTGAGCAAAATGGCCAATACATAAAATTATACGTGTACTATCATCGGATATCCGATGTATATGTATGTATGTATGTAGAATGAACACTGCATGACAACAACAAAACAACGTTTCAAATGCCAAACTTCAGCTCATAATTTTATTTGTCGCACATTTGGTGACCACACACTTAGTGAGCATAGTCTGGCGCACACTTAGTGACTATATTCTGCCCACACTAAGTGACGATATTTTAGCACAAACTTAGCGACCATCTTATGGCACACACTTAGTGACCATCTTTTGGCGCACGATTAGTTTAGCGCAACTTAGTGACCATATTTTAGCGCACACTTAGTGACCATACATTAACGCACTCAGTGACCATATTTTGCTGCACACTTAGTGACCCTCTTTTGGCACACCTTCAGTGACCATATTTTGGCGCACTTAGTGACGTTCTTTTGGCGCGCACTTAGTGAACATCTTTTGTCGCAACGTTGGTGACCATCTTTTGGCGCACTTAGTGACCATCTTTTGCCGCACACTTAGTGACCATATTTTGGCGCACTTAGTGACCATCTTTTGCCGCACACTTAGTGGCCATATTTTGGCACACTTAGTGACCATATTTTGGCTCACACTTTTGACCACTTTTGGCGCGCTCTTTGTGACCATCTTTTGGCGCACGCTTTGTGACCATATTTTAGCGCGCACACTTAGTGACCATATTTTGGCGCACTTAGTGACCATCTTTTGCTTCATACTTAGTGACCATCTTTTGGCGCACATAGTGACCATCTTTTGCCGCACACTTAGTGACCATCTTTTGGCGCACTTAGTGATCATCTTCTGCCGCACACTTAGTGACCATCGTTTGGCGCACTTAGTGACCATCTTTTGCCGCACACTTTTGACCATATTTTGGCGCACTTAGTGACCATCTTTTGCCGCACACTTTTGACCATATTTTGGCGCACTTAGTGACCATCTTTTGCCGCACACTTAGTGACCATCTTTTGGCGCACACTTAGTGACCATATTTTGGCGCACTTAGTGACCATCTTTTGCCGCATACTTAGTGACCATCTTTTGGCGCACATAGTGACCATCTTTTGCCGCACACTTAGTGACCATCTTTTGGCGCACTTAGTGACCATCTTTTGCCGCACACTTAGTGACCATCGTTTGGCGCACTTAGTGACCATCTTTTGCCGCACACTAAGTGACCATATTTTGGCGCACTTAGTGACCATCTTTTGCCGCACACATTTGACCATATGTTGGCGCACTTATTGACCATCTATTGCCGCACACTTAGTGACCATATTATTGCGCACTTAGTGACCATCTTTTGCCGCACACTTTTGACCATATTTTGGCGCACTTAGTGACCATCTTTTGCCGCACACTTAGTGACCATATTTTGGCGCACACTTAGTGACCATATTTTGGCGCACACTTAGTGACCATCTTTTGCCGAACACTTTTAACCCTATTTTGGCGCACTTAGTGACCATCTTTTGCCGCACACTTAGTGACCATATTATGGCGCACACTTAGTGACCCTATTTTGGCGCACTTAGTGACCATCTTTTGCTGCACACTTAGTGACCATATTTTGGCGCACTTAGTGACCATATTTTGGCACACTTTTGACCATATTTTGGCTCGCTCTTTGTGACCATCTTTTGGCGCACGCTTTGAGGCCATATTTTAGCGCACACTTAGTGACCATATTTTAGCGCACACTTATTGAACCTCTTTCTGCGCACGCTTAGTGACCATCTTTTGCCGCACACTTAGTGACCATATTTTGGCGCACACTTAATGACCATATTTTGGCGCACTTAGTGACCATCTTTTGCCGCACACTTAGTGACCATATTTTGGCGCACTTAGTGACCATCTTTTGCCGCATACTTAGTGACCAAAATTGCCGCACACTTAGTGACCATATTATGGCGCACTTAGTGACCATCTTTTGCTGCACACTTTTGACCATATTTTGGCGCACTTAGTGACCATCTTTTGCCGCACACTTAGTGACCATATTTTGGCACACACTTAGTGACCATATTTTGGCGCACTTAGTGACCATCTTTTGCCGCACACTTAGTGACCATATTATGGCGCACACTTAGTGACCCTATTTTGGCGCACTTAGTGACCATCTTTTGCCGCACACTTAGTGACCATATTTTGGCGCACTTAGTGACCATATTTTGGCGCACACTTTTGACCCTATTTTGGCGCGCTCTTTGTGACCATCTTTTGGCGCTCGCTTTGAGACCATATTTTAGCGCACACTTAGTGACCATATTTTAGCGCACACTTATTGAACCTCTTTCTGCGCACGCTTAGTGACCATCTTTTGCCGCACACTTAGTGACCATATTTTGGCGCACACTTAGTGACCATATTTTGGCGCACTTAGTGACCATCTTTTGCCGCACACTTAGTGACCATATTTTGGCGCACTTAGTGACCATCTTTTGCCGAACACTTTTGACCCTATTTTGGCGCACTTAGTGATTATCTTTTGCCGCACACTTAGTGACCATATTATGGCGCACACTTAGTGACCCTATTTTGGCGCACTTAGTGACCATCTTTTGCCGCACACTTAGTTACCATATTTTGGCGCACTTAGTGACCATCTTTTGCCGAACACTTTTGACCCTATTTTGGCGCACTTAGTGACCATCTTTTGCCGCACACTTAGTGACCATATTATGGCGCACACTTAGTGACCCTATTTTGGCGCACGTAGTGACCATCTTTTGCCGCACACTTAGTGACCATATTTTGGCGCACTTAGTGACCATATTTTGGCACACTTTTGACTATATTTTGGCGCGCTCTTTGTGACCAACTTTTGGCGCACGCTTTGAGACCATATTTTAGCGCACACTTAGTGACCATATTTTAGCGCACACTTATTGAACCTCTTTCTGCGCACGCTTAGTGACCATCTTTTGCCGCACACTTAGTGACCATATTTTGGCGCACACTTAGTGACCCTATTTTGGCGCACTTAGTGACCATCTTTTGCCGCACACTTAGTGACCATATTTTGACGCACTTAGTGACCATCTTTTGCCGAACACTTTTGACCCTATTTTGGCGCACTTAGTGATTATCTTTTGCCGCACACTTAGTGACCATATTATGGCGCACACTTAGTGACCCTATTTTGGCGCACTAAGTGACCATCTTTTGCCGCACACTTAAAGACCATATTTTGGCGCACTTAGTGACCATATTTTGGCGCACACTTTTGACCATATTTTGGCGCGCTCTTTGTGACCATCTTTTGGCGCACGCTTTGAGACCATATTTTAGCGCACACTTAGTGACCATATTTTGGCGCACTTAGTAATCCTTTTTGGCACGCACTTGGTGAACATTTTTGGCGCATCCTTAGTGACCATATGTTGGCGCACTAAGTGTCCATCTTTTGCCGCATACTTAGTGACCATCTTTAGGCGCACACTTAGTGACAATATTTTGGCCCGCAATTAGTGACCATATTTTGGTGCACCCTAAGTGACCTTTAGTTTAGTTTGTTAGTTCAAATACATGTAGTTGTCCAAATTTGGAAGACACATTATCATAGCAGTTCATCACTGTTTGCGCTGGTGTTCGCGACAACGTTGCCATGCCAACAATCTAATCTAAGACCATCCTTACATATTTATCCCACATGTTACTTTATTTAACACCAAAATAGAAGTAGCGTATTATATTTGAGAACGCACCGTTTAAGAGTTGTTACACAACCAAGGTATTAATTAGATTAATCAAACTAACTGGTGGGGGTACCAGGTGTTTATTGCCTGATTTCACAGCGAGGGCAGCACCGTATTTACTCGAAGTGAACACCGTCTAAAAACAACACTGTTGTTTGTCGGCTGATACCCAAATCAAACTACACGTTTAAAACTTTTCGAAGTGTTGGCAGTGCGGATTGATTTTTGTTTGGTTTGTTTATCGTTCCACTAACAGTATTTCAGTTATATGGAGACGAAATTTACTGAAAAAAATAAAGTGCTGCCTTGACTATGTGTAGCATTCCGTGAAACGTCTGGCTTGATACCACACCCAGTCACATTATCCTGACACCTGGCCAACAAGTCGTGGAACATCCCTTATATTTGCCTGAGTGTTAGCAAGGAGCTAAAACGCTTCAACTTTTTAAGGACTTTGGTATGTCGCAGCCCGGAATCGAATCAGAGGCCTCCTTTTCCTGGAGCCGAGGCTCTATGTCGGTAGTGTTAAATCCATATGTGGGCCAGCGGTTCGACAACAGAACGCCACCGACAGAAATGATAAGCGGCTCTTAATGATATTAAGCAACACAGTTTGTCTTCATCTATTATCCAAGCGAAAGAAATCTTTGATGTAGATTATTGACGTGTAAAATAGCGAAATCTGAAACAGAAAACGAAAGTACAGATTTAAGTAGAGAAAAATTTAGTTCAGCAGGTCAGTTAGTTATTGCTTTAATTACTTTAAGAAAAACTAGTTTGCATCCATTTTCCGCTCGGAGCATATGGGGGCAGAACATTCACTACATGTGAATAAAAATGCAGCGCTGTGGTTCCGAGGTAGTTCACTTATTTGTACCCACGCGCAGTTCTTCTGCCGTAAGTAATATTTGAGTTATTATAGTTTACGTCACGTGACCATTACATGTTAATGTTACCACAAGTACGTTCCCGAAATAATTACACCATCTCATTGTGAAGTCCCTACACTCGCGGGGGTCTGAGAAAAACATCTATATCGTTATATAGATACAACAAACATAAAAAAATCTTTAAAAAAATGCAATAACGTCGATTACAATGCTTAAATTATCAGTTGTGTTTTTCATTAAAATGATTTTATTTATAAAATAGTATTACGGAGTGAAAACCTCGATTTTATAGAGTAATATCCCTCATTATGTTGAAGGTGTTTTATTTGATAAGAAACCCGAGAAATAAGTTTATCTTCCGCTGAAAACTCTTACAACCCGTTTCTAAACTGAACATGCCGAAGCCAAGCACGATAAAATTAACATACTGTTGGTATCATACCCTCGCCCCCCCCCCCCCCCCCCCCCCCCCCCGCACACACACACCCTCCACCGCCCCCTCACGCCCTAAAGTAAATAAATAGATTAAATAGATATATAAAAGAAACATCTTTCCCGCAAGTTATGTGAATAAAGAACTTCCTAATTTGTAATATGAACAGTTTTCCCTCTCCCCCTTCACCATGCAAGCTGTATTTGTTGGAGGACAACGAATTGCCATCTTATTAAAGTATTTTACTCCCAAATTGTAAAAAATACCATATGCTACAAATCTGAACTTTGGCTCATAATAATAGCGTTTGTACAATATCATACATTATAAAGATAGCAAATCTGAACTTTGGCACAGAATTATACCGTTTATACGATATCATACATTGTAAAGACAGCAAATCTGAACTATGGCACAGAATTATAACGTTTATACGATATCACACATTATAAAGACTGCAAATCTGAATTTTGGCACAGAATTATAGCGTTTATACGATATCACACATTGTTAAGACAGCAAATCTGAACTTTGGCACAGAATTATAGCGTTTATACGATATCATACATTATAAAGACAGCAAATCTGAACTTTGGCACAGAATTATAGCGTTTATACGATATCACACATTGTTAAGAAAGCAAATCTGAACTTTGGCACAGAATTATAGCGTTTGTACAATATTACACATTGTAAAGACTGCAAATCTGAACTATGGCACAGAATTATAACGTTTATACGATATCACACATTATAAAGACAGCAAATCTGAACTTTGGCACAGAATTATAGCGTTTATACGATATCACACATTGTTAAGACAGCAAATCTGAACTTTGGCACAGAATTATAGCGTTTATACGATATCATACATTATAAAGACAGCAAATCTGAACTTTGGCACAGAATTATAGCGTTTATACGATATCACACATTGTTAAGAAAGCAAATCTGAACTTTGGCACAGAATTATAGCGTTTGTACAATATTACACATTGTAAAGACTGCAAATCTGAACTTTGGCACAGAATTATAGCGTTTGTACGATAGCATACATTGTAAAGACAGCAAATCTGAACTATGGCACAGAATTATAGCGTTTATACGATATCACACATTGTAAAGACAGCAAATCTGAACTTTGGCACATTGTTATAGCGTTTATACGATATCACACATTGTAAAGACAGCAAATCTGAATTTTGGCACAGAATTATAGCGTTTATACAATATCACACATTATTAAGACAGCAAATCTGAACTTTGGCACAGAATTATAGCGTTTATACGATATCACACATTGTAATTACATCAAATCAGGACTTTGGCACCGTATGATAGTGTTTATACGATATCACACATTGTAATTACAGCAAATCAGGACTTTGGCACCGTATGATAGTGTTTATACGATATCACACATTGTAATTACAGCAAATCATGACTTTGGCACCGTATGATATTGTTTGTACGATATCACACATTTTAAAGACAGCAAATCTGAACTTTGGCACAATGTCATTCTGTTTATTGCTGCCACTATCAAATAACTTGGGGATGACTAGACATAACGAAACACGCACAGTCACTATTCTGTATCCGGACTGCTTTAGACCAACATATCTATCACCAAATAAATGCTGTCCTGTCCACAACATCCATTATACATTATTTAATAGTGATGAATGCTTCGTACTGTCGGATGTATCAATTGAGATCAAATAGAGCTATTTAATGCCATGTGAATGAAAAATTTGCACTCCTCATTTGTACTACCTGCAAAAATCACAAATCGTTCAGTCTGCATTAAGTATGTTTAAAATGCATTTTTTTCTTATAAAAATATTTAAAAGGAGTATAATTGGGTATTCATCTGACACTTTTTACGCATTCCCAGGTTATCACAAAGAACAATGCGGCAAGATCTAGTTTGACTGGTACCTGTCTTCCCAATTAACGGGTCGCGACACAAAATCCTGATGAACATTTCAATTTTCTCTACATATTTTCTCTTGATTATGCTTTTGCTTTTTTTCCAATTAATGATATTTATTTATTTATAGACATGCAAAGATCGCAGAAAGGGACTTCGTATTTCACATACCTTAGTAGAAAACATGGGATACATATATATATATATATATATATATATATATATATATATATATATATATATATATATATATATATATATATATATATATATATAATTATCCCATATATATAAAGCTCAACATCCTTGTCCTGTTTGTTTATTTCTTATAACCGTAAATACAAACTAACCAATTAAAAATCATAGCCAATTTTCAGTTCAGTCCACAAGTAAACAACGGGGATAATAAGAAAACTCACAAAAGTGGAAAAAAAAAACATTACATTTCTAGAACAGTGAATACAGAATAGTCCGTTATAAAAATATAACCACCTTTTCTACATACTGTACAATATATTAAAATGCATAATAAACCGGAATAAGTTTTACATTAGAGCACTCGTTTAACGCTGCTTTTATAACAAAGCAAGTTTGTCATCCATATGATGAAGTTTGATGTATGTGGCACAATTATGGATAAATAAATTATAAATGACATTTTTGTGACCCTCTCCTTCAAGACGAGCGTCAGTCAGCCTATCATGTTAAAAATAATGTACTGGCAGAGTTCAAACCTGATCAACCGATCAGGTATGTTAGCCAATGTCGTACTAAAAGTGTTTATAGCTCATGCTAAATTTTTCAGTGATATTTTAACTTCATGCCGAGGTTCACTCAATACCGTCGTCGAATAACCACGCTTTACTACATTTGTCGACCGTAGGTTTATTCGTAAATTTTCTGTCGTCAGTTCGAACTGAATAGAACAAAAAATCGGCCAATCATAATACTGCTTACAAAATCCATACTCTTCAGCGTGGAGACTAGAAGTATAACAATGACGTCGCCATTTTGACAAGACTGTCGACACAAGGAAATAACGAGCTTTATCATTGGACTGAAATCTTCATCGGATTATGAGGCGACTAATGAAATATCCTTACCTGAAATGGCGAAAAGTGAACTAAATATCCCACGGGCGATGAATGGAGAGTAACGGAATGGATCGGTCGTGGATGTCCGACGAAGGTCAAGACCCATATTTGTTTTCTCCCATGGCAAACCGGTACAACAATGTATATAAACTTATAATAGGCAAACTTTTCAATTGGAACTAGACTTTTAATGCATCTCGGCGACGTCCAGCTGTTATTGGTGTTATAAAATCCCAAATATCACACGTGCGATGAATGGAGAGTAACGGAATGGATCGGTCGTGGGAGTCCGACGATGACTTCATACAAACTTATGGAGACTTGGAAGCAGACAGTTACGATACTGATCTAACAATTTCGAACAAAATCCATTAAGCAAATTTTCCACATTTTGCAACATTTTTTTTGGTTCGCACAATTTTGTCTCATATATATAATAACACATTATATTTTCATATGAAAATCCAAATATATTTTAATTTGGTTAATTTACGGTAGGGATTTTGTCCGCCTTGGAAAATTTACTAAAGAGATTTAGTCGGCATATGAAAATATGAACGGAAGGGAGAGAGATTTGGTTTAAATACATCTTGTGGTATAGGGCGAGCTCTAGTACTTATAATGGTTAAAATATTAGCACAGAAGTTCATCACAGATGTACTGGGTTGTGGAGTTTTATTCCATAATGGTTTAAAAATCTAAGACTAGTTAAAAACTCTAAATTCAATAATATTTGTGAATTTGTGTAAAATCAAAGAAGATTACAAATTTGATCTCCAACAGCAGACACAACAAAATTATATTAAGACACTTTTTAAAAACAATAAAAAAATCATCACAGAACATTAAACTTAAGGCAAATGGATATCACAGATGTTTTGATGTGAAATATTCTATATCACAGATTCTTTAAAATTTCACAGATGCTTTAAAAAGGGAACGGAAGGGGTCTTGTCCGCCCACCACCAAACACACACATGTAACCAATACGATTTCCGGTCACGCACGTCACATTCGGACAAACTCTCTGCCGGAAGAGCTTGCTTAATATTTTCCGCTTTATTAATGATGGATCTACAGCTGATACGTCTTATTAACAATGTACAAATTAACAGATGAAAGAGCAATAAAATGGCAATAAATCATCCCTGGATCATGTAGCATTCGGTTTGCTTTTTCGAACAAAACTTGTCTGATTTTAATATATGCGCAATTATATGGAGTGATTATTTGAATTTAAACGATGGCTTGGTGTCTACGTTGAAAGACTTCTACTTCTTTAAATTTCATTTCATTATTTATTTATTTTACTTTACTTAGGCTACTGACATTGTAACTATTAAGTTGGTATGGTAGTGGGGGGTATGAATCAAGATCCATTCAACTTTATCGCAGTAAATATTAGATATATATACACCGTAAGTGACCATAACTTCGATCTAATCAGCCAACAGACAAAATTTACTCTTTTACCTTGTTGTTGGTGGTGGTGGTGTGGTGGTGGTGGTGGTGGGGGGGGGGGGGGGCGGCATCCCCCGACCCCGCCCCATCCACCCTGACCCATTCCTGATTTTCTCCGGGAGGGATTTTGTTCAGCCGCGCCCTCCCAATTAACCATATACATGCTATTATACACATGGTGTTAACTTAACGTAAGAGTACAAAACGCATTAAGGAATCCGGTCTACAAGATGTTTTGTAATTGACAAAACATAACTGCGATCATTTAAAAACAACATAGATTTACATTTGTATAATCACTTAATTGCCTATAAGCGATAGTCAGTTGGAGGAAGTGAATATTGTATCAAAAGATGGAATGTAAACATATAATATGATGTATTTTATGGGTATAAAAATAACAACAAAAACAACATTTGACTAATCATGTATTGGGTTGTTGTCTCCATAAATAAAACAACTTTCAATCAATTTTCTTTTTTTTTTATCTACGCCTTTGCTGCAGACACTTTTGCGCAAAAGTTCAAAGCGTTTATTCAACATGCTTATAGTTTGCAGTTCGACAAATGTGTGTTTGCATTTTTTAAAAGAAGCAAATCTTTATTGGACCATATAAAGGAAATAAAAGTGCACATGATCACTTGATTATATGTGAGCATTCTGTCTTCAAAAGAATGTGTTGTCTTCATGTCGAGAGAATCAAAATATTCGCAACACAAATATGTTTAATAGCTTAAAGGTGGAATCCGATACGCTGACTAAATATTTATTGTTCAAATAAGCAAATAAGTCAATGTTATATAAAAGGACTTGGTATTTGCTGTTTATTGATGGCCTAGATCTATGTGAACCGTGAAGCACAAATCCCCAAAGCAAAAATATTTTAAACTTTATTTACCAATCGTCATACTTTTTTTAAACCGTTTTTATGTGTTGACCTGTTTTCAATTAGTGTTTTTTTTACCTGGTAGTTTTTATATTTTTCTATATTTTACATGCGTAGTTTGGTTTTAACCTGATTACGCTCTGTTCACATTTAACATTGTATTCGGCGCCGTATGGCCTGTTAAGTGTCGGTGTGCCGTAAAACCCAAATAAATAAAACAACCTGTCGGCTACCACCTTTACGTGCAGCAACCTATTTTATCTCTGTATTGGACACGTGGTAAGGTATGCTAGGTATATACATCAGTCAAAAACAATATTCTGATCGGCTCGTTAATGACGAAAAAATCTAAGCAAATATAAAGAACGGATCTTTTGATACTATGTATCATGTATTTTCAAATATATTAAATTCAATATCTTAAAAGGAGGACATGCCAACTACAATTATAAACTTGTAAACCATGCCTATTCAAGTGTGTCTCTTATGTATTTACGTACTCTTTATTATTTTATTTTTTTTGAGATACAAAGTAGATAGTAATCCCAATGTAGTGCTGAACAAAAAGCTTGTAAAATATCATGTAGATATTTTATTACAACATGTTTCCTTTGTTTCACATCGTGCATGATTAGGTTGGACAAGCATCATGCTGAGTCAAGGCATTTATTGTACTCGTGGCCGAGCGGAAAGACACGATGACTTAACTCCCTAACCCTTCAAACAATGAGTTCAAAACATCCATGCATGTATGAACTCCGATCTTCTAGCTTAACCTGGGTGAGCCGGTGGTTCTTCCCGAACATTTGTTTGGGATTTTATTTCCACAATAAAAGCTGAACGTCGCTGAGATGCATTAAAATCCTAGTTCTAATCGAAGATCGTGCCTATTTTATAGTTTATGTACATTGTTGTACCGGTTAGCCATGGGCGAAAACAAATCAGGGTCTTGACCATTGTCGGACACCCACGACCGATCCATTCCGCTACTATCCATTCATCGTCTGTGGGATATTTAGTAACCTTTTCGCCATTTCTGGTAATAATATTTCATCGGTCACTTCATAATCCGATGAAGATTTCAGTCCAGTGATAAAACTACGATAAGACGACAGAAAATTTACCAATTAAAACCACGGTCGACGAATGTTGTAAAACGGAAAAGTCGAGCGTGGATGTCCGATGATGTGTCCTTTGACTTTATTTTCGCATTATTCGGATAATTACTATCCAAAAAGAGCATAGAAACTATAGAATTGACAGTTGTTTGTTAAACGTTGTATTTTCGTCTACTTTCAGATTCCAACAGTCCAGTTATAGTGAACAATAGTAGTGGTAAGTTTACCAATCCTAGACGAGGACTCATCTAACGAAGCGGTTTCGAGTTACGGAGATACAGTCCCTTAATATGTTGGTTAGATGACAAGGAGTGGGGCAAAGTATTATATGTAAAGAGGTCTTCCACCTGTATGCCAGCTAGTAGTTTGGCGGGTCTTCGTCCTTCGTCAGATGGTTTAGCAAGTACAATGGCATGGGCGGATCTAGGTGGGGGCGGGGGTGTGGATCAAGAACCATAGTAAAATTATATATACTAGAACTATATTAGAGCTTATATTTCGCATCATATTTCGTTACCAACAACCAGTTAGCCGATAGCATGCGAGGGCTGATCCAGAAAAGTTTGGAGGGGATATGAATTAAGATCCATTCAACTTTACCACAATAAATACCAGATATATAAACACAGTAAGGGATCCTAACTTCAACCTAAGCAGTCAACGGACAGAATTTTCTTTCAAAGCTTAGAATTTTTTAAGCTTGCATGTAAGTGCATCCCTGTACAGGTGGGAATATGTCTATGCTTAAGTGTCTTAGATCCAAAGTCAGTCAATTGTAATAAGTATTTACAACTCATTACATAATTAAAACTGTTTTTATGGTCAAAGTGAAATAGTTAATATATATTAAAAGGTATAATTCATAATGTATAATAATACAATAAATCTAATAATACAATATTGTAGTATACTATTGATTTATTGTACGCTACAGTAACGTACTGGGTGTAGAAAAGTCTTATGTCCAACATATTAGTATCTTAAAGGTGGTTTGCCTATATTTGCCTGGTAACACAGTCTTTACCCTGTGAAATTTTGGCATTATCTCTTCATGAATCTATACTTTCTTGAGTAAATACAATTCTGGCTCTACATCATTTGTTAGTACAAACCATGAAATGATAAGATCTAAATGTTCATTCTTCCCACTTCTATAAATAACGATAATAGGGATTTCTGCTAAAAATAGATATCGACGTCAGAGCGGATTGCCCAGATGATGATATTATGTAATCGCAAAAACAAGTGGTCACGTGTTGTTTTTTTTTCTTTTCGAGTAACAACAATTTGTTTTGTTGTTTGAGAAACAAAACTTTGGTTCGAACTTTCGGATACCCCTTTAATGCCAGCATGTACTGATGTCACAGCGATCTCGACATCTACATAAATGGACATGTTTCACATACATAACTCGACTACATCCATAAAATACAGAGTTCTTACCAAGAGTACCATACAAGCATTTAAATGATGCCTTGATTCTCGTATCAAGCAGTCAGCATGTCTTGGTCTAGATTGTACTTTCGTCTGAATTACAACCACAGTCCATATCTGTCCATTTTTTGCGAGAGCTGAACCTTAAGATAATGTTTATAGAGATTATAGTTGGCAGTTATCATACTATCCTGTCCTTTTATATTGTACAAAAATTCCCTGGTGATAAAATACGTGTCCTTTCGCTCTGTCATCTTACACTACTATTCAGTAAGCAGGCAGCGTGCACGCGTCAAAGACGTTAACGTCAAGTCAACTGACGTCGTAAACTGTAATACGTCAGTTCCGCCATGGTCAAATATATAACCGACGATAGATGTCTTCTGTCGGACGTGTTTGCTTTTTTTCCCCTACAAAAGCATTATAATATTATAGCGTGTTTGTGTTTGTATGGCAAGTATAAATGGTCTCTCATTTTTGTTCTATATTAAGATCTAACAATACCTTAATTAAGGCATTTTTTGTGATGTTTACGACATGAAACTGTAATACAACACCAAATATAAATTTTATTTAAAAATAGATACTTATTATTTAGTTAAAAGTAAATTTTAATTCACCAGACCGATCACATGTAACTAGAACATGTAGGGTTATCATACTGTATAATAATAATTTGTAATTTAATAATTACTTACGGATATGTAAATAAAGTCAAAAGTAACATTTCTATGCTAATATGTATATCATACACGATTTTTGTTTAGGTATATGTATATTACAAACTTAAAATCGAGATATGTACTTTTAAAGAAGAGGGGCGGTCAGCGTTCAGAAAATGCAACCATGTAAGCTAAACGTGGAGTCTTAATTATTTCTTGTGACTCACAGTGACCGTTCTTGTTTGTTTGTTTGTTCGGGTTTATCGTCCCACCAACAGTATTTCAGTTATCTGGAGACGGAGTCCACTTGAGGAAGATATAGTGCTGCCTTCACTGTGTCTAGCATGCAGTGAACACCTGGCTTGATACCACACCCAGTCACATTATCCTGACACCGGGCCAACCAGTCATAGAACTACCCTTATATTTGCTTGAGCGTCAGCAAGAAAACTATGCCACTAATATCTTTAACGACTTTGGTTTGTCGCGGTTCGGGATCGAACCATGGAGCCGACGCTCTACCGATTGCGCTAGCAGGTCCGGGGACCTGTCTTGGTGTACTTTGTATAAAGCTTCGTCCAAAACAGTGGGCGCCTATGGACGAGTGCGGTTAGAATCGCCGAATTTTAATTTCTCAGCCACTCACAGCGTTGGTTCGAGGCCCGGTCGGGGTAATTTCTTATTGGCTTAATGGGCGGTCTTCCAGCTGACCTGCGGTACGTCGGTGGTTCTACCTAGACATATGTCTTTAAGAAGCTGGACGTCGCCAATATTAACACAATTGTGTCGGTACGTTGTAACAAAAAAGTAAAACAACAACAACAAACAAATTATCCTAAACCATTTTCATAGGGTGTAAACATGGTAAGTAGTAGATAAAAGATTCCGGACACGCCAAACTATTTTTATCACAAACGCGTAGGAACGCCGCACGTCTGATTAATGAAGTTCATGCTTTGTTACTTCTTATTTTCTGATTGTATTTGTGAGAACGTTCCTGTGGGCTTCGATCTGAACTTTTAAGAGCTAGTTTCCCTACACAAACATTTACCTACGATCTGCCATCACCAATAGAAGCTGAAGGTTTCTAGACAATCGGAACACCTCGGATAATTCACGAATCATCTCTCGGATGTATGTAGGTAGTCGGATCACCTCGGTCAATTCCCTAAACTGCTTTTGTGGCGGACGTCAAAACAAAGATGGCAGCTCGGGTGACAGCTCACTACAGTATGAAGTCGGTAAAACTTCAATTTGTGGCGGCTTCAATTTTAAATAATCCAGGTTTAATTTACCCACCACAGCAGACATACAGCTGTCAAACGATGCCATTGTTCATGTTGTGTGCGAACTACATTTTAGGCATATTCTTCTTCCGACTTCCGGCGAACAAAACGATCGTGATTTCATTAAGTATCATTGCACCAGATACATCCGAGGGATGAGTGTCCGGAGGACGGAATTAACCGGGCAGTTCCGATTGGGTCTCCAGAATATCACACATAATTGTGCATTTGAAATCAAATCAAATTAAACAAAACGGTGTTTTGAAATTCGTGTAAAATTTACAGAATAAAAATGTTTGTCTCACAATGACGTGTATAAATTGATTTTGCCGTGCCCCCATCTCCATCCTATACACTATGAATCGTCCCGCACACAATGAAATGCACTGTCTTACAACTGCAGTCGCATCCAGACTTTATTACACGTTGTTGTTGACAAACTGGCTCCCAATATTATCTTATTGATTAAATGAAACACAGTATCAATATATGTTCCGAATTCAAGATCAATTTAAACATTGCTTTTTTGTTGTTTTTGTTGTTGTTTTTTCCTGCGAACTAAATAATATTGTGTTGTAAATAGCTCCACAGAGAACTGTAGAATAATTTTTTTGATAACGCTCACACTCAAATTTTCAACAATATCCCCTTTTCAAGAGTTAAACACAACAAAGTGCTCTTTTTACAAACCTGCAAACGTCCATGGGCCCATGTAAAAAAGGGATATTGTCGAAAATTGGAGTGTGAGCTTAGAAAAAATATAAACAATATTGACTTATAAATAGAATAGTATAAATAGAAGAGTATATATTGAGGGAACATTCATTTTCTGTCGACTGTGACATGTCATACTTTTCTTTTTAGTGTGTCTGAATTTTGGAGTTAAAAGGATCAAACAAAAGTGAACGTAAACATCTAAATGTTCAGCACTGTTTATAAGTTCGCCGTGTCCGATTTGTGAGAGTTCTAACGCCCGTTTCCCTCTGTGTCTAGTTTCTGTTCATCCTTCCTCGGGATGTTGCTTCTGTTTTTGAAATACATCGTAATGGCACAGTTATGGTCATTTTTGCGACGTCCGGCTATTTTGGCGGAGCAAGACCTCAGATAAATGTATGGGTAGAACAACCGGCGCACACTATTTCAGTTAGAAGACCTTCGCTCCTAGCGGGACTCGAACCCAGGTGGGGTGTTAAGCAGTCAATAGTCGGCGACTCTGCCAGTAGGCCACGGGCGCCCACTCCTTGGGAAACGCCTTCAAATTAAGTATTTTTGTTTTATTTCTAATTAACAAATATCAAAACTTACTCACAATTCATAGTTAAGTCTATAAACAAAAGTGTGCATGGAAGCATTCAAGATTGATATCTTGTGTGGTTTTTCTCTACCTTTCCACGCATCAGCATATTAACCCCTCTTCACACTATAAATTATGAAAGAAACTACTCAATCACCATTACAGCCAAGCGAAACGTAGTCTTAGCAACAAATTTTATATTGTGACAAAAATATGTGAGCGACGGCCTATTACTGATGGTTCCTTTGATTTTTCAGGTATAGTTCGAGTATACGTCAAACTCAGGATCATCAATGTCGATTTCACCCCATCTATGTACGAGAGAGGCAGCGATACCTTCGACAACATTTCATCAAATTATTGTCATGAGGTAGGTAAACGAGCGCAAACTAGGTGGCGACATTGTACAAGAAATAGGTAAATAAGTGCTAACTAGGTGGCAAACATTGTACAAGAAATATGTAAACAAGTGCTAACTTGGTGGAAACATTGTACAGGAAATCGGTAAACATGCGCTTACTAGGTGGCAACATTGAACAAGAAATAGGTAAACAAGCGCTAACTAGGTGGCAACATTGTACAGGAAATCGGTAAACATGCGCTAACTAGGTTGCAAATGTTGTTGTTTTTTAAAAATAGGTAAACAAGCGCTAACTAGGTGGCAACATTGTACAAGAAATAGGTTTAAAAAAAGCGATAACTAGGTGGCAAACATTGTACAAGAAATCGGTAAACAAGCGCTAACTAGGTGGCAAACATTGTTCAAGAAATCGGTAAACAAGCGCTAACTACGTGGAAAGCATTGTTCAAGAAATAGGTAAACAATCGCTTACTAGGTGGCAACATTGCACAAGAAATAGTTAAATTAGCGCTCACTAGGCGGCAACATTTTACAAGAAATAGGTTAGCAAGCGCTTACAATGTGGCAACATTGTACAGGAAATCGGTAAACATGCGCTTACTAGGTTGCAAACATTGTACAAGAAATCGGTAAACAAGCGCTAACTAGGTGGCAAATATTGTACAAGAAATAGGTAAACAAGTGCTAACTAGGTGGCACACATTGCACAAGAAATAGGTAAACAAGCGCTAACTAGGTGACAAATATTGAACAAGAAATAGGTAAACAAGCGCTAACTAGGTGACAAATATTGAACAAGAAATAGGTAAACAAGCGCTAAGTAGGTGGCAACATTTTACAAGAAATCGGTAAACAAGCGCTAACTAGGTGGCAACCTTGCACAAGAAATTGTTCGATTAGCGATAACTAGGCGGCAAAATTGTACAAGAAATTGGTAAACAAGCCCTAACTAAATTGCAAACATTGTACAAGAAATAGGTTAACAAGCGCTAACTAGGTGGCAAACCTTGTACAAGAAATCGGTAAACAAGCGCTAACTAGGTGGAAAACATTGCACAAGAAATACTTAAATTAGCGCTAATTAGGCGGCAACATTTTACAAGAAATAGATAAACAAGCGCTAACTAGGTGGAAACATTGCACAAGAAATAGTTAAATTAGCGCTAACAAGGCGGCAACATTTACAAGAAATTGGTAAACAAGCCCTAACTAAATTGCAAACATTGTACAAGAAATAGGTAAACAAGCGCTAACTAGGTGGCAAACATTGTACAAGAAATCGGTAAACTAGCGCTAACTAGGTGGAAAACATTGTTCAAGAAATAGGTAAACAAGCGCTCACTAGGCGGCTACATTTTACAAGAAATAGGTAAACAAGCGCTAACTAGGTGGAAACATTGCACAAGAAATAAGTAGACAAGCGCTAACTAGGCGGCAACATTGTAGAAGAAAGATCAAGTGCAACAACCACTATAAGCACGATCATGGGCTTAAAGGTGATAACCGACAGTTTTCCTATATCAAATACTTATAACACTATCTTAATACTGCCTACAACTAATTTTGGCGTAATTTCTGCATCTACTTAGACATAAGTCTAAGTAAGGCGGTTGTGAACAATACCTTTATTGTTAGGCACGAAAAATCGGGAAGAAATATTCAAAAAGTTTTATTCTTTACAATTTTATATATAAGCTATCGAAATCAGGGCGGATTACCCGAATAACGTTATAACGGGATCTCTAAAGTAAGTTGCCACGTGGTCTAAAATGACCATCTCTGCAGCGTGGCTAGGACAGGAAATACCTGTTTTGTGATGACGAGTGAGAATATACTTCGTTGTTCAAGCAGACCTAGATAATCAATGAACAGCATTTTGCAAGACCCTTTCGTGTAACAAAGACGTATTGGGTTATTTAAGTAGAAAATGGTCTAAACTTTCGGATACCACCTTTAAATTAAAGAAATGGATGGCAAGTTTTAAGGTGACAGTTAACTAATGTCCGAGTGGATATGTACTCAACAATCAATGTCGATAAACATTGCCACGTCCAGTATTGTTTATTATTTTGTATTCTCTGACAACAGTTTGTTATTGTTTGCTACTGTTATTTCTTCGTTGTTGTCTGCCACATTGGAACTTATGTTAAAGCAACTGAGCTAAAATATTTCTCTCGGCATATGCGGATTGTTAAGAAAAAAAGTCACAGAGTTCTTTAAGCTGTAGTGAATACTTGTCTTTTGTAAGTGTACTATTTTGTTATTGTCTGCTATATTGATATGTTTTGTAATTGAAAGCTTCACTATAAGGCAGATTCAGCCAAGCATGTTAAACAGTTTCAGCATAGCTAGCAATTAGACATTTTAAAATCTAGAATATCTGAAATGTAAGGCCTTCGAAACATCCACAATCGTATGTCTCAGGTAACGCAAAGAACAACATCAAAGAAAACAATTTTTAAGAAGTCTTAATCAACAGTCTAAGTGTTGAGTCATACTGGCCCTAATGCTGGTCTTAAAAATAACCGAAACTATTACAAAATGACTTGATTGACACCAACATTCCTGTCCTATTTCATTTGACTCGGATTGTTTTCGCGTAACCATCCCGTTAAATACCAGTTTATGATAATTAAGTAGAATTACCGGTATGTGAAAGGTTTCGTGGCATATACATACGCAAGACGCATACTATGACGATGTCAAAACCACAGAAACCTAAACAGCTTCTATTATAATTTACGTCCATTTATGAAATACTTATGTTTACTTCCTTCTTACTTATTTGCAAATTGTAACTTGGTGACCTGCTTGTGGTTTTTAAAGCTGAACTCATGCGAAACATTTTATGGGCGAGTTGTTGTTTTTTTGTCATCACTTTCAAAGTCAGCAATTGACAGCCCTTCAAAATTAAACTGTCAATGGTTACTGTCAATAGTAACATTAAATATTAAACAATAAAAGTATCAATAACAACAGCGAAAATAAAATATCAATCAAAAACAATAACAACAACATCAGCAACAACAAATATTAAAAACAACGTTTTGAGTAACATCGATGTCATCAGCAACTACAGCGTTACCAGCAATTACATAGTTATCAGCAACTACACCGTTGACAGCAACTACGACGTTACCAGCAAATACACCGTTACCAGCAACAACATAGTTATCAGCAATAACACTGTTATCAGCAACTACATCGTTATCAGCAACTTCACCGTTATCAGGAACTACGCCGTTATCGGCAACTATGTCGTTATCAGCAACCACACAGTTATCAGCACTACACAACTACACGGTTATCAGCAACAACACACTTATCAGCAGCTACAACGTTATCAGCAACCACAGTTATCAGCAACTGCATCGTTTTCAACAACTACTCAGTTATCAGCAATAGCAACAAGGAGTTTTTGAAGCACTGAAAACAACAGAATACCGTAACACTTACACAAATGTTAGTGATCACAATAATAAACGACCTCATCCAATAGACCAAAACACAACCACAACAAAATCTACAGCAGCAGCGACCATATCAGAAATCATGTTTACCATAAATACAACCGAAAAAAACGGACCTGGTAGCGCAATCGGTAGAGCGTCGGCTCCAGATACGGGAGGCCCCGGGTTCGATCCCGGGCCGCGACATACCAAAGTCGTAAATAAATGGTAGAGGTATAGCTCCCTTGCTAACGCTCAAGATAATATAAGGGCAGTTCCACAGGATAATGTGACTGGTGTGATATCATGCCACGTGTTCATGGCATGCAATACACAGTGCAGGCAGCACTATATCTGCTTCCAGTGGACACCGTCTCCAGGTAACTGAAATACTGTTAATGGAATGATAATATGATAATATGATAATCCCAACATTTGGACGACATATGGACAATTTTAAAACGATGAAGCATCGGTATTTGAACTATTCGGCGTTATCCGGACAAGTCCGGAATAAAGGCCGAGGTATTCCGAGTGGAATGTCAAGTGTAAGAGTCACTCATAACAAACCATGATCCGATAAGGTTTATAAATGGGGGGACTTGTAAAGTTGTGTACATGTTAGTTCAATCTTTAATAGCTTTTTTACTTTTTGTTTAACGGAAACATAAGAAACAATGGGCAAAAACATCGAACTGCGTTTGAGCTTGTCGAAACACAATAATTTCTGAATGGTCTCTTGTCTGTTAAAATCATTTTCAATTAGTAAAGATAAAGTGATGCGGTTTTTGTCTCATTTTACAATTAATATCCATTTACAACACCGCTGATGGGAATTTGCAATTAATGATGTTGCTTGAGATTCTTTTGTGCAATTAGTGGTGATATATAATTGATATTTTTTGTTGATTGATTGTACAGTAGTTCTCTTTGTAACACCACGAGGAGCAATAATGACCAATTAAATCCGCTAACGTATTTAATTTAGTACAGTAAACATAATGACTAAATGCCAAATTTACAAGGGGGGATTTCTCATCAATAGATTTACGAGATGAGCTGATTTTAGCTGGAAAAGAAATCTAAGAGTATGGACTAATTCCGGCCTGCCGGTCAGAAAAATGTTTCAAAATCATTTTAAAATATCAAATTTACGCGGTGTATTGCATCTCATATTCACGGTATATGTTATGACTTGACTTTATCCGGCCTTGACAATAAACAGAGTGCTCTTTTTAAGGTAGAGCAATTGTAATACTGCGCCTCCATTTGAAGAGTATTAAAATTAGGGTTAAAATGCTTCAAAAACTGGGGGTTGCTGGTTCGAATCCTGGTATGGGCACGAGCTGTCAGCTTTTTCCCCCTTCTTTTTCACTTTTACATTAATTTCGGTTCGGCATCACTCTACCAGATTAAGAAGGAAACGTGTATACTGTTTGTAAGTGAATTTAAATTGTATGATTTTTTGTTAAATTTGAATACAAATTCGTTATCGATACTCCCTTCAAATGCATGCACAATTGAGAAGCATGTGAGTTAGTTCTTTTTGAAAAATTTATGCAACGTTGCTTTTATCAGTTACATGGGTATATATAAAATAATGAAGCGTAGTTCGTTTTTATTGTGACTGTACATGTATGTGATATCCAAACTGAAAAAGTCATAGGTCTTTAAAAATAAAGGAAGTAGCTTTCATTCTGTCCAATAGCACCGGACACCCACTACGCAACACTGAGGGAATATACCCATTTTCGGTCTGGTACACGTTCGTATTACTGACACAAAAGCATTTTCCCTTTTTCGAGACAAAGACCGATGGCAGTGGTGTTCCAAATGGAAACACAGTCCGGGGTTCAATTCCAAAAGGAACCCCAAAGTGAGCTGACAGGTCATATACAAACGTACACTGTGTGGGTGCGTGGGTTTTGTGAGGGGCAACATCACTTGCATCAATAACAATGCTACACGTTACATTACGTTACGTTCTCCTCCACCTCCTCCTTATCAAAGATGATCCATTAAAAACGTTATTATGAAGTGTTTAATGTGGTTGTGACAGAAATATAAAGGTGGAAGATGTAAATTATGATATTTATCTCATTGATGCTTATAGTGAATATGGTGATGCAGTGTGTGTAATTTATGATGATGATGATGATGATGATGATGATGATAATAATAATAATAATAATGATAATAATAATAAAAGCAATAATAATAATAATAATGACTTTGATAATGATGATACTGATGATGATGATTATTTTTTTCATTTTACATCATTTTTGATGATGTTGATATTCATAAATTTTTATAGTCTTATGTTATACCATATCAAATTTTACGAGGAAACTGAACATCTTTTTCATCATCATCACAACGACACGCTGATAAAACGATGTGGGATTAAGATGATAAAATGATGATGATGATGATGATGATGCCGAAGCTGTGTATGGAGAGAAGTAGGCTCATGATAACGAAAATGGTAACTTTAAGCGTGTCATTCACGGCTTGGTCTGGCTAAAGCAAATCGTGTAGACCAAGATCTGACAGCCCCCATCACGCCCTGACTGGATGCTTTCTGATTAGTATTTACTATATACGGCCATTGCATGTCGATTTAAAACATACAAAGAATAAGTATAAGCTTTTATGTCAGCAGTAGCACGTCTAAGGATAACTACATCTTTGACAGAATCAGTTTTTGTTATTTATTTCTTTTTTTTTTTACTTTGCAGATTCATCAACTTTATCTACAAAGTGAGCTGATTAATTTGAATCCAGAATGCATACTTCATGCTATACGGTAGGTAAATACGGCCATTTAATCACACAAAACGTCTACATATCCTCACAAAATGACTGATAGCCGGCTACAGAAAAGGCGTCAAGTACATAACACGTTTTCACAACATTCGACAATTTTCTCAAATATTAAGCAGAGGGAGAAATTAACTTACATAGAACAACATGTATGCTACTAAATATTTGTTGATTTGTATTTAAAATGTAAATAAAACGAATATTAAGTTGTACTTCAAACCTGCCGACAATTTAAAATTGATGGTGTAATAGACAACGTGTTACATTTGCAATAAATGATGAATGTCATTAACAAGAAGGAATAATGTTGTTTGGTTGTCATGCATTCTATTTTATTACATGTATATTTTAAATCTTGATTAATTATAATTAAAATAAGTGTGCTTCCTTATTGAAACCGTATGTTCTTGTATTTTTTTAAAGTTGGTAACACACATTAACACACGCCGTTTCATTCAAGGAAAATATATTGCCGTAAATGTCATAATAATAAAAGTTGATAGCAAATGTATAACCACGGATTAAAAACTCTTTTTTGAGCTTGAACTTTGCCTCAAATGGTTTCTTAAAATAATGACTGAGTTTCTTATAAATCTTAAGATCGACTAAAAACGTTCTTAAATTTCGGTCTTACCATCACTCTTAAGTTTATTTCATCAAACTGTTTTAAGTGCGATTGGTAGCAAATTGATCAAAGGCACTCATAAGATGAAGGAGCGATTTCGCTCTGAGAGCGATTTCCGAAATATTGATGAAACGCTTTTAAGAAGGAAAACCATTCTTAAGAAAAAAATGATCTTTAGATTCATGATGAAACGCACCCTGTATACAGAGTAGTTGAAGCGCACTGATATATATATATATCCTACATAGTGATATATATATATATATATATATATATATATATATATATATATATATATATATATATATATATATATATATATATATATATATATATATATATATATATCACTATGTAGGAGGTGCTATGATTTGATAAAGCTCTCTGGGCGAACATTCAAGAAAATGGCTTTCTCTTTGATAAAGGCATACAAATTCATATTTGTATTTAAAGTTTGAAAGTTTATTTCAAATCAGCCAGAAGGTCTTTTGATTCATGCGTTAAACATAATTATACAAACTGTAAAAGACATGAGGGGTGTGGAAATAAAATACATAAATCTACATACTCGCTGCATATTAAAACGATACATTTACAAGTTTACAAACTGTACAACACAAAGCTATAATACTGACACAATGTCATGATAATAATAGCTGGTACCTTACAAAACTATATCTGCTAATGCATTTATAAAATTTACATATGAGCTCTAATTTTAAGTGGCCTACTATATGGCTAGTAGTGGTTAGAAATATTTTATGTGGTGAAATAAGCGATGAATAAAAATGTTACTGTTTTAACAAAGCAATTTTTTAATTTAATTTGCTAATCAATAACAAACAAATGACAGTACAAGTTTGTTTAGAGAGCATGCGCTTTAAACAAGAAGATGATTGTCCTGGGAACTAAACACTCTCGTACACTGCCGATTAATTACGACACTAATGTGTAATGTGATCTAATGTAAAAGCAGTTAAGGTGTACATTAGGTGAACCGCGTGTTCAAATTTCATGAAACATTTTCTACTCGTATTATCGTTAAAAAGTATTCCTGTATTTTCAGTCCGGGCAGCATTAAATTGTATTACGTGACACAAATGGAGGACAAAACTCCTGCAAGAAATCTGACTGTCCACCGGAAGTTGTTGGTTTCGGATGGCTCGGCAGTCTCCGCGGAAGGCACGTCTGGAACACGTGCTCTTGGGAAGTTCATCCTAGATATCGACAGTATAGAAATGAGTCTGTCGGAGTTCTGGATCGAGCCGAAGACACGCAGCGGTATGTATGTGTAGAAGTGGCAAAAACATGCAATATTTTTTTATGGAAAAATACATATGCAGTTGACTTTAAGTGGTCCCATTCATATATATCTAAAGATGTGCTGACCTTATTTCTTTCTTGACCGACATACAAATGTTAACACATCTTCAGCCGGATTTAACATCAAAGCAACAAGCGTTGGAAAAAGTTCCAGATAGTACAAGACACCGTATTGTCCCAATAAAACGAACCGTAACAATTGTTTAAAAAAAAAGCTTTGATTAGAGTTATAAACAATAATTAAAAATTCCGTACAGTAGTGGCGTGTATAATGAAATTTTTTTATCTCGATCTTGTTTATGTCCACTAAGTGAGAAACTTAAAAATAAGAGGCGCAGACTAAGCCAGCGACTGATGTCAATAAGGTTATATTTATATTATTTATAAAAGTAAAAGAGGGGTTAAGCCTCACCAACGCCGCATATCTTTTTCAATATAGTTTTTTTATTTATAATGTTGGAACATCATTCAAAACGGATTTTTCTTTATATTAAGTTAAGACACAAAATGCGTACTGTATAACGTGGAAAAAGCATAGGCATAACGCTAACCAGACTCTTCGGGTTTTTTTAAACACAAAATGCTCCCTTATAGTGTTTTAATTGTCCAGTAAAATCTTGACTAAAATTAACTAACGAAGTTATTAAAATACGGGTTTAAAGCTTATGGCATCCCTTCATTTGGAAACATACTCGAAATGATCAAAAACGTGAGATATGTTAACAAATGGCTATCTATTACCAATATGTGTATGTTTTTGTGGTAGTTCTATTTTATATCAATATTAAAACATTAGCGTACCGTACATGGGTTAGGGAGAGTAAACTCCCTTTTATTTCTGTACAGATAAAATGTTATAAAGATGATAGAAAGATAGTGAACGACAGCCCCAAAGCAGCACCAGTATCTTTTTGATCGCAGTATAAAGCTTGCCCATCTTTTTGTTCAGTGTTAAAACATACTTCCTTGTGTATTTTTTCCAATACCAATTCTTTCATGAACTACGTGTTTAATAGGAATTAAAGATGGTATCCGACAGTTTTGGCCAATTTTTTTCATTAAAAAAAAAAATTTACCTGAGCAAATCTCCAAAAATGTTGTTTATTGATGTCCGAAAACTCAACCATAAGACCCCAAACGTCATTACAAAAATGTATTTTCTATCTGAGCTACGCTGCACAGTTAAAAAAAAAAAGAAACCACGTGACCACTTATGTGTCATCCGCCCGGATGCCGATGTCTATTGTTAGAATTTTAAGTGTTGATTAACAAGTTTTGCTGCACTGAAAATGATATACTGTTGAAAATCGCCTTAAGCTTAGTCTCAAGTATGATCTTTCTGTAGAAACTATACACAAATACCCCAGACAGAGATCAGATATTGGTGCATATATTTGACATAGTCAAACTGTCGGATACCACCTTTAAAGTAACTTCGTGATAGTTTTGCTGGTCTAATTTAAATCACAAAAAGTACTTTGCTACCGAAGTGCATATCCATGCAGATTCCTGTTGACAATGTTCGTTTATTTTTATTGTAGATGCTGACACAATATTCACGCCAATTCTAAACGAGGCCCAGAAAACATTCCCCACGGACACACCAGACCAACAGTACAGCAGTGTGAAGCAATACATAGACACAAAAACCATAGCCGTGATTCAAAACGTTAGTGAAACTAATAGTGCAGTTCTACAAAATAAAGATGACACAAAAAGAACAAATGCAAAGAATAACAGAAATAATACTTATAATAATAATAATAATAATAATAATAATAATAATAATAATAATAATGAAAGTAATTATAAGAAAACAAACCAAAGAACTCAAGCAGATATTTCTACAACGATCGGGACACAAAACGTGACCAATTCATTGTCAACAATCAGTGAACATCAAACATTAGCCGTGTTGAAGGGCATAAACACCAACCAGGAGCAAGTGTCAGAAGTACAAGTAATGGCGAAAAAAGACGTGGCAAAGAGTAAGTATCTATTTTTAAGTATTATCAAATAATTACTGTCTCTCTTTTTAAAAGTCTTAGCTTGCCGAGGCTTCTATCTCCTGTACATATGTTGATAGTTCATTCTAATTAGTTAGTGTGTTTGTCTTTAAATGTAGCGGCTTAATGTTCTGATGCAGGTGCTTGCTGTTAGTGACCGGACCTGCTAGCGCAATCGGTATAGTTCGATCTCGGACAGCGACATACCAAAGTCGTTAAAATGGTAGTGGTATAGCTCCCTTGCTAAGACTCAGGCATATCTAAGGGTAGTTCCACGACTGGTTAACCCTGTGTCAGGATAATGTGACTGGGTGTGGTATCATGTCAGGTGGCATACAGTGAAGGCAGTACTATATCTGCTTCAAGTGGACACCGCCTCCAGATAACTGACAAACTGTTAGTGGGACGATAACCCCAATAATCATAAAAATAAACAAACTTGCTGCTAGTTGTCTTGCTTTGGTGGGATGCATTTATTTACACTTGATGTGAGAAAAAACCTTTAGGATGTGCAAGGATGGAGATCTCATCAAGCCAGGTATAAAGCACCCCAGTCGGTCCTTTTGCCGACTGACCGTTCAAGGTGGTAACTTTATTTTGGGATGTGTGTGTGGGAGGGGGAGGGGGTAGTGTAATGTCTCTGTGGTTTTTGTCACATTTCTATTTACTCTTTATGCCTTTGTCTAGTGGTATTTCAAATTTTAATATCTGTGGTTATTCTCACGGGACATCTTATTTTTTAATTATTGTGAAAATTGGCTACAGACGTCAGATATCCCAGACAGATGCGTATATTATTTATCGTTTGTTTACAAAACTAATTAATTTACAAGACATATTAGGTAGGACACAAACAGGTCTACCAGATGTTTACAGCTATGTAATTTATGTTTGTTTATAAGGATTTTGTTAAAAAAGAAGTTTTTTTTATAAATGGGTTTTGTTTAAAAAAAGGAAGTATTTTCTGAATGCGTTTCTGTTTGCACGAAAACAATTTTACAATGCATTTAAACACTTAAACGTAGTTTTGGATCAAGAAGAAATGTATACAGTTGTCATATTTTATTATTTATTTCAATTTTCACTTGAGCGAAAGCACGCGTCTTTAAATTGGCTAAATAAATGTAGTGGTGTTGCTAAGCAACGCATGAAGCGTTACATAGTATATTTACATCCGGTGTTGTATTTGGACATTATTGAAGTACATAAACGAAAATATCACGATGTATTCAATTTGTGACAAAGTGAAAAAATGCATACTTAAATCATGTTTTTAAATTCATATTTATGTACACAGAACGTGGATAGGAAATTTACATTTTTTTTTTTATAAATTTACGACAATGAAATTGAGGGTTATATATCATCGCGAAATTGCGACGGCAAAATATGACTTAAAGACAGCTTTTTAGTTGTGATAGAAAACTTTTTTATTATCGACACGTGTTTAGTCTTCAAACTTTTAGCTGTTAAGTAGTTTGTTTTAACTTAGTGACACAAGCCATATGTCTATTGGTTGTTTACGTAATAGTAAAATTTGCTTAAGCTGCTTCAAATATACAGAATAACATGTAATGATACAACTAAGACTTATCATTGTTATAGTACACAATATGCATTTTTCAAACCCTTACACGTTCTAGATGTGTTGGACCATCTATCAAAGCTAGACAAAGAGGGAAGTCTGCTGTCTAATGGAGTGTCGGACCCACTAAGACAATTAGACAAAGATGGAAGCAAGCGTACAAATACAGGGTTGGACACTCTTACACAATTAGACAAAGATGGAAGCGAGCATTTAAATAAAGTGTTGGATCCTATTACAAAATTGGACCAAGATGGAAGCGGTCGTTCAAATACAGTATTGGACCCTCTTACAAAATTAGACATAGATGGAAGCGTGCGTTCAAATACAGTATTGGACCCTCTTATAAAATTAGACAAAGATGGGAGCGTGCGTTCAAATACAGTATTGGACCCTCTTACAAAATTAGACAAAGATGGAAGCGTGCGTTCAAATACAGTATTGGACCCTCTTACAAAATTAGACAAAGACGGAAGCGAGCGTTCAAATACAATATTGGACCCTCTTACAAAATTAGACAAAGATGGAAGTGAGCGTTCAAATACAGTGTTGAACCATCTAACACATGTAGACAAAGATGGAAACAAGAATTCCAATGCAATATCGGACACTCTAACACAAATAAGCAAAGAAATGGGCTTGCGTGAGCTGCGTGGCTCGAACTCACACACGGTCACCACGACCAGAACAGTATCAGCAACGACAACAAGAAGGTCAAAAACTACATTATCAGCAACTACATCGTCACCTAGAAGAAATACTGCTATGTTTCATAGACGAAGTAAATCACCAAACTCCTTTGCGAAAGCATTACCAAGACCGACACGAACGCCACGACAACCGGGATTCCTTATCGGAAAGTTCGTACCACGTCCGAGCCGACCGAATATAGGTATGTTTATGGCAATTAATGTTTTAAATATATTCATAATTCTACGTTTAGTTGAGTTGGAAGACTTCCCCACAAGTCATTCGCCCTGGCCGGGAGTCGAACCCACGCGGTGAAAGATTGAGAAGTCAGATGGGTTATAAGTCGGCGGCATTACAACTGGGTCAAGGGCACCTTGCTTCATTAACATAATACTACATTTGTATATTATAACTGTCGCCATAATTTGACATGTTTAGATGCTGACTGTCTATATCGAAGCCCCCTTCAATACAAGTACATATTTGATATACAAGGTGTACTCTCGTATACATGATTTAGCCTCGTATAAAATGAAAGTCACCGGCATGTTATTTACAACGTTGTTACTTGACTTAATTTATGGCAAACGGATTTATCTCGGGTCTTCCTGTCGTCATGGCCGGAATGTATCCAGACACTTGAAACAAGGTGATTTCTACTGACAGTAGTTTTTGTATACAATTTACAAGATCATTAGCATCATGTGACTTTAGGTCAAACTTCTTTATCCATAACATCACTTAAAGAATGTCAATAGTTATAATTATACTTTATATATTTACCATCTTTAACCTGTTCTGTGTAATATGCGATTAATTGCTGTATAAATTTGTACTTTTCTTTAAGCAAAGGCTGTAAATAACTGAACGGTTCCCGTTTAAAAGTACAAATCCTGAAATATGCCGTTTAAATGTCCATCCAAATCTATAAATATACGCAAGTGGGGTGTTATGCTTTACTTTTCCTATTGATCTAGGGCACTAATAAACAGCATTTCGCGGATCTTTTGCGTGTAATAACTCAACTTAACTCAACTTTATTGAACTCGTTACCGCCCTAAGCGGTAAATGAGCAATTTAGCATACAATACAAATATTAGACAATAACAAATTCCAGTGCAAACAAATCATGTACAAAAACACGGGAAATCATTGAAAAAGACTGTAACATCTATGACGTAACGTGTAAACAAAGCGTCTCATGATCCTAGTTGAATTGTGTGCCATATGTAAACCCCGTTTGTTGACATTTGTTTCATGAATGAAATATTATGAATTGCGACATTTGGTTGCTTGAGAGAGAAAAAAATGGTACAAACTGTCGGACGAGACCTATAACACAAACAGTTTACTTGATCACATAATGACGATAAATCTACATGTTCCAGGTATATGTTGTTGTTTTTTTATATTCTAGAAATGAGCGTTTTCCAGAGTGGGAATCTGTTTTCGAAATATGCAGCAACAGTTGAATGTTCAATTCCTAGAAAAGATACTGTCGGCCACTTGTCAATTCTACATAGACGTCACAACAGCGACGTTATTGACGTCATAGCAACGCTTAAAGGTGAAGACCTTGTCCAGATGACGCAACCGCTGTCTGAGGACCGGCAATTATACGTTACCTCTACATCTTTGGTGACGTCAGCCGACGTCAGTGTTGTTATTGGATTGGCAATAAAGCCGCTTTCATGTCGTAACGCCGGAGAGTACAACTGTTCGTTGACGTTACTGGACGGCTCCGAGAATTCGGTTAAAGGGACTGTGCGGGGATATGGTAAGACACGTATTGTATAGAAAGCGTGTGACGATTGAGAACATGCATACGGGTGGTGTCCGACAATTTGCCAATATCAACTACAATTGCCAATATCCTAACCATGTTTTGAGGAAGTTGGGTGAAATATATAGTTTCCACATCAGTGAAGATCCATTATCTTAGCAGCCATCTTTTATGGCAACTTCAAGGGATTTTCAGATGACTTATATAGAAGCGTAAATTTTATTTTCTTGTAATTTCTTTATTTGTGGTCCAAAAATCAAAAGCTATACACCATTGAAAAGCTCTTGAAATTCAAATTTTTAGAATACAATATCTTTAAAATTGATCAATGCACAAAGAATTTATACACAGAAATAAATAAAATTATTGGCCCATCCTTAGGCAAAATGAACAGTGTATCTTTTTTGGTTGTATTTTTAGCTGTTAAATTTGACATAAAATTCAATAAAATAGTCTAAAAAATGAAAACACAGTGGTAAGTTTAATGCAACACATATTTCCAGATTGCGGCCTACTTTAGCTTCTGCCTTTAAAGATGGCTGCATAAAATTGTCTTAATCAGTGCCTTTGACATCACATGGAAACTATCTATTACTGCAGATGCTCAAGCTATAGTCTAAATTAAGATTATTCTGAATACTTTTTTAATTGTTACTTATTATACACCTCGGAAACCCCGTTTTAAATGTTTATCTTTTCAAATATATAAATAAGCACGATAGGGATTTCTGCTAAAAATAGATAATGACGTCAGAGCGGATAACCCAGAAAATGCTATAACATGG
The DNA here is from genome assembly GCA_007844125.1 of Sinonovacula constricta. Taxonomy (NCBI): domain Eukaryota; kingdom Metazoa; phylum Mollusca; class Bivalvia; order Cardiida; family Solecurtidae; genus Sinonovacula; species Sinonovacula constricta. Next base: position 38,151,609 of record CM017563.1, read on the forward strand.
TCTCAAAAGTAAGTGTTCACGTGTATATCTTGGTTTAAAAATGGATAACTGAGTTGGGTATTATGCTGCGCTTTTCGTATGACATAAACATTAATACACATAGTCTTGCAAGATCTTTTCAGGTAGAAAAAATGTCAATGGATGTTTAAGAAAAAAAATTGTCTAAACTGTCCAAAGGATACCACCTTTAAACAAAAATCTTAAACATGCAACAGCTCTATAAAACAAAGATATACATCCAACGTGTACATGTGATTAATCAAATATACGTTTACAAGGATGTATAAACAGTGTATACACAAGTTGAGAATGCATGTGTTGTGTAATATTTATTATACTTCTATGTCCGGGTTTTATGTGTAGCCTAACACTCGTAAAGAAACATGGCAGCTCTTCATAAGGAATTTTATAGCGGCCTTCTTGCCATTTCACTTATCTTATTTGAAAAGTGGTTAATTGCCTTTACTGTTGTTTTAAGGAATGTTGTTTTTGTTGTTGTTGTTGTTTGGGGGGAGGGAGGGTAAAATATTTACTTTCCTGCTATTTTATTTGTTCACGGACGTGAATATGTGTGTCAAAATTGTCATCAAGCCAAGAGAATACATTCTAAATATATGTTAAATAATGTTTTAAATAAAAAAAAAAAGTTCGCTCTTTAAAAGTTTCATGTTGATGAAAAGAACTTTTGCTTTTTGACCAAATTTATTTTGGCTACATTGGCTGTTTTCTTCTCATCATGTGCTTTGGGACTTTTCTTGCTATTTTTTAACAAAGTCGTGTTTACCAGGAATATTTGCGCTGTTTTGCCATTTTATATTAGTAGGAAGTATATTTGAACAAAATTCTGAATTTCTTCATAATCAGATAATCTTGAAATATTTTAACAAATGTGGCTCTTTACCTTCTGGCGCTTTTGCAAACATATTTATCAAACGGGATTTATATTTGTCGCCATTATGTCTTTTTGGTGACTTAAGTGAATTTCAATCTGAATTCTGTTTACCAAAGTATTTTTACTTTACTTAAATTCGACATTTTATACAAATATTTTGACAATGGGGATTGAGTTTCTTTATTTTCACCAAGAAAAGTGTTTTAAGAGTATTTTGACTGTCATTTGTGTTCAATATAGCTTCTTCCGATTATATTATAACATTCACGTCGCTTTCACCTGCAGCCCCTATCGGTGAGCCTCAGCTGACGCTACCACGGGCCCTCATTGAAGGCCAGGAGACTCTCCAGCCCATTTCCTGTACCGCTAACGTCGGATTTCCGCCCGGTTCCGTCAGGTGGCACCTTAAACCGCCAGGTACAGTCTTATTATCTAGTTTTACTTGATGTATAAACTGTTTTAACACCAAAGGGATGATCCAGACAATTTTAATGATGGGATATGAATCAAGAGCAATTCAACTTTATTGTAGTAAATACTAGATACATATATATGCACAGTTAGTGAACCTAACTTCGACCTAAGCAGTCAACGTTTAGTTTAAAAGCTTAATATTTTCGAAGTTAACATGTATTTGTTTTCACAACCCTGGATCCATCCATAGTAAATGTGTCCACGGTCTAGTTCCAAGGCTACACATTTTTAAATCGCTTACTCTCTATGGCTTCATGGATGTCGCACATCCGTGAACTGATCTTTCTTGTATTTATTTTGGTTCTAGACAGGTTACTTTTTACCTGTTCAGTCAGTATGGCCACATCTAGCTTGTATAGGCAACTATAGGCTTCAGAAAAACATTTCTGTTATAACAATTTGAAAATCAACATAAAATATTGGATGCCGCATGTTGATATTTGAGTTGTTATCAATTAGTTTCGTAGACTCATATTCCGTATTATAGTTGAATATAGTGCGACTAATATAGTAAAGTTTAGAGATGTTTTTCCCTGTGAAAGAATTTCGAGGAAGGAGCGTATGAGTATATTCATTTTATAGTACGGGCTATTTTATGCATGTTTTTTTTTCTAATGCCGATATTCCGACTTGAAACACATCTGCCCCTCAATGCTTTGCCCCGGGGCCCAGTTGGGATTTTATTAAGGGAAGCATGTTTATGCATTCATTTCAAAATAAATTTTAAAACAACAACAACAACTAAAAACACCGACATTATTTGCGTTGTGATATATAACCAAAATAATCTAGGACCGACATGCTGGCGAACTAGTAGTTTTAGAAGAAAAGTAAATAAAGGATCTGGTATGAGTGTTCATTAGATAACAGAAAATATTAAACGAGTTGGATGAAATGATACGAAACAAGGCTCTACACATACTAAATGACGTCACACTAACGATAACTAACTAGTGTGTTACCAAAAATTACGCAACGGTGTTTACCTCACGCTCGCGCGGTAGGTTATGTGAAAAATATAGTTATGTTCCCTGCGAGTTTCTTTATCAAAATGCCAAAAAAAATGCGTTCAACGATACACTTTTTTACTCAGGCTTTGACGACTTTCTTCCGTTGGATGGTTTCCATGAAACGTCGTCAGGCGAATGCGGCACGTTCATCACGAGCTCTCTTATTTACACACCGACGGCCGATGGCAACAGATCGTTATTAAGATGTTCAGTCTCAGATGGCGCCGGCCTTAACCATCAACTGATGACTGTCAAAGAGCTGCAGATTCTGCCAAGTAAGTAGACGGTTAAAAGCGTTATTAAAAAAAAAAGCTTAGTAGCTCAGTTGGTAGGGCGTCGGCTCCAGGTACAGGAGGCCCCGAGTTTGATCTCTGCGACATACCTGAGTTGTTAAATAGGGTAGCAGTATAGCTTCCTTGCTAACGCACAATCAGTTATAAAGTCGACACAGTGTGATTGGCTCCTTCTTTCTTTTTTTGTTTGTTCTTTTTTTGTTGTTGTTGTTTTGTTTGGGTTTTACGGCACACCGACACTTAACAGGTCATACTGCGCCGAATAAAAGAAGTTTAATGTGAATAAAGAATAATCAGGTAAAAACCAAACTATGTTAGTAAAATATAGAAAAATACAAAAATCTATCAGGTTAAAATAATGTGAACTACAATCAAAAATAGGTTAATATTTAAAACGGTTTAAAATGTATACCGGTTGGTATTGGCTCCTTCACGAATAAAACAACAAAATAACTTGTTGCATTTGAGGAATTTGTTTAGACAAAAGTAACCTTTTCTCATTTTCAGTGAATGCGGAGTCATAATAACGAGGTTCAATTAACATTTGTGACTGACATTTGTGATTGGATAATAAAAAATTAATAAGTAAACTTAAGGTTTCTACATAAAGGTTTAATTAAATCAATTATGCTGTGTTCTTTACACAATTTTACAGTTTATTGATTGTCTTTATTTTACACACTGAACAGTAAACAAATTGAGCCGAATGTGATAAAATATCACTTTGTAGCATATAGCATTAAAAAAGCAAGCCCAATGTAATGAAGGACGACCGCATTTATAATTTGTTTATTCTTAATTTACTGAAAAAAATGGAGTCGCAAAAATTACCTTAACATTGTCATTAAAATGCATCGTATATTGACTTTGTTCATGCCTTTAGACACAAAATCATATCAACGAATATTTAAGGTGTTCTGTCAGTGGGTATGAAATCATGGTTTAAAATCTATATACCACTTAAATGCACAAATTACGATACATGTATATCTTATTCACGAGAAATCCTTATAAGTGCTACGTTTGTATTTCAATCGGAACTCCTCGGGTAATTCCGTCCTCGAGACAATAATCCCTCGGATGTATCTGGTGCAATGATACTTACAGAAATCATAATCGTTTTGTTCGCCGGAAGTCGGAAGAACATGCCTAAAATGTAGTTCGCACAAAACATAAACAATGGCATCGTTTGACAGCACTGTGTCTGCTGCGCTGGGTCAATTAAAATTGGATGATTTAAATTTGAAGCCGCAACAAATTGAAGATTTACGTGCATTGTTTGAGCGGAAAGATATGATGGCCGTGCTGCCAACAGGCTTTGGAAAAAGTTTGATATATCAAACACTACCCTATATTTTATCTGTAAGTGTGCGTTTATGTAGCTCAATATATCACTGTATTATTATTGCATTATGTAGAAAAAAAATGTTTATCCAGTGCAGTGAGCTGTCATCTGAGTTGCCATCTTAGTTTCGACGCCTTTCACAAAAGTAATCCCATTAAAGGAAACAACCAAGGTGAGCCGACTACCTACAGACATCCGAGAGAATATTCGAGGTGTTCCGATTGATTTGTATTTTTCAGATGATCTGTGTACAGACCAACCTGACAACAAAACCATCAGCCATCCATTCTCGTGTTTTAAGTACATCCGGTGTGCTGCCGGCAAGATGGAGGTGTCGCAGTGTGCTGACCAACTGTGCTTCGATGAGAAAACAGGCCGCTGTGGACAGATAGGTAAGTCTTGACCTTTTCATTCATAGTTCATCTATAATTTGAAAAATTCACTTCACTTTGTGTTTTTTTTAGATGAGATAAAAAGATTTTAATAACTGTATGTTCAACTTGCAATAATAGATTTAAGGCTGAACCAGTGTACACATAAACCCTTCGTCATGCAGATTCTGCTAATGATTTGTGAAGGGTAAAATAGTGTATACATGAAGGAAAGGATTAAACGGCGAGTTATATCAAATATTATTTCCCTAGGTGTTTTGCAGTAGTTAACTTTGTTTTATAGTATGCCTTTGGTGTTGTGATACATCGCGCCGACTCAATTATGGTCATATTCGCGACACCCAGCTAAGTATGCCATTTATGTGGATGAAGGCACCAGACATACTGTATGTCTGGGTAGAACCACCAACGCTCCGCACGTCAGCTGGAAGACCTAATATTGAAAACAATACTATGATGTTTGTGTAACATGTGATTTGATTTTGTTGAGTTTTGTCACATTAAATTTTCTTTGCATAAAATTATTAACTATGAACGTAGCGGACGTTTCTACTTGAATTCAACACCAGAGGAGCCTTTTATTAAGCATGACCCTCGTATCCTTTATGTATAATTCATGGTCTCATTTATCATAGTTGTCTTCTCATTTCACATAGATAGACTCATCTCACACACAGTCGTGGTCTTAGTTACAGCTGTTGACTTATTGTCATGTAGTTCTTATTTTATGTCATACAGTGAGTCAGCATACTCAGTTGTTTTAATTTTTCCTACAGTTTTTGTCTCATTTAACGCAGATGTTGTCTCATTTTACCAAAAACATTTTAAAAACAACAACATAAAATAAAATAAATAAAATAAAAAATCCGTATTTGTGTCATGCAATTACTGTCATTGGGAATGAGATTCCACAACCAATCAGCGTTTAACTTTAATCACTTCTTTTCCCTTCTTTTCCGACAGCATTATCCATGCCTAACGTCATAGCATACGAGGGCGTGGCCTCGTTAAAATGTCGTCTGGTCCATCTTGGACAGTGGAACAGCATCACGCTGTACCGAGGTATTACGCCTAATAGTCGAGAACGACTGCTCGCCGTCACTGAGGGACACAGTAACGTGACCTTCTTTGACTCCAGGTAAATAAATCAACCAAAATCATAGCTAATCAGGGGCGGATCCTGGAAATTTTGGTGTGTTTGGTGGGGGGGGGGGGGGGGAGGGGGGTGGTCGGGTGGTTGTAATGGGTGGCATGAACCAAAATCCATTCAACTTTATCGCAGTAAATACTATATATATATATATATATATATATATATATATATATATATATATATATATATATATATATATATATATATATATATATATACACTGTAGGGGACCCTAACCTCGATCTAAGCAGTCAACAGACAAAATTTACTTGAAACCCTTCTATTTTCTATAATATTTTAAGCTTATGTGTATACGCTTTCACAACTAACTGTACTCTTTTACCTGGTTGGCAGCGGCGGGGATGCCCCGTGCCCTCGGATCAATCCCTGCAGTGAATATATGGTTCCGCTTTTATTTTATTTTTTATCTAATTGTATCTAAGCTCTCCTATTTTTTGATACATGTAGCTGGACAGTTTCTATTCATACCTAGGTCACGTGCTTACAAACAGTATTACAAACCGGATGTTAATAGTCATTTTCCCAAAGAAGGTCTAACCTTCACCATGTGCTTTTCGCGTGCTCTGATTTGATCAACCGATAAAAATAAATAGATTTGGAAGACAGTTTGGAAAACTGTACAGCTGCTATGTACATTGTATCAGCGCAACACTGATGACGGTGTTCGCATTGCACTGTTTAAGGTGGAATCTGACAGTTTGACTATATCAAATACATGTTACGATGTCTCACACTTACTTAGGAGAAATTGGGGCATAATTCTGGAAAAAAGACGATTTGGAAGGACATCAATTCAATATTTCGCGGGATCTCTTCGGGCATTAATTTGCCTGTCTGCGAAAAAAAAAGACTCTCATTGTCGAATACCAACTTTAACATTTAGTTAAGTCGAGGTTCACCTCGTAAAAGAATATTTATTTGAAGGATGGATATGTGGCTACACTACGAGATATATAACTGAACCAAAACAATATGTCCATATTGCGGGATCTCACACAATACCATAAGTAAAGACGTGATCACGTGATCAGCACTATCCAAACTTTAGACACTAAAAAATCGTAAAATAAGTTAATTGCATGTTCATACTTTCCAAATCTATATATACTGACTATGGGAATTTTGTTTTGTGATAAAAGTAGATATTGATGTCATAACGTATTGCCAGAATGATGACATAACTTGATCTCAAAAGTATGAGGTCACGTGATTTTCTTAGTTTAAAAATAGCTAACTGTGCAGCGTGGCTCAGATAGGACATACCTTTACGATTTACCTTCAATTGCCTTCACTGGTTAGGCAGCAAAGGATAAACAAGGTGTCTACTTTAAATAGTGTTTTCAAAATTAGGTAAACTTTTTCTTGTTATTTTCAATTACTTACCAATAGTATAAGGATATAAATCAGTAAAAAAGGTAATTTGTTGTCTTTTCTTTAAGATGTCCTGTTTATGCATATTGCCCTAAGTATAAAATGGTAATAATATAAGTAAAAGAAAACCTGTTTGCTTTTGTTGGGATTTGAGCTCAGGGCTTTAATACCTCCACAGGACTACAATTTACCAAGATAACCAAGGTTTGAAGATTGTTAATTGTATTTTCATTTTCGTAGACACACATTAATTAAGGTTCTTTGTTCAAATCACATATTAAACAATTCGATTATTATTTATATGCTATACTAAGTATGCATGATTAATTGACAAACATAGACAGTTTAAAAATGTTTCGGAAATTTACCAAAATTCTCGAAATGTGTCTGAAGATAACGGCATGTATCTGTTTGCCGACGTCATAAATTTGGCTCTTTATCATTAAAAGCAATTTTGAAAGTTTCAACAACATATGATTAATGTCCATCAAAATATTGACGATATGTTGTTGTTTGACATAAAAGCAGCTCAAATTAATCAGTTTTATATTGGTCTTTGTTCTCTTTACCACAGCATGCGGGACCGACTATATTCGCCATCCGTTCTGACAAAGAAATACGAAACGGAAGTACATGTATTGTTGTATCACCTGACATGCGCAGACGAGGGCAGATATATCTGTAGTGCGGATATCCTCGGAAACGTCACGGATACTGTCATCAAACTTACTCTTCGAGGTGAGATGATAATTACAACTTTTGATATATAGTTATTGTTTTAAGTTCATGTTTTATTACACTAACATACATGACACCAGGTGATTCTCTTGACGGGAGACACGTTCTAAGTCTATCAAATGCGTTTAATTTACAACATACGTCTTCAAAAAACAATTTTGATGTACTATAGGCGAGAATGGTGCATTTTCATATACTGTTCTTCAACGCTGTTGTACAATAAACATGGGATGCAAATTAAAGACTATCGTTTTTATGTCGATGGCTGAAATAAAAATGGAATTGTCATTCTAATCTTTGAAAAAACAATATCATTTGAAACACATTTCAAATAAGATAATACGAGACATCGATAGATTAAAATGTTGTAGAAACCGATGCATTTTTGAAACAGCAATTATCATACATGTACACATTGTTGTTTCTATAGCTCATGTGGTAGAGCGTCGGCTTGCGAATCGGGCGGTCGTGGGTTCAAACCCCGGCCGGGTCAAACCAAAGATTTTAAAGTTGGTAGTAGTGGCTTTCCTCCTAACGCTCGGGGCTAAGGGGACAGCATTACGCCTGACTCGTCGGTGTCAGTATAATGGACCGGCCGGGTTCAGTCCCTGGACATAAGTGTCACTGTGCTATAATGATAGAAACGTCGCTGCACAGTATCGGCAAAAACGCCTGTAAATCCCAAATCTCATCCCTGTTGTTTCTATTGTAATTTTATCTTCAGTAAAACCACGTACGCCAAAGATAATTTTACCAAATGAGATTATTCAAGATCGGCCATTACGTCAGAATGTGACGTGTGAAGCTGACGTAGGATATCCAGTAGCTGACCTCGTTTTGAAGGTGAAATACGAAAACGAGACCCGATTCCGCCCACTGGAATATCCTGTCACCACCTTCAACGAGCGAAACACCTGCTCAACAACCGTGAAAAAGATGTTCACTTTCATTCCTAACATGGGACATAACAAAATGATTATTTCTTGCTCGGTGGAAAACAGCGTAGTGATTCCTATTCAGTTCACTCTGGTCGCTATGGAAACTGTCCATGTTATTCCAGGTCAGTAACAAAGTGAACCTTCTTATCATTTTACTGACTGGTAATTTATATAAATAGTTATCATATGACATTCACATTAAAAAAACTACATTCGAATATAATTTATTAACATCGGCATATGTGCTTCCGTTTGTCATGAGCATCACCTTTGATCAGTTTTTAAAATGTGAAAACTTAAGTTCAAAATTCAGCATTTAGTATTTTTAGCGGTGCTTTTAAGATTGTGCTCTGTTACCAATCAAGTAGGCTTGTTTGTTGCTGTTGTATAAAATATACCAACCTAATGAATCAGGATTCATTGTATTGTATGCATTCAATCTAGCATTTGGTTCACATGTCGAACAGGACACCGTCACAGTTGACTGTTTGGACCAAATTTTGTTGCTTAAACAACCAAATAAAAAAAATTAGAAGATCCCAGGAACTGTTGTTTATTGATGCCTTATAGCTATGTGACAAGTGAAACATTACTACCCACTCGTCACAACAAATATGTATTTCCTATTTGAGCTACCCTGCACAGTTAGCTATTTTTAAACTGACAAAACCACGTGTTTCCTAACATTTGAGAACACGTTAAAACGTATAAAGTCCTCTGTATTATGTTCTATTAAGCCGATGTCTATTTTGAGCAGAAATTTACATCGTGCTTATTAATGGATAAGAAAAGAATGAAGATTTAGAGCGACTTATTTCCCAATTTGTACTGCCTAACAAGTGATATGTTAAAATATTTTTACCTAGACACAAGTTTATTAAGAATATATGTCAGAATCCCTCAAAACAGTAGTAAAAGTTGCTTTTTGCAATCTGTCGGATACCACCTTTGAAGGAACTCAACATTAAAGTCTAAAGCAATGCATTATAAATATTTAAATATGCGCAAATATTGTTGGTGAGCATCATTTAAATCACTTCAGAAATGCGCAAATGTCATCAATGAATAATCACCATTGATATAAAATACGTAGTTTTAACAGCTTCCAAAAATATGCTTTAAGATCGTTGCACAACTTTTGACGTCCACCCAATATATTTATATTTATTAATCGTAAATAAAACTGCACATTAAACGATGGTGTCGCACTCTGTTATTCCCGAATCAGGCCTTTTAAGGAAATGAATTAATAATTATTTGTTAATTTATGTTATTTTGTTTGTTTGTTTTGTTACAACTCGCCGATTTATTTATGTTAATAAAATCAACATCCGGCAAGTTATTAGAGAAGGAATACCCTATAAATATATCTGACATATATCAGGGGAGAACCACCGGTGCACTGCAGGGAGACCTCTCCACATGAAATTTATCGCCTCTACCGGACCGGGGCTCGATTTAGAGAGTAAGAAGTCACACGTTGGTGACTAATGGGATTCGTTGGTGAAATGGAAATTGTCTCCCTTGTAAATTAATAGCCGAGGTATTCCAAGCAGTAGGTAGGTCGTTATGGTTGGAATTCTTGGACTTTATCGCCGTTTCTTTTGCAGATATTGCATTTACAAACAGTGAAATTACTTGTGCATAAATATAATCTAAAAATCCATTTAAATACTTATAGAGATATGTTATGCAAAAAAAATAGAAGAGTTTGTTGGTGATGGTTAACCTGGGTACCAGAAGAAAGGCAGAAAAGTCAACATACACTCCAAAGATCACAAGCATAAAAACCGAGTAAACCGAATGAAGGGACCTTCTTGCATTTAGGGATTATTCGTGGGGAGACTATTCATTTATGTCTCTCATTGCTCAGTGAGTTGTACCCCCGGAAGTAGCCATCGCAATAAAAGCAAACACATAGCAACTCCATTTGCCACTCTTGTATAAATCATTATAAAGTTGTTTGTTTAAGTGTTCCTTTTTGTTAAATCTGACCGACAAATTTATGATCATTTTAGTGACATCCAGCCAGGCGCGTTTCTGCCATTACGCACTTTACGCAAGTGCGTAACCTCCGTTCGAAAAATCGAAATCTAAAAGCACCAAAAACCTCAGAAAGTCAGTGCCTAACCCGGGTTAGGACTGATATCTTTTATTTCCGCAGTTTCTATATTATTAAATCTTATTACCACACCAATCAAGTTGAAAAGGTTTAATATGATTAAACGTATACACGTCAGGATTTTAGTCGTTCATATTTTGCGTTAAGTTCCTTGCATGTCTGCATTTTACCAGTTATTCATCAGAAAAGAACCGAATATATTCAAAAGTATTACTACAAAGGTTATTTCCCTTGTAATTGTGCGTAACTTCAAAAACAGCCCAGAAACGCGCCTGCATCCAGCTAATTTTAATTAGTGGGAGACCCCAGACTTATAAGCCGGCGAACCGCAGGTCAGCTGAAAACCTCGCACACATTCATTATTTATAGCTTTTTTTATTTTAGCAAACAATTACCTCGGTTTGCATGGTTACACATTTGGTTAAAACCGCTATATACCGTGTTGGTTTGTGTGTAATACACCTCAATAAAAGACAAAACGAAACATAATTTAGCTTACTTTAAACTCAAAACTTAAGTATGCAGCATGAATACAAGTTACCCATACTTGTGCTACAATTACATGTTTTATTGTGTTGTTTCAGGCGACTTCTGTGACCACTTGACCACCTCGCCCCAGGTTCACCCGTACGACTGTCACCAGTATATACAATGTGCGGACGGCAACATGCACGTGCAAAGGTGTGGAAGCACCCACTGCTTCAATCCTACTTCCGGTCGATGTGATGCGCGGGAACTAGACGATCCATCCGCTTCGGGTATGGACAAAGCATGCTCCATTTATTAATAAGATGTGAAACATCAAAGGTGCCGTAGAGAGCAAGCGCTTTAAAGGTCGTATCCGACAGTTTGCCTATATCAGATTCATGTTACAATATCTTACCACTGCTTTGTGGGTAGTTATTGCATAATTTCTGCATAAATTCATACTAAAAATAATTTCTGCATAAATTCATACTAAAAATAATTTCTGCATAAATTCATACTTTAGTATAAGTAGACACCATTGAACACTGCCTATATTGTTAGACAGTACAAATCGCGATAAAAACATTCTAAAATTTCAATCGTTCCGAGTCTATAAATAAACACGATAGTGATTTCTACTAAAAGTAGATACCGACGCGAGAGCAGATTTTCCTAGTTTAAAATAGCTATCTCGGCAGCGTGGAAATGCATTGAGGAGTGGGGATTTATGTTTCACTGTTCACAGTGATCTAGGTCATCAATGAGCAGCATTTTGCAAGATCTTTTCATGTAAACAATTACTTATTTGGTTATTAGAGAAAAATATTTAAACAATAATTTGTCTGTTCTGGGAACTTAAGACTCTCTTTCACAACATATGTATTAGAATGATATATAAAAAGTTATTAACTGTAACTCTGACAGGAACGAGACTATCTGCTACTTTCCTTTTTCCCTGTCGTCTGCTACATCTGCTATTGCAAGCTGTATTGTTAACATCGCCATACTCTGTTTTTTTTTATTCTGTTAAATAAAACCTTGCTAGACCAGTTTGGACCAGTTTTATTTCACAAACAACTATTTAATTTATCGTTCCTCAAAAAATCCGTCGAAATGATGTTTTTTTGAAGTTCTGGATAAATAAAATAAGTAAAAAGTGGAGCGTAACACACAGTCTGTTCCTATAAACACGTATTTCCTATTTGAGCCACGCTACACAGTTAGCTATTGTTAAACCACGTGACCACTTACCTTTAAAATCAAGCTATATCATCATATGGGTGATCCGCTTTGACGTCGGTATCTATTTTTAGCAGAAATTCCCATTGTATATCCGGAAAGCGATGTATTCACGATTTATACCGTCTAACATTTGAGATGGTGTTTAACATTGTCTTATTAAGACAAAAGCATGAGTGTGTGCAGAAATTATGCCCAAATTACACACGACAGGGGTAAGATTTTGTAACTTGAATTTGATACAGGCGATCTGTCAGATATCACATTTAAACATTATTTGCCATAAAAATCAACCACGTTCTCTTCAAATGTATGTCTATTCTTGTATGACTATTAAAATACTAAGCAAATGATACAGATCTAGATGAGCTGGCTTCTTGTTGCTCTGCACTATTTCCTGTGCAGTATCTTGTACGAGTCACGTCTTAAATAAACAAGCGAATTCGCATAGGTCCAGATATTTTGGTGGAGGCAGAAACCAGACAAATACCTGCAAAGAACCACCAGTGCACTAATGGGGTAAATTGGTAAAATGGAAATTGTCTCCCTTGTTAGTTCATATACGAGGTATTCCAAACAGTAGATAGGTCCTTGTAGTTGAAATTCTTGGACTTTATCGCCTGTTCTTTTGTAGATATTGCAATAATAAACAATGAATTTCTTACTTTTGCGAAAATATAAGCTTAAAATTAATTTAAATACTTATAGAGATATGTTATTTAAAAAAGAAAATGGACATGTTTATTGAATTGATGATGGTTAACCTGGGTATCATAAGAAAGGCAGAAAAGTCAACATACACTCCAAAGAGCACACGCATAAAAACCGAGTAAAACAAACGAAAGGACCTTCTTGCATTTAGGCATTATTCAGGGGAGACTATTCATTAATGTCTCCCATTGAAAGCTGGAAGACCTCCATAGTTCCCCCCTCCCCGCCCCCGACCATGCATTTTGATGGGGAGCGAGGGGCCTGAGTAGCGAAAGTCTGCGTCTCCAACCGCTCTGTCACCGGTATACCAGCTCTATGTGTCTCCCAAAGTAAACAACATAAAGGACAACATACAATTGCTTAAGCCCCGGTCCCACCGCACGAACGTTGTTGTAGCGTTCCTTAAACGGTAGGAAGTGGGTACCGAATTTCGAAAACGCTCGTCACCGCGCACAAAATGGGAAAGAAATCGAAAACACGGACGTTGTCTTAGCGTTGCTATAACGTTGGTTTAACGAACGTTAGTTTAGCGTTGACGCGAGCGTTGATGAAGCGGTGTTCTGCGCATGCGGGCTATGGTTAGGCGTGCGGGGGGGGGGGGTGCATATTGCTTTTGACTTCGGAGCTGAAAGGATCATTGTCAAAAGTTCATCATGCTGGGGAAGGAAAAGCAGCAGCCTCCAAGTTTATTACCGAGCAGGCAGCTGAATCCTGCTGGGGAGTTGCACCAATGCTTGAGTAGGTTTCGCTGCCTCTTCCCATGACGCGAGGCTGTGTTGGGGCCTTGCACAACGATAGTGTCCTCCAAGTTCCGTCCTTCTCTCCATGCCCCAGGCTGCAGATTCCCATCTGGTTGTGCACGGTCCACAAGTCTGTTCTGGAGCACTGGGAAGCGGGTGCGCATCAGGTTGTGAAGAAGACAGCAAGCTTCCACGATGGTTCTGGTAGGTGCATGGTGGTAAGCAGATTCTGAAACCTGTTGGCCAGGATGCCAAATGCGTTCTCTACGACCCGTCTTGCCCTGGACAGCCGAAAGTTGAAGATGCGCTCTTCATGGGTGAGGTTTCTGCAATCTCATTAAAATCACATCCTAACTTTCGCTTCATTACTTTGCTGATTAGGATCTGATGACATCGCATTAGGTGTCACCTCAATTTGACCTTTGATTAGCCAATAAAATCGTCGGCTGTAAAATGTTGGGGTATAACTTCATGAATATTCGCCAGATAACGGCTATTAACGGAAATTCATATTGAGCGGCAATGTCCAAGGTATTCCGATTAAAGGTGTGTCACATTTTCAAGACGGCAACCCTTGACATTTGCGATCCAGTAAAACAAACGCCAAAGAAATTACATTCGTTAGTTGATCGGTGCTGTTTTTGCGGGATGTCATATCTCCAGGTTCTGATAACGGGTAGTGGGAGCAAACACACTCAAAAACAGTTCAAACAAAAACTTAGAATCAAAGAAGAACGCCTTCAGAATATGAAAAGGGTAGTGAAGTGTTTGTCGCTGTCTGACAATGATACCGCGGTGTAACGAGGTTTCTGATTGGTCAAGTTTGACGTCATCGGCTTATTAATATTTATAACTTAAAGGTCACTTCGAGGCGACCTTTATCGGGATGTTATCAGATCCTAACCAGCGGAAAGTAATGAAGCGAAAGTTAGGATGTGATTTTAATGAGATTGAGGTTTCTGGTGCTGTACGGCTTCATGCGGTAGGTCCGCAGTGAGAAGGCGTCATCCCCGATGATGAAGTAAGGCACACCCTGATTGTCATTGGGTAAGGGGTCTGGCTGGGGAAAGGCGTGAATCCTGTTCAGGTCCAGCACACGATGGAGATCACTTTCGTTGAAGATCTGAGCGTCTGAAGATGAGCCATTGCCTGATACGTAAACTTGTAGTCAGCATCCATCATGGCAAACAGGATCACGCTGTAAAAGCACTTGTAGTTGTAGAATTCTGAAAGTTACGAGGGCTTTACAGACAACATGCTTGCCATCAATGGCACCAAATGTGTGGGAAAAGTTCCATCTCTGGAACCATTGGTCAGCCAGGTCTCTCAATCCTTGTTCAGTTGGCCAACACAAGAGTTTATCTGTATACTCCTCAATGATGGTTTTTACCACTTCTCTGACTACCTTACTGATGGTGTTATGGGGAACCCTCCGTGCGTAATGAATGTTTCTGTAGGTATTACCAGACGTCAGGTGCCGTAGGGTGATTGCCACTTTGAGACCAGGTTCCAGGCTTCCTCGGTAATTGGTGTCTTGCTTGGTCAATCTGGGTGTCAGCCTCTGTACAACTTCATCAAACATGGCTGGTGGCATCCTCATGAAGTGCTGCAAGGCTCGTGGATCCTCATTCCTGATCTCCACCATCAGCTTGTCATACAGTCTATGTTCAGGCCTTCACACTATCCACTGTCTGACCCACACCACTCTATCTCTCCTTCTTCTCTCTCTTCTTCTTCTGTCAACAGCTTGTTGCAGGTTCTGGTTCTGCTGCTGCACTAGTACACCGATCACGGCGAGCCTCTCAGCATCCATGCGCACACTTACTGTAACTTTGAGAAAATTGTGAATTATGTCTGCACGCAACGGCAGCTCGATTCCAAATGGGCTCCTGGTTCCTTTTCCCCGTATTTATAGCGAAATGCTGGTCCCGCTTCGACACCTCTATACCAACGCTAAAACAAAGTTCGTCACCGCAATAGATCGCTGCTTTAACGCCCGACACCGTTCCAGCAATTCCGTGTCTGCGCGTAAAACGCGTACAACTGCTCCACCAAAGTTTGCGCGACGTTTAAACACCGCCCGGGCACAGCTGGCGAAGCAGCGGTGGTCCAGCGTTTAAGATTTCTGCGTTGGCCTAGCGGGCCCAAGCGTACACGAACTTGCGTCTAGCGGTGACTTAGCGTTGTTAGAGCGGCGGTGAACTTTGCCAGTGCAGAAAATTGACCCTTTCTTACCGCTCCCGATATTTTGTGCAGCTCAAAATTTTCGGAGCGGTAGGAGGGACCATAAGCGGTGACCGAGCGTATACGGCGTTTCCTTAACGGTGGCCAACGTCTGCTGAACGGTAACAAACGGTGATGAACTTTTTTCACCGCTCCAGGAACGCTACAGCACCGTTCGTGCGGTGGGACCGGGGCTTAACATTGATGTTACATCGGTACTATAGTAATACGCCAATAAGCGAAGTAAAATATCATCCATTTGTCGTTGCTCGGGCAGGAAAAAAATATATTCAATTCAGGAAATATTTAAATTTCTTTTGGCTACTGATTTATGTTTACAATGGTTAGCTGGTTTAATGTTATAGTTTTTCGAAAATTTACAAACTTCCAAATCGATGGTACTTTGCAAACGTGTCTTATACGTAAGAACTAAATAACTTTGATAAGCCGATGCCCAGTATAAGCCAGTGGAGGATATCTTTGTTATACCTTAGATCTCGCCTTGATGTCGAATGCGCGACATTCGAGACACATGACGTTCTTAAATACAATGTAATGTGCAAAGTTGCAAACGTTGACAATTTCAATAATACTTTGATTATATTAGTCTCTCCAAACGCAAATAGGTTCAATTTGGAGGAAATATTAAACCCTTAAAGTTGTTATCCGACACTTTAAACCAAATATTTATTTTCTCTAATAACCAAATAAGTCATTGTTACCTGAAAAGGTCCTGCAAAATGCTGTTCATTGATGTCCTAGATCTGTGTGAACATTCAAGCATTCATCTACACTCGTCATTGCAAACAGGTATTTCTTATCGAAGCCACGATGCAGAGATAGCTATTTTTAAACTAATAAAAACCTCGTGGCCGTTACTCATGAGATCACGCAATGTCCAACGCAGTGATCTCCCCCTTTCAGTAAGTTTTAAGCCAGCGTAGCGATGTCGTAAACCCTGTGCGGAGTTTGGAGATCACGTCATATCGTCATCCGGGTAATCGGCTCTGACGACGATATCTATTAGCAGAAATCACTATCGCGCTTTTTATAAAGTTTGAAAGAACGATGATGAAGAGTGATTTCTTTTGCGAATAATATTGTCGAACAATGTAGTTAGGGTCCAGAATAGTCCTCATTCAGACTAAAATATTAGTTTATGCAGAAATTATACCCAAATTCCCCGAAGCATTTGTTAGATATTATTACATGTATTTGATAAAGCCAAACTGTCAGATACCACCTTTAACACAAACAACTTGTCTAAAAAGCTCCAAGGATGCATCACCCTTTAAGCTATGCATGTAAAATAATAAATACTATCGCGACCTTTTATTTCCTGCATTTGTAATAGCTTATCAGTAATGTATCCTTTCAATGAATATCTTATCATTTTACATGCAGTTGACCACACCCAGCCGTGCAAGCCCAACAAAAATGGCGTCTTCTTCCCACACCCGTTCCTGTGCAACAAGTACATCTGGTGTGTACTGGGAGCGGAAGTTGTCCACCACTGCCCCCTGGGGACCATGTACAATGATGGTGGACAATGCACTTTTGAGACAGAAAAATCCATGTGCTTCCGGAACCTGGGACATATACCATACAGTTACAGTGACTCAACGTAGTGCTAGCAAATCAAGTGTTATTTTTAATTTATATTCAATTGATTAATGTTCAAATTATATTCGTGATTTTCTATTTCTTTAAAAATCTATACAACTCTTCTCGAATTTTCGACCCTTCGGCCTGTATTAAGAGAATGCCAAACAGTCTTTGCCCGCTTTTTATGTTTTTGTTCCATAAAAAATGTCTGGGGCGGATCCAGAAAATGGGGGGTTGGGGTGATGGGGGTGAATCAAGATCCATTCAACTTTATCGCAGTAAATACTAGATATAAATACACAGTTAGGGAAGCTAACTTAGACCCAAGCAGATAACAGACAAAATTTACTTTAAAAGGTAAGTATTGTTTAAGCTTACATGTATGTGTTTTCCTAACCCTATTGTTTTACCTGGTGGCGCCGACTGACATACCCACCCTCCCTGAATCCATTCCTGAACTTTATGTCAACACCAGACTAAATTCCCTCTTTTCGAATGTAAAAGGACATTACTCTATGTAAAAATACATTTTTACCTCCCTTGAGGGTAGGTATTTGGTATAGACTTACCGCAGAAAACTTAAGATTGTCCCCTTTTTAAACTTTTGAAATGCACTTAAGCCTGAAACATGCGCAAAAAATGGACTCTTATTTATAGAGGTAAAAGAGGTATGAATTAATTAAAAAAGCTTAGGCGCTTTTTAAAAATAATAAGAAAATTAAAAATAAAACTGACTATATTTCTTATATAAAAATAACTTCCCACAAACATTTCTTTCCTTTCCAAAAGGGGTGGGGGGGGGGGGGCGGGGGGTCAGTCAGTGTGAAAGCGCTCAATGAATTATGCCTGCGTGCACACAAGTGTATTTCACATACTGTTTATAAACGTTGGTAAGAACATAACTATTTTTACATGGAACTATTTTATAACGCAGAAGCACAATCCCCAAAATGGGCTCGATGTAAAGTGTTATAGTATAGCCATGACATAAATCGAGTGACGTCAATTTCAATGTTTAAAATCGTTCTCTTCAGCATACTTTAATCATGTTATTGAAAGGCGGAATAAAATGACAAGGGCCGCAGAAGAACTGTGTAAATTATTTTAATTGTGAAATTATTTTGACAAAGGTTGAAGTTCCGAAAATTCTAGAATAAGTACTACTTCGTTTAATCGAAATGTGCCAGTACAGACAACCTTTAAAGTAGATTTATGAAAGAAAGTGATAATGTTAGAATATGCATTCCTTTTTGGGATGTTAAACAAATAAAAAAAAAACTTGGAACATGACTAAGTCCTCCATGAACATTCACATTCAAATGGCAAGTAAGAAAAAACGCATCTTCATATCATAAAACATTGGTAAAGCAATAGGAATAGACAAATGTTCAAAATGAGTTATGTTTGTTGTTTTAAACAAGAATACGCATTTACCAAATAACCATTTAGGCCAGTATTACATCTCTTACTTTAATTTGCGCGATAACACGGAAATAAATTCGTTCCGTCTTCTCGGGCCGTCTTCTCGGGCGGGGAAGGGGACATTTATTCACAAACATATATATACACATCGACTTATGTAATTTGATAATGTCTCTTCAAAGATAGTTTTATAACATTTGCATTTCCTTTTTGTTTTGTTTACATTTACCATCTGTCCATGTTTTCATTTCACAACATGTTCGCGCGACCATCTGTGCTAGTTTGGTACACATTGCACATACGATGTGACAGGAAAAAGCCTTTACCCTCAATCGACATATGTCGACCGTCGGCAATGTCGTTTTCTTGCACTAAAATAGGGCAAAAGATCCATTTTTAATGACATTTATCATGGTACATTAATTTAAACACCAAATTTGCTTAAAGCTCAAATATACATGTAACTATACATATTTATAGAATCTCGTTTGAGTTCTAAACCTTTGTCTAAAGTTTATTAGGAAATAATTGTTGGTTATGTAAAATTGTTAAAGGGATTTGCACGTTATTTTATTAAACCTTGATTTACCTACCTCCCCTGCATTCATGACGTCATCAATGAACATATGACGTAATTTGTTGTATTAATAATCTGTTGTAAAAATACAACACTAAAGCGACAAGCCTACAATAAATACGATTTTGTAATCTAAAAAGACAAAATAATGCTGAGACTTAAAACGTCAGCATGGAATAAATCTGTCCGAAAGTGTATTTATACAAAACCGGACCATTGATAAATATTTTACTAAACAAGAAAATAAGTCCTATGAGTACTGCAACATACTTTGGAAAAGCACTATACAAAGGTATTGACATTTCAGTCAAGTGAAAAAGGTACAACAAAACTGTGACAAGACATGCAAACTACAAAACACGGAAGTATGGTTTTAAAGTTGCTTATTTTGGAAAAAGATGTACGTTATGTACAATCCTACAGCATGTAAACAGTAAGTTTCCGTGAAATGTTATGGGCACTGATAAGACCATTTAAGGCAGCCATCTTTGAAGGCAGAAGCTAATGCAGAAGCTAATGCAGGCCGAAATCTGGATATATGTGCTGTATTAAGCTCACCACTGTGTTTTTATTTTCAGTCAGTTTTACTGAAGTTTATATCAAATTTAACAGCTTTAATGAAGTATTTTCAATATAAAAATTATGTTTTGAAAGTTTAAGAGGTAAAAAAATACAACCATAAAGGATAAACTATTCATTTTGTTTAAGGATAAGTCAATAATTATATTTATTTATGTATATTAATTCTTTTTGCATTTATCAATTTTAAAAATACTGTATTTAAAAAATATGAATTTCAAGAACTTTCTAATGGTGTCTAGCTTTTATTTTTTGGACCACAAATGAAAAATTTACAAGAAAAAAAAAATTATGCTTCTATACAATTCATCTGAAAATCCCTTGGAGTTGCCATCAAAGATGGCTGCCGTAATAAGGGATTTTCACTGATATGGATACTATCTATTTGGAGTACATGTATTTACTAGATCGTGTCAGAAGAGGAAATGACTAACAAACTAGTTACTAGTTATTAACAATGTATGAGTGATAAGGGTTATATTATATCATATCAGCGTTATGATTTTAAAATTGCGAAAAATGTATCTAGCAATATGTTCATTTGTCACATGTCAGAGTCTGTCCAATTATCACAGAGTTAATTAACTGTCGTTTAATTGTATTATTATTAGAGAACATTACCATTTTATACGATTTAAATCGACAATTTTACCATGATTGTTTTTAAGTATTTTTTTATTAATAAACATTAAAAACTGCAATCGTCGTATGTTGTTTCGATTGCTTCCATTTTTCCTGGCTTATGCAAAGATGTTAGGAATTATCTGTATCTGTATTTTGGGTTTTACGGCACATCGACACTTAACAGGTCACACGGCGCCAAATACAAAGAAGCCTAATGTGAATAGAGAATAATCAGGTAAAAACCAAACTATGCCAGTAAAATAAAGGAAAATACAAACATCTATCAGGTTAAAATAATGTAAACTACAATCAAAAATATGTGAATATATTAAACGGTTTAAAAATGAATAACGGTTGGTAAATTAACAGTTTAAAAGTTTATAACTTATTAAGAATACTTATCTTGTTCAAGAAGCAAACAAGTTTAGAATCCGGATCTGTCCTAAACAGTTGCATGTTATTGACATTAAAATAGTTCGAACGAATGTGGTCTGTGTCGATACTCTGTAATAAAATATGGTTGAGTCTCCGTGGTTCCTGGCAAGCAACACATTCAGGTTGAACTTCTCTTTTTAAAAGATATAAATGAGTTAAACTAGTATGTCCAATGCGACAGCGGGTAAGAGCATTATTTTTATAATAGGACTACAGTCAACTCTCGTTATCTCAAAATCGGTTATCTCAAATTTCCGGTTATGTCAAACTATTTTCTACGGTCCCGTTTTCCCTTATAGTTTCTATATAGCTCGACTCCGCTTAACTCAAAATCGGATGTGTCAAATTATCGGATATATTAAACTAAATTCTTTGTCCCCACACGTATAAAACTGTTGAAATCAGTTGGTCTATCTCAAACTTCAAATTGCTATAAGATACAAAACGGCAACAATAGTGATTTTTACACCTTCCGTGAAACTCGCGAAGATTTGGGCGCGAATTTTATCGCCAATTATCGGCAATCAGGATGTCACGTAATTTAGAGAAGAGGTTAATCGATTATTATTTAATTTGCTGATTTAATGAACAACAATTTTGTTAATCAATTAACGCTGATTAAAGTGTTTCAGTTTGTACTTGTTGTTGTAACAGTTTTTGAGAACTTGTTGACACGGCCTTCTCAACTTGTAAATAAAATGAGAGGTCGCGTTAGTTATTTTATCATTCTTTCACTACCCACCCACAAAACACATACTAATTATTGAATAAAAAAATAAGATTGGTTATGGCAACAGACCAGACACGAGAAAGTGTCGAGCAATCTGATGATGGACCCGGTCTTAATATTAAATTACATTGTAAAAAATCTAATAACACTTTAAACATGCATAATCACACAAACTTGCAGAAACTTAGTTTACAGTGGCAGATATAACAAGGAATTTCAGTCATTACCAGTCATCGTGTAGCAGGTAAGATTTTTAAGATTAACACAAACTATCCTTAACTTCGGATAACTTAAACTTCGTATATTTCAAACTATTTTCTACGGTCCCTTGAAATTTGAGATAACGAGAGTCAGCTGTAATTATAAAACCACATAAATTTTAATTTAAGGCATAAGAAAAAACAAGTTTGTCATTAGAAAAAAATGTCCATTTTCTTAAATAAATGAAAGAACGCATCGTTTCATCTTATGAAATTTAAAACAGGTTTCAATCAAGTTAGATTCTATCAAGAAAACTAACTTGTAATGTTTAATACAACATACAATTTACTTTTAGTTTATGGACATTTTTACACAGTTTAACGGAAAGAACATTTTTGTATGATTACAAATCGTAAAGACTCGTTTAATAACGCGAATGTATTGTTTCTTATAGAACGCATCGTTTTGTCTAATGAAACGTAAGCTAGATTTTATTTTCTATCTTAGTGTTAACTGAAAGGGTTCAATAAATAAAATATTTTACTTTCAGTTAATTACACAGTTCGACGAAAGGTGATTATGGCAAATTATTAAATAATTTTGTTTCGTTAAATGACGAGAATATACGATTCCTTCCTTAATGACAAGAACGATTGAATTATTTTATCTTATACTATTTAGCCATATTTTCTCCAATGCAATGTATCTCTTTAGTAACAAATATTAATAACAATAATTGTCTTTTATTCCGACATCTTTTCCTAGATGACAAAATCGCTGGCTTTGCCTTATGGCAAAGGAAATCACCTCACGTTTTGTTGTTTAGTTCTTATTATTTGAAGGGTCTTAATATGTAACTGCGCCAGCTCATGCTTAGTTTTGCTACACGGCAATGATGCTACATTTAACCTATGAATAATGGCAATGATGAGCTTCCGGTAGGGACACTAAGACTTTTCTTTAACTGAACGAGACGCCGACGTTCCAGTAATGGCATTAGCCACTGTGCGCCTTGATTGGCACTTATCTTATCCTGATAGTGTTGAATAGACATTTATATGGTGACAATTGCACTTTTCTTCACATAACAAATATGTTTATTGTCTTTTAAGATGCCGAAATTCTTTTAATGCTTTCCTACTGTTTAAACTGGCATTTAAACAACAATCACACATATTTATATAAAAAACATCGTCGGACACCTTCGACCGATCCATTCCGTTACACACCATTCATCGCCCATGAGATATTTAGTTCACTGTTCGCAGTTTCTGGTAATGATATTTTATTGATCGCTTCATATTCCGATGAAGATTTCCGTCCAATGAATCTTGTATCACTTTAAATGTCCATTATTTCCGAATTTATAAAAAAGCACGACTGGAAATTCAGCTAGAAATAGACATCGACGTCACAGCTGACGCTGATGAGCATGTTAAGTTATCTCAAAAGTAAGTGGTCAAGTGTTTTAGTATAAAAATAGCTAACTTTGCAGCGTAGCTAGGCTAGGAAATACATGTGTGTTATGTTGTGTGTTATTCTTCACTTTTCACATAGATGTGGGACAGCAATCTGTGACATCTTTTTAGGTATCAGTAATTTATTTAGTTGCATTAGATATGACTCAAACTATCGGTAATTACCTTTAAGTTCCTTCTTAAGTTAAACTGAGATCACTCTATTTGCTATTCATGATGTTTTATTTTATGTGTATACACATGTCGGATCAACTTGTGCGAATGCCCGTTCGATGACAACAACGCGTGCAGTACAAAAAGGAAGTTTTAACTGATTTGATCAAAAGTAATAATTTCTTTCAAAGTGAATTGTTTTATATAACAATAATTGATAGGAGGGACTGGAAGTCTTTACAATTCATGTTGAATCTACTTAAATAATAGAGGTGCGGATATTATTTACAGTCAGTTTGTTGGATACCACTGTTGTGAAAGGTACTGTGACAATCATGTTTTTGACTTTTTTTAATAGTTAGTACAAAATTGTTATTTAGTTCGAGCACGTTATCTGATAAAAGTTAACAAAGATCCAAGTACTGCGTTTTGTGTTTGGAGGGTAAAATACAATGTTTATGTTTATCTGTTTATGTTTATCAATTCATCCTTAATGCTTCTTAGTCAGTTGCTATGCACAGCAGCTCACTTGCATTGTTTAGATAGGTAGATAGAGAGAGAGTGTGTGGTAGTGAGGAAAGCTGGCAGACAGGAAGACAGCTAAGGGTTTGGTATGGTAACACTAACACGAATTTCGGATAATGTTATACCTCAAAGTGAAACAGAGGTCGAGTTTCATTATCCAACCAAAGGGAGTTGGGGGCAGGCAGGCAGGCAGTCAGGTAGGGTTTTGATAGGGTAACACTTCAAATTTCGGATCATGTTGTACCTCAAAGTAAAAGGGGGCACGTTTCATTATCAAATGAAGGTGGATTCAGGCAGGTAGGTAGACAGGCAGGTAGGCTTGAAGGCAGGTAGGTAGCAAGGCGGGTAGGCAGGCAGGTAGGCAGATAGACAGGCAGGCAGGTAGGTTGATGGTATGCATTTTAAGGCGGTAAGGAACCAAAAGTCATATACAGTAAAACCTCTCCACAGCAACATCTGGCGGAGGTACGAAAAAGTGTTGCTGCTCAGAGGTTTCAATGGGACGAGAAAGAATGTGTGATCTTTTAAATAATTTTGTATTTAGGCAATCAACATTTGCTTGTCTATTACAAAAACAATATCGTCAGTAACGGACCTGTATCTGAGTTCTACCGCAGCCCAACTCAGTAGCAACAGACTGTGCTGACCTTCCTTGTTCTAACAACTTAATTGCAGTAACACTCTGCTCTTACGTAAGGTAAACATTTTTATAAGACATTTCAAGACAAAATGACCAGTATTCCAGTATTGAGTCATGCAAAGACTGATTGACCATTAAAAATCGAATTTATAGTCAGACATCCTAAAACAGTGACAGTTTGCATTTAGCACTTAATGTAAACATCTTTTTAAGTAAGCAATTAATACAGTGATATCTTTTAATCTTTTGATCAATTAAAGAAAACAAACCAACTCGTTAACATTATCAATAGTTGACACTTCTTTCACACGTTCCCGCAATACCCTAGATCTGCAACGGCATGTTTGTAGCATGCAGCTGATTTCCCGTCCAACTGCAACTTGATTCCAATTAACACCTTCTCAACAGGGTACAAGCAGTGATCAGCCGACCGCGTGACATTTCTGGTGTACGCGACAGACTGTTCTAAAAGTAGCTGCACTGGAGTTGCTACGCAGAGGTTAAACTAGCCTCAGGGAAGAGATTTACACGGCCGCTTACCGCTTCGCGGAGGAGTTGCTGCTTAGAGGTTAAAATGCGCTGAAAACAACTGGGGGGGGGGGGGAATTTAACTGCCGCTGCTTAGAGGTAGGCGCTGCTTAGAGGTGCCGCTTCGAGAGGTTTTACTGTATGCTCTAAAGGGGATTTTCAACGGACGTTTGTTTAGGTTAGAAAAATAAAAAGCTGAATAATGTTGTAGGTTAAATTATAAATAAGTCTATGTTAAGACAAGCAGACGTACAAGGTTATGACAAATTCTATTGCACAAATATGTCTATGAGATTGCTAGTGTTAAAATGGCTTAAGCAAACTTGACGGATCTATGTTCACAAGTTGTTGTTTATACAATGGGTGCATGCAGAAAATTTGATTATCTAAAATGCATTTTGATCATTTTTTTTTACTCTTTATATTAAAATCCTTTTAAAATTGCTCGTATATTTCGTAAGGGGCCGTTCAGATTTTTCTTTTAATTGCCCCCATTTAAGAAACAGCTCAGGAAATGCGATGTTATAACGCTGTAATAAGAAAACCCGGTTCAGGTTCCCCACTCAATCCATTAGCCGAGTGAATGTTTCAAGCAAATTGGGTTTGTTCTTTTTGTTTAATATCATAGATTTATTCTTACTTTACATTTGGCTTGCACATGAATACCTTTGTCCTGTGCCTTTTCAAACTTTGGTATATGTTGCAATTCTCAAAGGACTTTGCAATATTTTCTTATTCATATAATCCTGTGTTTAGGTAAATACAGTGTCAGTGATATTGTTTAAAATTGTGGTCGAACAAAACTACAAAATAGTGTTGTTATTCTTAGGGGTTGGGGCGGCGGGTGGAGGAGAGCAGCGCTGGTACAGGAAAGTATGGCGGGCAGTCATAACCATCACTTACTTTGACTTGCGACTTGTTCAATCCCATTTCCCGTCAGCCTTTCAGAGCCTGAATGGGTAAAACGTAGTTCTTGACCATCAAAAATAGTTTTATAGCATGAAGCAGTTACTGACGAATTGCTGTTTCCTCACACTTTCGTCTAAATTGAATATAAATGTCATCAATGTATTTACCAAACTTGTATGTTTGGCTATAAGTTAAAAATTATTGTCAGCTGTTCTTTTTGCATTTGAAATACATAATTAGTAATGGCATGAATAGCACATGCTGGAATGAGGCACTTTTTAAAAAAACAAAAACAACAACAGAACATTTAGATCTTAAAACAAAAATATGAAAATGTGGGGAAAAGTGCACCTTGAATAACTCCTAGTAGGCTAGTTATTCGAAAAAGTATCTTTGACTTACACAAATGATTTTATGACTTCGTACACATTAACCTACGTAACTTACACACAAAAAAGAGATAATATTCTAAAGCATAATGTTGGTTTATTAAAGAAATAGAATGCTTTCCGATAATCAGTAAAATATAGATTTACCATAACCCAGATGAAAGCCGATTTAAATTCTTGGTGAAATATTTAATGGTCAACTGAGATGTACAGATAAAATTATTAGACTCTTAAATCATACAATATTCTATTTAACAATTATGTAAATAGTATTCCTGAACACTTCGTGGAAAAGCAATAAACTGGTAGAGTAGTGGATTGGACAATTACATACATATTATTACAGCAGGCAGTAACGTACATTTACGTTTGATTTACTTTCAAAGAGGTTAGATAAGACAAGGTTATCTTTTCGAACAGATAACATTTTCAATGTTACTCACGATGATGGTAAAATTGAGAAAAAAACATGTTTGCGCCTATTTAAAGGCGGTTTTTTCCAATTATGTTTAGTTTCCATGATAGTGATTAGCATTGTCCGATTTAGTGCACTAAATTCAAATTTACTATCCGAGCGTTTCGTGGTGCCTTGGGTGCAATTGGCTTGGTGTTGCGATGTTTTTTTACATTGTACAAACAGATGATCTTAAAATTCCCTTTCTTTTTTATTATTTGTAGAGGCTGCAATCGAAATCCCTGCTTTAAGTCATAGGGATTAAACTATTATCACAAACACCAGCCCGTGAATCAGCCAACCATGATCGACCTAAACAGATTCCGCTGTTCTCAAATCGGATATGACGCATCAGCTATTGTTATGGTAAGTTGGTGTTGAAAAAAAGCCACACCATTGATGTAACACATTTACTACAATAAAGAGAACGTATGTTGGACATTCAATGCCCCGCAGAGAGCATGCGTTTTAAACAAGACGATGACTGTCCTGGGAACTTAACACTATTTGAAACTATCGATTCATTTAACAAATAAGTTAGAGTAAGGAACCGTAACTCTGATCGAAACTAATGTATCCGCTACTTCCTTTTCTTCCATATTGTATTACAAAATGCATCGTTAACATTGTAATACTCGGTTTGTTTTGTTAAACAAGACTATCTCCAAACAGCTGCGAATTGCTTTAAATGCCAGTTAACTTTTTTATAACTGCAAGCGACACATTATTGTTGGAAGCTACAGAGTGAAAAGTGGAATAGTCGGTTCTTTACTCTGAAACAGGTGTAACAGAACAGCTGCTTTTTCCTCTTATTGCCTGCTACACTATCGTCCCATAAAAACAATACATTCCATTAAAGGTGCCGCTAATAATAGGTAAATAAGAAAAGGTCCTTTTAAAATTTCCACACATATTTAAATTGTATCTACCAGTAGACAAAGGCAAACAAGGTAAATGTAAATGTGACAAAAATACAGAGACGAGACATAACACACATAAAGAAAAACCATCAGTTACCGCCTTGAAACGGTCAATCGGCAAAAGGGCGGGTGGAGTGCTCCAACCTCGCACTTCCTGAAGGTTTTTCTAGGAAACAAACAATGAAACGCCTGTCCAATGTTGAAGTGCAGATAATCAATCGACAAACCAATCAATCATGTATTGTTCTCATTGCTTTAGTCCTAAACATGGTCTTGTTTGAAGTTTCAAAACAGCTACAACAAAAACAACAGTCAATGCTTTGAACTTTATAGGCCCAACTATAATTCCGAACAAAAGAAAATGCATGTATACTTCCAACCTGTCTCTTAAAATGCATTCAGTCTTAAATCCAATGTTTTTTAGTAAGAAGTGAAATATTTGATATTTGAAATAATCTGTATATTTTGAAACTGGATAGACTATCTATATTTATGTCAACTCGTGGTCAGTAAATCAATTATTTTCATTTTTCACCAGGGGCAACACTTCTGGTGATTATACTAAAAACACAATTTTGCAAACAACTCGATGCAAAAGAATCTTAAACTGGTGAAAGAAAAAGCACAAATCTGTTCGATGTTATTTTGTAGCAGCAGCCGTAACATTATTCTTCCTTTAATCTTTGTCATTAGGGAAGTTAGATGCAATTTATAGGCGGTTCATTTGTATATACAACGCACAAGGAAGAATGAAATCGTCGTCAAAAATTGGACAAATATACGTTTCAGGTTCAATCAGTTACGCAGCCAATAATTATATGTGATATGTTTGACAGCAGTAAACACGTTAAATTTACACAAGGGTTCTACTCTATTGCATGACACATAAGGAAGTAAGCGGGCAGTAAAACGATGTTAATGAACGATACTAAAACTGCTTTTTTAAATTTTTGCTCCGGTTTGAATTTGAATCTTGTTTTTTCCTTCCGTAAAAAATACTATGTCTTATAAACAAAATTCAGAGTCTCAAGATTTTATGTTAAAGGTGGTATACAACGGTTTGGGCCATATATATTTCTTTCAAACAACAATATAAATTAATGTTTCCCAAAACGGTCCCGAGAAATCCTATTTATTGATGTCTTACATCCATGTGAAAAGTCATTACAAACATGCGTTTTTTATCATAGCCACACAGCACAGTCAGCTATTTTAAAAGTAAGAAAACCACGTGACTCATTACTTTTCAGATCTCGCTATATCATCGTTCGGATTATCCGCCCTGACGTCGATGTCTATGTTTAACAAAAATCAACATAGATCTCAGTTGCAGATTTTGAAGGAATAAACATTAAGAGCGCTTTATTTCACTATTTGTACTGTCTGGCGTAGTGATCAAAATAGACCTTTCTTATTCTCAAGTGTGATCTTTTGCAGAAACTATACCACAATTTCCCCAAACAATTGTATGCTATTGTAGCATGATTTTAAAAAAGGAAAACTGCCTGCTACCGCCTTTTAACATTATTTATATTAAAAATTAACCATGTTTCTTTTAAATTTATGTGTATTCATATATAACATTAAGGAAGGCTTACCCTAATGAACTTCGGCCGATATCGATACATTCGGTTCGCGGCGGAAGCTTTCGTTTTTGCCCGGTGAAAAACGTAATTTTACCAAAAAACACTAAACTAATTGGTAATGTTTAGGTTAAGTGTTAAAATGGTTCAAAGTATGTTATAGAGGGAAAAAAAATGGGACATATATCACGTTTAGAGAGAAAATATTTTCAAAAATGCTAAGTTCCTGTCACGTGACGTTTTGGGAATTTCCAGTTTGCAAACCGAAACAACAAAAAATCCAATGTCACAAGAAAGTGATTTTCGAGGAAGTAGGGCACGTAAGCGTCCCACAATACGGAAACAACACAGTACAACGTTCTTAAGTTATTATCTTTCAGATGTTGTAATGTTAAGAATGATATAATTTTATTTTATACTTTGTCATTTTGCTCTCAGTGGTAATATCTCAGTGGGTAGTCATTTTCAAATCTTAATTTCTGAGGTTAACTACCTTGAAATATTTCAAACTGTTATATTTTACTCAGTTATGATTGTAGATGATATTTATGTATTCATTAGGGATGTACCTACTTTAAATTTAAAAAGGTAGGGTAATGTGACTTCGGCAAGTTTGGATTTTCGAGATTTTAAAGGAATTTTCATATACTGTTATTTACTTTTTTCACCAATATGATTATCTTTTTTAAATCACTCATGATATGAACTTTTTTAATGAGAACAATTATATCTGCAGTGAAATAATGCTTATTTGCATAGAAATTTGTCCAAAATCTTAAAAAAATAAACTTTTGAAATCTTGTACCATTGTATTTTTCCGATACACAAGAAGTCGAGTCTGGGAATAAAAAAAAAATGTGAAAATCCAAAAAGTACACGGTAAAAAGTTGTTTAAATGTGTATTTCAATTAGACAATGCAAATACATCACAAATATTGCAAGTTTTAGTAAGTGTGAAATTTTTCCAATTAGGGAAAGACTTCCTTAAATCCACTCAGTAATATATGGTTAAAACAAATGATACAGATCTAGGTTAGCTAACTCCTTCTTATACTGAACTTTATCCTGTACAGTATCTAGTACGACTAGTGTCTTATCTGAACAAGCGAATCAGGTCTGGTAATTCCCTATTTTCAAAATGAAGAACATATAAGTAATCCCCCTTGAAAGAAGGTATTTTCATATTGTTATATTTTGTATACAAATACTCTTATGTATTTTGTATTTTGGGTTTTACGGCACACCGACACTTGATAGGTCATACGGCGCCGAATACGTTGAAGTTTGAGGACAATAGAATTGTTTAATTGTTAATTTGTTACCCCATCTGTATCTCAATCAATTGGTTACAATATCATCATGTTGCAGTTAAAAATGTTAAAAAAAATTAAATTGTATTTTGTTTCTTCAGTAACTTTATATTTAATATCTTAGCAAAAGGATGTGAGAAGGTGGAATTTAACCAGAGTAGTGTCCCTTTATAAACGAAACGGGTGAATTAAAAATACTAAAGTCCGTGGCTGGTGGAATTTAAGACAAATAGTTCGTACTGCGAATTTTTTTTATGTAATATATATTTATCTTTGTTTGTAATAGGAACAATCCTTGGAGCAACTTGAAGACTATGTGATAGAGGATTCAAGTACAGAAGGCGAAGAAAAACCGCAACCGGAACGTCCACCACGATATGTAAGTACTAATGAAGTCCAATTAGAACATCAGGACTCTATTCCAACGCAAACACAGAATATTGAGTATAGACCAAACCATGTTTATGACTATATCATTGACCGAAGGAGTGACGCCGTAAACAACGCGCCACGGCGAAACCAAGCCCGGGAGACTGGTAAACAGCCTGGTTTGCTGAATAATTACGGGAAATGGGTGTTTGTTTTACTCATCGGAGTCGCTCTGGTTTCTTTGATCGTCGGGGCGGCATCTGGAACTATTTCTACACTGATGTTAAACAGGGTAAGTGACATATTTTTCGAGCAGTTTGTTTATATCTCAGTTAGAGACATTCTTTTCCCTCCCTTTCTGCATCTTTACAAGAAACGCGACTATACTGCGTTATCTATACTTAAGAAATGAAACATATTTTTCGGGCTTTGTGTATCGGAAAACATGCTGTTTCCCGTGCCATCCATATTGTGGCAAAAAAACTATGTTTCGGGCTATCTTCCTCTCGGTAAGAGAGTATTTCGAAAGTTATCTACGTCACATCAACAAACGACTTGTCCCTTGTCATAAAGCCTGTCATTTCTACCTAGCAAACGATGATTTTGAGATAAAAACGACAATATTTTGTGATTTGCATCATGAAAAGATATTCGTCAAACTTTATGTTAACTTAAAAATAATATAATTTAAAATATTAATATAAATAATAAACAGTTAACAACTTTTGTATGTATGGAACATTTAGACGGCGTCACGCAAAGTATATTTCAAAAAATCATACTAAGCGCTTTATTTTTCAGATGACAAAAATGTCAATACGAAGCATTTTAGTGACGTCATTTTCTGTCCTATATGTATCTCTTTAAGTAACACTATTTTCCGCACCAGTCTTTATCCTATAGGTCATCTATGTTGCAAGTGACCACAATGTTCCGTGTAAATCCTAATTTAAAAATCCTTCACGCAGTGACGCTTGTTATAAGCAAACAATGTATCCATGTAAGTAAAACCATATTGGCATCAGTACCAGGTTAGATAGACGTAATGTTAGTGTGCAGTAGTAGTGCAAAAGGATCTGGAAGTGGAAGCAGTAACTGTTGGGCGTTATCCATTTTGTGTAATGTCTCGTCTGAGCCTTTTTTATTGTGACTTCAACATAAAACTGGCGTATGAATATCTTTGTCTTCACCTTCGGATACGCACGCTATACTATTCCGTTTTACTACATTCGTCGACTATGGGTTTATTGGTAAATTTTCAGTCATCTTATTGAACTAAATAGATCAAGAATTGGCAAATCATACAAAATCCATAATCTTCATCGTTGAGACTAGAAGTATAATAAAAGGCTGTGCCATTTTGACAAGTCTGTCGAAACAATGAAAGAACGAGCTGTATTATTGGACTGAAATCTTCATCGTATTACGAAGCGACCAATGAATTAGCATTACCAGAAACGGCGAAAAGAGAACTAAATATCGCATGGGCGATGAAAAGAGAGTAACGGAATGGATCGGTCGTGGATGTCCGATGACGCTTTGCCTTACGGGTTTTGTAATTTAATTTACCTTGTAATATGCATATAGCCTTGCATTTATTTGATTAGAAATCGCTTTGTAATAATATCATTCTCAGTAGGAACACAGTTTATCATACGTCTCTGTTCTTATTAGGAACATTTGTAATTCGTGTCAATTTAATTAAGTTTTAGTTTAAAAACATATTAAACAAAGGTTTATAGTTTTTATAATATACGAACAGTTACAAAAAGTGTATGCTAATGGGCTGAGTAGTAAGTTCTTAAACTTAGATCAAAATCTCCTTGCTCTTTAATCAAGAACTGAAATGTCTTCGCCAAAGATTGTCTTATAACTGAAGCATTTTCAACTTTCTTTCGCACCCTTCCTCTTGTTTTAATGTACGTGTATGATGTAAGTTTTCACAGAAAGTTGGCCAAACTCCGTTTTAAAAGTGATGTCATTGTTACGAATACGTAGACATGTTAGTTGTGCCTTATAAATGTGTATAGGACTCCAAACCTCGTGTCTTTTAATGCCATGACTAAATACTTGAATTACAAGTAATAACAATGTTTTCATTATTTGAAAGTTTTAAATGGTTTTGTCTGTTGTTCTTTGTTTTGTTTTGTTTTTTGTTGTTTTCGCACCGGCACAAGTATGATCATATTGGCGACGAATTATTGGTGAAGTAAGACCCCAGACCTACAAGTGAGTAGAATCAACGGCGCACCAAAGGTTAGCTGGAAAACCTCCTCACAGGAAAAGTTCTTGCCTCGGCCGGGCCTCGAACCCACAAGCGGCGAGGAGATAAGGAGTTTTCAGTCGGCGATTCTAACCGCGTGGCTAAGGGCGCCCCCGTTTGATATGGTGTTGATAAGACATTTTATATACTAACGTATATGCATGGTACTAATACAGTCATAACTTATTTTGCTTATATATTTTCTATTAACACAGAAAGAGGATATTTCTCAACCAGGTAACTGTTTATATTGGTCTGTGCAGATTTTAATATCTACTGTTTAACATTTTAAATTTATTTTTGATACATTACCTTGCACACAATACCATACTAAATTTTAACATTTACCACTACAAAATTATCTGATTACCAATGAAAAGTCATCATTCATAAAAATAACATAAAACACGGGCGAAAAAAGAAATGTTATAAAACTGTTACCTAATATTACTTTTAAAGAACAAAGTCCGAATTAAAGAACAATCAAATGCCGCAATGACAACAAATATAAGAATTCAAGCATTTCTTATTTATCTAACTGATGTTTAAGGTTAATTTATACTTGCAATAACTACATAGAAATAACAGTGAAATGACAGCGTGTGTCTTCAATAATTTAACTTACTCCCTGTATAAAATATTCTAGCATCAATTTGGACGCCTTGGAGCGATTGCTCGAAATCATGCGGCACCGGAATACGTCGTCGTTCACGAGAATGTCCGGAAGTAACCGAAAACAGCCGATGCTCTGAGCCGACTGAAGAGTATGACTTATGCATGAAAACTGCTTGTCAAAGTAAATACACGTATCGTTAATCATTGTTTTCAGGTGGTATTCGACAATTTGTTTATATAAAATACATGTAACAATACCTTACTCCTGTTTGGTGGAACTTTGGCAAAATCTCTTCGTGAAATTATACATTCTTCTTAATAAAGACAATTATGACACTACCTCATTTGTTAGACAGTGCAAATTATGAATAGCTTTATTTCCGTATGTATTAATATGCACGCAGAGGACTTCTGTTAAAAACAGACATGGTCCTCAGAGCGAAATACCAGTCAAAAGGAGCCAACTTGTTTTTTTATTTTTATTTTAAAATAGCTAATTGTGCAGCGTGGCTCTGACAGGAAATGTATATTTCCTGTGATGAGTTGAATGTTATGCTTCACTTTTCACATATACTTATGGCAAAAATAAACAGCATTTCTTGGGACATTTTCGGAAAACTTCAATATATTTGAAATTTTGGATGTTTGAAAAACAAAGCTGTACTCCACACTGTTGGATACCATCTTTAATTTGTTGAGTTGTTGTTCAAGATAGTCAGAATATATGAACATAGAACAATTTATGATAAATATCTCAATATACTCTGACTTGACGTTCCATTCAGTTTCTGTACAAGCCTCTAATATCAAAATGAAAGAAGTGTATCAGTTGCCTCCCTTGTATTAGTTATCTCCCTTGTTGGACGGCATTTCCAAATACTTCCGATCAGAAATATTCTTAATTTTATTGTTGCTTGTTTTAAAGTATCGCTTAAGCCATTTTTAACTCTATAAAAAGTGGCCATATGTTGCACATGTTGCAGTTATAAGTGTTTCAAGCACTAATCATAAGTTTAATTATATTTTCTTCTTAAGTTATAATATACAAAATACCTCTCCAAAGGGGAGGTAAGAAGGTGGAATTTAAATAGAGTAAAGTAACTTTATAAACGAAATGACGGAACTGTCGGTCCCAGGTGCTACAAATGCTAAAGCTGCATCAAGTCCCGGGTTCGTTCCCCGGTCAAGACAAACTACAGTTTGAAATTGGTTCATCGCATTTGGAAAATATGGATAAAATGATCAAATACATGTCGTATTTCTGACTGCAAATAAAAACAATGTAAAAAGTGTTTTATTACAACCGTATAGATCAAAATTAGATTATGGCAGCATTGTTTACTGCTCTGCCAGGAGATCATATCTCCAGTTGCTAGACGTTGTCCACAACCTGAGCCTCCTGTAGAGAGCATTTATGTTGAAGCTAATAAGCCGTCATTATACCTTAGACTAGAGAAACTTGCGCTTCATATCAAGCCTAAAAATTCTGCATATAAGGCAATTTTCAATCCTTAATATGAACACTTGTCAGAGCGTAAACCAAAGGAAAATAAACAGTTTTGTTTGCGGATGTTGGAAATCATATAATAATCACATCTGAATTTAAATCAAGGTATGGAAAACAATGTATTGAAATATCCACCACGGTAATTTAAAACTTCAGTTATTGAGTTTACTTTTGTAAAAATAGTTAATCGAAGAAAGACCCTCTCGTCCTGCACTCAAGCTTACTCGAACAGCGCAACAATAACTGCATGAATTCTAAATACCTCGAAATATATACTGATGGCACGACTCTTATGTCGACTGTGCTTCCGTAAGTAAAATTCATTACATTGAACAAAAATTACACCCCGATTCTTCCATTTTTACAACTGACAATCAGGCTATTAACCTTTCTCTTGCATTTATTTCAAATTACCATGGTGATAAATGTTAAGTGTTTAATGACTCTTTGTCAGTTTTACAACCCATTAAAATTTCAGTTTGTCTTACCACCACATAAGGAAACAATTGTATTGACACAGGCCATACTAGGTCTAAGTATTTTAATGTCAGTAACATGTACGACCTATTTAAGACAGTGTCCGATTCTAAGCTTGTTTTCTTCCTGAACCTTATTGGTATTCTTAATAAGTTATACTTTTAACTGTTTATTATGCTATTGTTGTAAATTTTAAGCTGTTTATTAAGCTAACGTTGGTCTACGACGAGGGGATCCTGGAGGTCTTTGTTGGCTTGTCAGGATATTGATATATAAGTCGACCCTGACCAACACACCACTTTGGCCCTAAGTTGTGGGGTAGACGGGCGGGGTGCTGGTCCTGTATCCCTAATCGGCTAACCTCTCGGCCGGTGCTGGGTTATCTTTTACTCCCTTTCGTCCCACTTTCTTGCCTCCGACTTTCCACTCCTTTTCTCCTTTTTCTTCCTTCAAATATACCGTGTTCCGTAAACTCATTCTCTCATGTTTTCCCCTATTAAATATAACCCAGCTGCCGGTCGACACCCTCTTAACGGATCAATCTGGCATTTTGTATGCTTTATAGTATATTTTATGTCGGAGTATCGCATCCTGGTATCACTGGCGTTGGGAGGTCGGAGATCCACTCCCATAAGACGCCCCCTTGTTGGGCTCCGCGGTGGGTGGTGAGCCAGGATGCTGAATCATTATATTAAACTCCCATGGAACGAAAACGTAAATGCAAAGACCCGATCCCTACTTTATCGTCAGAAGATTCCGATATCGAAACACCTACAAGCACGTGCTTTCCTCTCATCAAAACAAATTCGAGTGTCTAATGGAGTCTCCATTGGACCCTAGAAAACCACCAAGGTCACCTGTAAAAGCACCTAAAATATAGTCTACAAGAATTAAGTTAAATAATCCCATGAATAATAGAAGCATTCAGTGGAACTGTTGAGGTCTTAAGGCCAATTACAAAGAAATACTTATTTTGTTATCTACGCTAAATCCTGGTGTGCTTTGTCTTCAAGAAACCTTTCTTAAAGACTCTGATAAATTTGATTTTAAGGGCTATACCTGTTATAATCATATACATACAGCTTGCGAGAAGGCATCTGAAGGATCGACAATAATTGTCAACTCCAAATTGCCACACTCTCAATTCGAACTAGACACCAACATACAAGCTGTTGCTAATCGTGTAACCCTACATAAAGTTGTAACTATTTGCTTTGTCTATCTTCCACCGAATTCAAATGTATCTAAAGATGATTTATATACATGTAATCTTATTAACCAGTTGCCTACTCCATATATACTCGTTGGAGACTTCAATGGTCATAACCCGCTATGGGGATGTTGTGACTTTAATAATATGGGCAAGACGATAGAAAACTTTATTGCCAATAATGACATATGTCTGGCCAATAATAAAAAGCCAACATACTTGCACCCCGCAACTGGGCATTATTCATCGTTAGACCTAACATTGTGTCACCCCTCTGTATATCTAGATTACACTTGGGATGTACACGATGACCTTTGTAGAAGTGATCACTTTCCTATAATTCTTACAAACTATACTTCGCTAATAGGCGACGATAATCCCCGTTGGAAGATGGACAGAGCAAACTGAGACCTGTTCTCAGCACTTTATTCTAAAGAACTTGTCCCAACTTGAATAGAAAATGTAGATAACAAAATTGTCGCATTTTCAAACACTTTGCACAATATTGCAGAAAGGTGTATACCTAAGACCTCGTCTAAATCAAAACTTAATAAGCCTTGGTTTAATGAAGAGTGTAAAAAATCGATTCGTAAACGTAGGGCGGCATTAAAGCAATTTGATGGTTGACCTACCGATACAAATTTTAATAACCTTAAAAAAGAACGGGCTAAAAGTCGCCGGACTATTTAATATGCCAAAAGATCATCTTGGCAAAAGTATGTTTCAAAAATAAATGGCAAGACTTCCATCAAAATCGTTTGGTCTGCTATTAAAAAGATTAGCGGTAAACCACCATATTCAACTGTTAACCACATTAAAACAAATCGCACAGTAGTAACAGATAAAAAAACATTTCGAACACATTGGCTGAAAATTTTGCCCAAAATTCCTCATCGGCTAACTACACGCCTCAATTTCAAACCTTTAAACACTCTGCTGAAAGGGAAAATGTTAATTTTAAATCTAATAATAACGAAACTTACAATCAATCATTTTCCTTGAAAGAGCTTAAAGATGCTCTAAATAAATCGCATGATAACGCTGCTGGTCCAGACGACATACAGTTTCAATTCTTAAAACATGTACCAATTCGATCTCTTAACTTACTTCTGTCAATCTTTAATGAAATTTGGATATCCGGTACACTTCATAAACAAGGTAAGGACCAAACAGATCCTTAAAGCTATAGACCTATTGCTTTGACGAGCTGTTTTTGTAAAACCTTAAAACGAATGATCAATAATAAACTTGTCTGGATTTAGGTGACCTTGGTCTCAGGGGTCGTTTACCAATTTTCATAGACAGCTTCCTTTCTGACAGAAATTTTCAGGTCAAGATTGGGTCCACCCTGTCATCTGTTCATAAACAGGAACAGGGTGTCCCCCAGGGAAGTATTCTATCTGTTACCCCTTTTAACATAAAAATAAATAATATTGTAAAAACCCTTCATGAAGGGGTTGACTGTTCACTTTTTGTGGACGATTTCGTTATTTGTTACCACTCTAAAATATATGCACAACTGAAAGACAATTACAACAGTGTCTAAATAACTTGCAAAAATGGAGCAACACTAACGGTTTTAAATTTTGTCCAACCAAAACCAACTGTATACATTTCTGTCAGAAACGAGGTCTTCATATTGACCCCGAATTGTTTTTGAATAACGTTCGCATTCCCGTCGACCAGGAAACTAAGTTTCTTGGAGTCATTTTTGACAGGAAACTGACTTTTCTTCCACATATCAATTACATCAAGAAGAAATGTCTCAAGGCTCTTAACTTGCTTAAATATTTATCCCATACAGACTGGGGAGCCGATAGGAAAACATTGTTACTTCTGTACCGTTCCCTAATTCGGTCTAAATTAGATTACGGGAGCATAGTCTATAGTTCTGCCAGGAGGTCCTATCTCCAGATGCTGGACGTTGTTCACAACCAGGGACTTCTAGCTCTAGGAGCGTTCAGGACCTCACCAGTGCAGAGCCTTACGTCGAAGCCAACGAACCATCATTATTTTTGCGTCGCGAGAAACTTTCTTTGCAGTATATAATTGAACTCGTGTCTAACCCCGATAACCCAACGTTTAATTGTGTTTTCAACCCTAAAAATGAAGAGCTTTAGGATCGATCACCTAAAGCCATCAGACCTCTTGGTTTAAGGCTAAAAGATAGCATAAACACATCAGGTATAAAACTCGATAACATTTCTGAAAACCCCACAATTGAACATCCACCATGGCAACTCCGTTCCCCTGATGTGAATTATGAACTCTGTAAAAAATAAACTAGATTAACTCATTCATATCTCCTGAAAAGAGAAGTTCAACCTGTATTTGTTCCTGGCCATTCAACCATATTTTGTTGCAGTGTATCGACACAGACCATGTTCGGTCGAAATCGGAATGAGATCAATATTCTTAATAAGTTATAAATTTTTAAACTGTTTATTTAGTGAACGTATACATTTTAAACCGTTCAATGTATAAACCTGTTTTCAATTATACTGCACTTTTTTAAGCCAGATAGATTTTTATATTTTTCTATATTTTACTCACATAGTTTAGTTTAGCCTGATTGTGCTATATTCACTTTAAACATTGTATTCGGCGCAGTATGCTGTTAAGTGTCGGTGTGCCGTAAAACCCAAATAATAATAATAATAATAATAATAATAATAATAATAATAATAATAATAATAAATAATAATAATAATAATAAGCTAACGTTGTAATTTCTTAAACGGTTTATTATATAATAACCTGTATTAAATTATTATTCATACTATTTAATCCTTATAGATTTTTATAATTCTATTTACGTCTTTGATTTTTAACCTGATTATACACTAAAACCCAAAATACATATACAATGTAAGAAGCACTGTGTTGTTGTGGTGTTGTTTTATAAGGTGTGCTGGTGAAACGTCAAAATGCATTTTATATGTTAGATGTACGTCGCCGAATAATCGCTATCGACGCTGTGCGTTGTTCTGTCATATCATATGATTATTAGTTAACATATATATATATATATATATATATATATATATATATATATATATATATATATATATATATATATATATTAACCATAGTTAAGTTGCCATGCTAATTTATTGCTTGATTTATGTAATGTCTATTCTCCATAGATGGTGTCTGGAAAACGTGGTCCCTATGGAGCCCTTGTGATGTCACATGTGACGTAGGTGTTCAGACTCGAACCCGAGACTGCCAGACCTTCAATGAGCCTGTTTTAGGCAGTACTTGTCCGGGGCTATCCTCAGTAGAAGCCAAGGTCTGCTACTTGGCTGCGTGTAGGCGTAAGTTCTATATTTGTTATCTGTGTTTTCCAGAGAAAGTGTTGTATAATAAGTCATGAAGTCAGTCCCTTTGTTTATATTCTCTTCCCCTACTTATAAAACCTTTACTATTATAGTATATAATGTATTTATGTAGCGAAAAACTTAATTCGAAATAATCATATTTATTGGTGTTAAGTTAAAATGATATTCTCAAAAGTCAGCTTGCTCAACTCTTATTGCTGATAGTTTCGCCAACCATCTACATACAGCCGTATGAAAACTTGTTTGTGTTGCTGGTGCCTTATTATGTCTAGAGTAATGAAACAATTGTAAATCTTTATACCATCGCATATAATAGTTGATCCCGGTATTATAATTAACAATTGTTCCTTATATATTTACTGATTGACGCATGCGCTGTGATGTATGGAAATATATCCGGTTAAATCACGAAGTAAACAAAACTGATCGCGTGTTGTATCTTGAATCACCAACCGTTGATAAACACTACAATAGCAACGAGGATGGACGTCGAAGCATTGCCGACGTTCGATTGTTCTGATACGTTCAGTATTTCACTCCGATAGAAAAGATGGCATCGAGTATTAAAATTGTATGTCACGGGGAAGGGAGTTACGGATGCTAAACAGAAAAAAGCGTTGCTGCTACACACATTAGGCATGGGAACACAAGAAATTTCTATACGCTGCAGGAGCTTCCAGGAGATGATCATGTTGACGAAAAAGCAAAGAAGGTGCTTACTGACTTTTTCACTCTGAAAGCCAACGTACCGCACGAGCGGCACATGTTCAGAAGCATGACGCTGTTGCAAACGGAAACGATAGGATAGACCAGTTCTTTACAAGCTTGAAAGCGATTGCAGAGAAAAGCTTATTGGTACATTATTCTTTAAACAACTTACTGGCATTGCCAGAGTCAATAAATCAAGAGAAAGGCTACTAGCATCGAGGCCAACATTAACAGTGAACGCAGTATATCTTACCGACAGAAGAAATCAAAGCATCGAAATGTCGGAAAGCCACTGGTGGCAGCCATTGAATGTTTCAACTGTGATCGATCAGACCGCATGGCTTAAGATCTAGCATGCTATGCAAATTACAAAAATTGCTGAAGGTGCAAAATGAAGGGTCATTGTGAACCGAAATGCAACAAAAAACAAGGGCGAATGCAACGTGGGGCTGAAGGAAAGCGGCATCCACCAGTCAGGCGGATTGAAGGTAAAGGAGATACAGGAGGAGTTCAAATTGATGATTACACGTTCAATGGTGGCTCACCTGGTGTCAATGGAAGTCCAAATAACAGTTGGCGGGCTTAACATACATATGATTATCTACACAGTAGCAACATGTAACATTGTAGGTCTAGAGACATTGGAGTATTTGAAGGATCAGCACATTTAATGTACAACAGGAGAAAGCAAAAAACATCTTTGCATATGATAGTGAAAGGCCATTAAACGGTGCTAGGAGTTTCACGACAACCGTTAGTTATGTGGACACTATTTTGGAAAAAGAGGAATTCTTGGTTCGAAGGCAAAGGGCAATGCTTGTTAGGCCGAGAGACTGCTGTTGCTTTGGGAGTTTTCGTTCAGAAGCTCAGGTGAACGATGGCAAAATGGACGCATCATAATACAATGAGCATTCTCAAACTGTTGATAGGAGTAGACAAATTCAAGAATTTCGAGTTACATATTCCTATAAATAAAGATGTTATACCAGTGGCGTTAAGAGGAATACCATCACCATGTTAACTAATGGAAACATTGGACAACCTACAAGAGCCGAGGAAGCGGATATCATTGACGGTCCAAGTGGGTGGGAGTCGCCACTTGGTTTTGTACCAAGATCTGATTCTGCAGTGCGGATGTTTATCGATGAGGCGATAGGTTACCGCAAATTAATGAGCAATTCGTTGATGATCTTGAAATTCGAGACCGAGACACTGAGGTTAAGGAAAAGGGGAAACTGTGTGCGGATAAGCACCGAGGTGCACGCGACAACAACATTCGTGCAGGTGGCGGCCAAGTGTTGGTGCGGCAAGAAGTAAACAAGTTTTCAACTAATTTCAGTACCAAACCACTTGTTGTTCAGACACATGGCAAAAGTGTTCTAGTTGAATCAGACTGCTTGCCTCAGTTTATGATAAATATCACTTTTTCGAACCGTAAGAGTGGTAATTAATAAAGTATGGAATCAAGTGCAAATCCAGATATAGAGGTTGCAAATGGTTCCTCTTAATCAATAACAGGAATGGGTAAACTTATAAGAACAGGTGGAGGGAAAGATAAGAAAGTAGTACTTCGAAGATCTGATAGAGTTTAAAAAACATCAAAGCACCAAGATTTTTTTAAGTAAGAAAGTAAGAATTGTTCAGAGCGAAGTACATGAAAGGGTTATTGTAGACAGACTGTATTGTTTCTCAAAACATTTGAAACTTTGTAGTGATTAGGTATAATTATGTACTTTTACTTTCTGTTTCATTGTTTTATCAATGATTT
The DNA here is from genome assembly GCA_007844125.1 of Sinonovacula constricta. Classification (NCBI taxonomy): domain Eukaryota; kingdom Metazoa; phylum Mollusca; class Bivalvia; order Cardiida; family Solecurtidae; genus Sinonovacula; species Sinonovacula constricta. Next base: position 38,195,059 of record CM017563.1, read on the forward strand.
GATTTTTCATCTAGTTATCTTGGTTCTCATTTCTAGCCTTATTATAACTGTGCTTAATTAGAATTTGTTTTCTTAAGGATGTGAACTTTTGGTGCTGATATTTAAGAAATTACATAAGGTAAACAGAATTTGTCTAGTTAAGATCCAAACGTATCAGGTGACAGTTGTTACTAGTATTTGATTTCTTTGGAAAAATGAAGGGATGGTCGATGCATTCCAAATACCATCGCATATAAAAGTTAATCCCTGTATTAAGGTAATTAACGACCATTCCCCATGTGTTTACTATTTGACGCATGCGCTGTGATGGTGATATGGCTGGCAAAGTCACAATGTAAACAAACCTGATCTTGTCTTGTATTTTGAATCTACAAACACACGTTGATAATCACTACACACGCCTTAAGGTCAACTAAAGCCTGCTGTCAATTTGCTGTTTGAATATGTGCATTCTGCACTCACTGTTATTAGTCATCCATACACAAGAATCTACACTTCTTGCAGCAGTGACATCGTAGGAACACGATTTATATTTAGTTGCAGCGTTTCTTGCAAAACAAAGCAACTTTAATCTTTTCTAAAACCAAAACATGCACATTAGAGAACACATTATTAATTTATTTGTCCATGATAAATAGTGTCCGGTGGATCGCACTCGTCCACACTAGACAGTTTCCAGCGGAGCACGCTCATCCACACCAAACATTGTGCGGTGGATCACGCTTGTCCACACATAAATATTTCTGGCAGCTCACGCGCGTCCAAGCTTAGCAGTGTCCAGAGGACCACGCTTAACAATATCCGGCGTATCGCGCTCGTCCTTGCTAGATAGTATCCGGGGAATCGCGTCGGTCCACGCTTAACATTATCCGGCAGATGGCGCCGTCCACACTTAACAGCATCCGGCGGATCGTGCTCGTTCAAGCTTAACAGTATCCGGCGGATCGCGCCGGTCCACTTTTAACAATTTCTGGCGGCTTACGCTCGTCTACCACCGTTTGGTGCGCTTTAAAGCCCCCCCCCCCCCCCCCCCCCCACCCCCTCAAATGGATATACTGCTTATAGTTTTCCGTTCCACGCCTAAAATCGGTCGTTAACTGTCATGTATGACTCTTTTTCTTGTCGCTCCAGATGGCGGTTGGTCGGCCTGGGGAGCTTGGGGCAGCTGTGATAGGTCGTGTGATGGTGGGGTTCAAATCCGCGCACGTCAGTGTAACAACCCTGCACCTTCTGTCCTTGGAAGCCCATGTAACGGAGCAGCCACAGAGGCAATGACATGCAACATGCAGGCTTGTTCGTCAGGTAACAGCGCTGATATGCGGACAGACAGACAGACTAACGGACAGAACTGTACTAACACACTAGAGAACATATTAAATTATCAAGCCTTTAGTTTCTTCTTATGGTCATTTAGAAATACCGGAATGGTAAAATTAGTGTGACAGGTTTGCTGTGAGCAATCGGAATTCTGAAAAAGATCTCAGATCTTTATTTTATTTAATGTCTTAATATATTTTAGGTTTGCATACACGCTTGTTTATTTTAAGTAACTTTGAATGCTGTCTGTAGTATAACCATTTTAAATGTGTTTTAGGAACCTGGTATTCGTGGCGTTCTTGGACAGTCTGCAGTGTGACCTGTGGGGGAGGAATCAGGATTAGATACCGAAGCTGCCCGGAAAACTCGCTCCACGGGACTACCTGTGACGGGGATTATTCCCAGGTGTATAGCTGTAACAACGGTCGTTGCTAACCAAGACGGTGTGTTAACATTTCCCAAATAGTAATAGATTGTGGGTGGAACATTTACATTACTGGAAACAGAAACAACAGATGCTGATCACAGAGTTGCGGGCAAGAGCTAGCTAATCTGGATCCAGAAAATACATCGTCTTACGCGAATGAGCAGGGTTATAAATATGCTACATTTCACGAAAACAACGGTGCTTATTAATAATTACAATGTGTAAATTGGTGCCTAGTACTTGGGGTGCTGTAACCCACCTGTCAGTGATATATATATATAGAAAACAACATTAAATCTTTTAATCCAGGTAATTTCACGACTACTAAGGGATAAGCTAGATGCACCAAACAGTTGTAAACTTATGTTAATCTGGCGTGTTATATATGAAATCTATTAAGTGATAAAGGAATACCTGGAAGCGTCGTTTTAAAATTTTAGCCAATGCCTTTCGAAAAGCTGAATTTGAACAAAGGAAAATAAACTAGCAGCACACATTTTGCATCTGCCTATACTTTCTCGTGGTCCATTTGATTGTTGGTTTGAACACTATGTGCAACATTTTATGCATTTTGTCATTTTAATTTTGTAACAATGGCGACGTTGCTTTTTTCGGATTGTGAATTTAGAAATCTATAGAAAATACCATGTTCCATTTGTAAACCATTTGTATTAACAAGTGACGTTTTTTTTGGTGGGTGTAGTGCTAGATGACAACTATTTCCAATATCCATTTTCTGTCTATTCTTTTTTAACTAGGTAGAATGTTTCAACTAAAGATAACCACTCTTGAATCGTTTAATTTGCCTACTTTGTATTTTATTGTACAGCCGTTAATAACATCATTTTCATGCTTTACCCATGTCGTTTTTTCCGTGTATGTATGTACAGTGTATGTATATAATCTGTATAGTGGTGGAGAGCTACCTTATATGCTGTAGAGTTTTCACTTAGGTCGCTTTTATGTTTTACGAATCTTTTTCATTTGCGTACATAACCTGTATAATAAAGAAATAAATAGATGTGAAGTTTCTGTGAATACCCAAAACTATGTGTCATGTTAGTCTCAATTGCTAGTTTATTTATCAATATCACACTTTCACGTAAAAAAAGTTTTGTTTATAAATAGGGCTTTTCCCGAATTCTTCAAATTTCACAGAATTCTCCCTTTTTATGTACAACCGTAGTGTATGTCGTCTTAGATACACTGCTGTACAATGTGTATTCAATATCTTACTTACTTTAATAATGTAGTATATTAATTATTTTACTTAAATATATAGATGTAGCAACATTTACTGTTCAACAATAACCTTACTTTCAATATTTTCACGCATTTTCTGAATCTTTAATTAAATAATGCAGCGTTAACTCTTAAAAGATTCCACAAAACAATATTTTCTCTACAAACACTCTGGAAACATTACCTTATCACCATCCTTTGACGAATCTCATACATGTACATGAGTGTTGTAATATATTTCTCTACGAAATATGACATGATTTTGTTATTATTATTTCCCATTTTCGGAATGAATGTTTTTGTTTTCTCATTTGTGGGAAGGTCTTTTCATACACTTTATATAAGATATGTAATAAATTCTATTTTTAATTTGATTTTTTAAAGCGCTCAATCTTTAAATTCTTATCGCAGTCAATAAGATTCCATTGTATGCATCAGTCTTAAGTGTATTTCAAAAGTCTAAACAGTAGAAAGTACTAGAAACATCTTTGGTTTACTGCAGGAAATTTACAAATACCTACCCACAATGGAGGTAGGACGGTAGGATTTTAATAGTTGGAGTCCCTTTACATACGACAACATGAAATAAGTTGTTAAGTTAACAAATATGAGTCATAAATATGAACGATTTAGTTCTTCAAGCCTTGTTAAAAGTATCACCACAAATTGGATTTACATGCACACCTGTCTATGCGTACCTTAGTGACTGTCTATGGAATTAATTTTAAGTATACTATTCTATGCATATTGGTCATACCCACAAAAGCAACTTTTCCCCTTTTTATAATTGAGATTTAATATGCCATACTAGGGTGTCGATAGATCAAAGGCATCAGGCAGAATTTCGATTATAAAAATCATCTAAACAGATATGGAAATCTTAGCTTCAGCTCAAAGGATAAAACGCCACACATAGATGGTGAGTAGCCATTGTTGGAGCCAAGGCTTCATGGTGTTTGTTAGTCTGTTAGTTTGTTGTTTATTTCCAAAACCCTTTTAAATAACTTGTTTGTTTACCAGATTACCAAAATATTTTGTATACTGTATTATGTTTACTATAAAGTAAATAGTCGCTTATAACTCTGCATATAGTAGTTTTGTACCTTTGTACCTTTTACGTTCTATTAGCATTTTATGTATTTTAAATTCATTACGTCTTTATTGTACAAACATGAGACTTAAAAAAATACTTGTCCGCTTTTTGAATAGAAAAACAATGAATCTTTATATATAAAACCTGGTTCACGCGCTCCAGACTCGTGCATCCTGAAAGTCTTTCTCCATGACAGACACATAAAATAAAAATATCCATCACAGTTAGTCTACTCACAATAACCATCGGTAATTTGTCTCGGCACCTAAATTGTTCATTGAGAGGAATCAAAAACAAAGCCATGACGTGTAAGTACAAGTAATTTTTATGTCATACGACGAAAAGTAGTGACGTCATTTCAAACAAATATGTACACTTTTTATCAATGTATCAAATATTAGCTAGGTTTTATGGACATGACTTTTGAAGATGGGATTGTATAGGCCCTTACCATGGATATACCATGATCTATACAATAACGCTAGAAACATGATAGTTCTACTTTCTAGAACGAAAGTGCTTTTCGTGGATAAAGGTTCACTTACATTTATTCAAATAAAAATAGCAAGGCCTTATAATTTCATTGGATGGCAACGACGCTTGACTTTAAATTGTGCCATAAAATTTTAGATTAATGCTAAGGACGAGTGTTTTCAATATTAAATGATAACAGGGATTACTTTTGTCAGATGACAAGTGCATATTGCTATTTAAAGACAAGATTGATTTCTTTCAATTAATGGCATTGTTTCGTAATTTCCTGGCAAAAACCTTGATTAGTCTAGTGACAAGAACAATTTAATTTCAGAAATCCTACGTCAACAATTGAGATGTTAAGCGGAGGTTTTGGGGCGAAAACATAAACCGAAATACCTGGTTTGGCATTGTTGGGAGACAGATCCCAATATATTCGCGGAATCAATGTCAGAACATGATGGACTTCTGCTGTGGCATTGTTTTGATACAGAACCAGATGGTTCGCAGGCCCAATTTGGATACAGAACCCGATATGGTTCTCGGAACCAGTGTCAGAACATGAGGGACACCTGGTTTGGCCTTCTTTGAAGACAGAACACGAAAGGGTTTGCGGAACCAGCGTCAGAACATGATAGACGCGTCTGGTTTGGCATTCTTTGAGAACAGAATCCGATATGGTTTGTGGAACCAGTGCCAGAACATGAGGGACACCTGGTTTGGAGACATAACCCGATAGGGTTTGCGGAACCAATGTCAGAACAGGCTGAACTTCTGGTTTGGCATTGTTTGTAGACAGAACCTGATATGGTTCGGGGAACCAGCGTCAGAACATGAGGGACACCAGGTTTGGCCTTCTTTCGAGACAGAACGCGATATGGATTGCGGAACCAGCGTCAGAACATGAACACCTGGTTTGGCATTGTGTAGAGACAAAACTCGACATGATTTGCGGAACTATCATCAGGTTATGAGGAACATCTGTTTTGGCCACTTTGGAGACAGAACAGGTCTGCGGAACCAGCGTCAAAAGATACGGGACATCTGCTTTGGCTTTTTATGGAGACAGAACGCGATATGGTTTAGGGAACCAGCGTCAGAACAAGATAGACGTCTGGCTTGGCATTCTTTGGAGACAGAACTCGATATGGTTCGAGGAACCAGTGTCAAAGGATGATGGACATCTGGTTTGGCATTGTTTGGAGACAGAATCCGTTATGGTCTGCAAAGCCTGCGTCAGGGCATGAGGGACATCTGTTTTGGCAACTTTTGGAGACAGAATCCGATGATTTGCGGAACCAGCGTCAGAACAGACCAATCTAAAGCACAATGTATTAAAGATGCAGCGTATTCGTCATGAAGCTCGCTCTTCCACGGTGTATCACTTTTGAAGAAATATGAGTAAGAAAGCAATGTCTTTTTGGTCGCTTAAAACGGGGAGAAATGTGCACCACGATTTAAGCATACAGCTGAACCAGTTCTCTGGAGCGTTAGCGTTAAGCTATGTCTACAAGAAAACATAAAGCTTTCAATAATTTGCTATTAAAACATGCCATTTTGTAATGATTGTTTTAAGAAAAACTGCCCATCATCAAGACAAGACTATGAAGTGAAAACTCATTCGAAAAACGCCATAACGGAGGTAAACTATATGTTTAAGCAATGGGTCAAATACCATTTTCTTAAAAAATAAGGAATAATACGGATACTCTTTTAAACAAAGGAAATAAAACGAATTTTATCATTATACATATTTGCGTTGAATGACAAAAACGGATTTATGTAACAACACTAGCGAATGCTTTCGCATAATATCTGACCAGCATTTTTATGACAAGAAGGTTTACTTAAAAACAAATCAATACGCATCTTCATTTGAAGGCAAGCACCTTCGTAAACAGACAATACAGCTTTTCTTTTCGCTTTATGGGTAAACGGTTGTATGACCAGGTGTTATGACAATCTGCCAAGTTTCTGAATTAAAGATGCAAGTTAAATGCTCACATGAAAAGATGAGACAAAACATAAAGTTAGAAAATTCGACTGTATTGCTCAAACCGGTATATGTATCGCAAATAAAACGTAAAAGATTGTCCCATCTATGCGGAAGCAAGATCATAAATAGTCGAATCTATAACTCTAAATCTACAACATATTGTGAATACACGCTTATTTCTTCTTCACTGCAGTATTCCAGCATCACCCCACACGTTTACGTGTATATTTCAATGAAACCATGTGCGTGTTCCTTTTTATACTTAGGTTAACAAAATGTCTTTTCAACGTTAGAACTAATTTCCTAAATAATTAGTTTCATTTAAAATTAGAACTTCAAAGAACATGGGAATTCAGCATTTGAAATGTTACTGCTTTTTGACCTGATATGTTCCTTAGTACAAATGCTCACTAAACAACAACACTCCAAATCATTTGTAGATATCATGTTTTGCATTTGAAGGAATCTTTGCGAGATTTTTCTTATGGAATAGGCAAGACTTTAACTAGTAGACAGCATACAAGTTGTTTTACAAATGTCTTACATTTATCCCCTTTCATTATCTAAACCTTTTGAGAAGTTAATTTTTGTCAAACTTAAGCTGCAACAGGAAACCAGACTTTATAAACTGAACATATTTGTTGCCTACAGAATATTACCTTGTTATATCTAGAGTTACAATTGCCTTAATAGGTTTTAATTAACTTTTTCTTTTTCAAAACTCGGATAAATGTGTAATGTAGTGTTTTAACAAAACATCTAAGCCATATCTTTCTCTTTATTGGTCGCTTTGATTTCAGTCAGGTAATAAAGGATTAAACATTACAATCGAAAATTATTGTAAAAACAGACCAACATGTGCGTAAATAACTTATTACAATATAACATAATAAAAAGGGAATCTTACATTTTTTAATCAAGTCAAGTTTTTACAATTAAAGTCTATTTTTAGATAATCATTATAACTAATATATATTCTTTTGTACTACTTACTATAACTGGTATATGACCCTCACGGTCTATCTATTACTTTAACTAAGTACAAGATCTCTACTTTTATCACCATTTTTGGAAAAGTTACAGTATTTTTCTAATCATACCCTCATATTCGCGACGATTGTCATGGAAACCATAGGTTTTCATATAGTATAGCCAAAATCTCTTTTTTTTGTGTGTACAATGAGCGATTTTGGTTTTGCACACCCTAACGAATATTTTAGTACTCCTGTAATAAGTCTAGGACTGTGCGGTCACGATACCTAGCTGCCGGGCTATCTCGCTTGCTCTCCTTTAATGACAAGGAAGTATTCAATGTAGAAGGGATAAAATCACGATCAATTAATTGTAATCATAGTATTAATAAGACTGATGGGCTAGTGTAAGGTGATTAAGGTGCGGAAATTTATCTTACCCAGGCAGTTTTACGCAGTTTATTGAAATCAGTTGCAAAAGAAGGTACGTGTAAAATCATTTGTATGTAATTTCAATGTTATTATGTTAAAACTTTTGATTTTATTATCGGGACTCTCTGTTTTATATAAGGCAGTTGTTTGAGGTAAGGATATGTAGTAATATGTATGAGATCATGAGATTATGGAAACTATTGATTGTGGACTTTACCGATTAAAGTTACTGTAACTTGTCTCTCTATGTTATAAAATATTAATATTGTAGAGTTCAAATATACCTTATTCATACACACATACATAAAGAGTGTTGGCCAACAAGTTCTAAAGACTGAACTTTGTTCAGTATACCTCTATAAGAAACCTCTATAATACGTGCTTAGGGTGTAATTTATTATTACCCAGCCTTTCTCAATTTTCTATTTTGTGTATCTCCTCTGACCTCTCGGAAGGTCTTACAGCTGACCTGCGGTGCGCCGGTGTTTCTACCCAGACCTTTCTCCACCAAAATAGCTAGTCGTTGCTATAATAATCATAATTGGTAGCTGCGATGTTTTTCAAAACACAAATTTATTGTGTATGTTTGCGAAGGGTGGCAAATGACAGTCGCGCTGCCAGTTAGTACCCACCTTATTTTCGGTTCTCATCCATATCTTGCATATTATTTGCAGTACTTCAATTAACGTTTACTATCTTACAGATATATACTAGAATGTGTCCCGCGTGACTTTAACAAGTGCAACCATAAGATCAAGTTCATAACAAATATCACAATTATCAGAAAATGCTACACACGCCACATATTGCTGTTGCATCCATAACATGTCATTTTTAAAGACATAGACGATCTGATATGGGTGGATACTGAAAATATTAAACAAGTTGAATGAAATTATACGAAACGAGGCTCTGGTTTCATTTTAAACAACGAGTTTAATATTTTCAGTATCTTATGAACACGAATATTAGATTCTATTTATCACATAACCAAAACATCAGCTGTTTGGGGTTTGCAATGCATCATCTTTTTTATAGTATGGCATTGACGTATGTAATTCGGTTTGGAAGAATCCGCACAAAAATAGTTCCACTCTTTACTCGACCATTTTCCAAAAAAAAATTCGTTTATAACATGACTCAGATGTTATTTTTTATTAATTAACATGAAATTGGCAAAAAATGCATAAAACGGCGTCAACAAAGTGATCAGGAAATGGCATATTCACTACACATACTTATTGACGTTAAACAACTATAACTAACTAGTGTCATACCAAAGATAACGCATGAGGGTTACCTCACGCTCGCGCGGAAGGTTATGTGATAAATTCAATTATACTTCGTCAACCTCGCATAAACTTAATTGTATGTACAGCTTATCAAGTTCACCGCAAGGTCACATTGTAGGCCATTGCATCTTTGATGGCATATGTCGTCAGTTCGAGTCGTATATCCTGTTTATTGTAGAAAGTGACAAACTAGAAAAAGAAAAAGAATTTGCTAGCGTGAAGTTCACATTATTGTTTACAGTTTCTTATAGTCAAATACGTTTTATGAATATTGCTATCAATCTTCCAGAGATCCCTGAAAGCTATCAGCGTGTAGACAAAGTTGTAACATAAGACTACGCGCTCCATCATTTTGTTTCGATTTAACTTGGATCGATTTAACTTGGATAGGTCGATACTTTCTCCATGAGTTCCCAGTGTGCGAGGAGAAAGTAGGCGGGGCTACATTTAACTCCAATCTCCAAGACACCAAGCCCGTGTATCAACAATGATCGACCTACAGGCCTTCCGGTGCTCTTCTGCTGACTTCGATGCCATTATTAAGGTTCGGTTGTGTTGAACTATTGTCCTTATAGTCGTTAGTTTCCGCGCCCAGTTCTGTTTAACTTTTCAAAGTATTTGAAATAATTAAACCTTTGTTAAATTGAAATAACTGATGAAAAATGGCTTATGCCAAATGTCGCTCTATTAACCTCTGCGACCCTAAATATATAAATGGACAAAAAAAGGTCAATTACAATACCGCTGTTGGTCCATTATTGATGTCTAATTTTCATCTTTAATGCAAGACATGTCCAAATATGTTAACACGGGGTTTTAGTTAACTAATATTAGAAATGTCGTGTATTTGTCAAATGTCAAAATATAAGCAATGTGAGTTGACTACATACCTTTCCAATTCCATTCTGTAGCTCAAAACCAAACTTAAATATAAAATCAGTATTGACTAGCACAGACGTTCAAAGCAAGCGCATTTCGGTATCTTAAGGCAACCTTGATCAAAACGAAAAGATATAAGATTTTCTTCAATATACGAATTTGATTTGGGGCATTTATATAAGTTTTAATCACAAAAATAATGGAATAAATTAGTTTACCTCTAGTAAGTGTGTCAAACGTGCGTATGTGTACATGCTTTTATTTACATATTGTGATGCGTTACGGTTGGACACCCACGACTGATCCGTTCCGTTACTCTTCATTTATCTCCCGTAGAATATTTAGTTCACTTTTCGCCGTTTCTGTTAATTATATTTCATTCGTCGATAAAGAGTTCAGTCAAATGATAAAGCTCGTTATTTCATTGTTTCGAAATACTTGTCAAAATCGTCCTACTTCTAGACTCCATGCTCAGGAGTATGGATTGGCCAATTTTTGTTTTATTCATTTCGATAAGACGACAGAAAATTTACCAGTAAACCAACAGTCGACGAATGTAGTAAAATAGAATAGTCGAGCGTAAATATCCAACGATCAGCTAAGCTATTAGATACTATTTCTCGGTAGAAAATATTCATATTGTATACGCGACATGGGTATATGTGATCAGGAGTACAGTGATTGGTACGAATGTGACGCAAGTACTGCTATATGTATGAAGTTCAAATTAGATCGGTGTTGCTTTTTTGCTGTGTTACATTATTTTCATAATATTGGTGAAGGTTAAAAGTAGTAATGACAGTTAAGTTGTGTTTGGGAATAGTCATACACATTGCTAAAACAAAATATGTGTTTTAAAAAATAATTTTATCGTTGAACGCCACTAGCCGTGTTAAGTAGTCACTAATTAATAGTGAAACTCGATAACGAAAGTTTAGTTGTGTTAGATAGTAGTCAGACTCGTTGTTCAGAATTTAGTATAACTGTTTAATTGTAGTCGTTCTTGAACGTTAAGTTGTGTTGAATTGTAGTCGCATTGGTTCTTGAACGTTTAGTTGTGTTGAATTGTAGTTGTATTGTTCTTGATCGTTGCGTTGTGTTAAATTAAAGTTTTATTGTTCTTGAACGTTGTGCTGAATTGTAGTTGTATTCGTTCATAAACGTTGCGTTTTGTTGAAATGAAGTTGTATTGTTCTTGAACGTTGCGTTGTGTTGCATTGTAGTACTATTCGTTCTTGGACATTTAGTTGTGTTGCACTGTAGTCGTATTCATTACTGAACGTTGTATTATGTTAAACTGTAGTCGTATTCGTTCATGGACGTTTCGCGGTGTTGAATTGTTGTCGTGTTTGTTCTTGGACGTTGTGTTGTGTTGAATTGTTGTTGTATTCATTCTTGGGCGTTTCTGTTAAATCATGGTCGTATTCGTTGTTGGACGTACAGTTGTGTTACATTAAGGCAGTATTCGTTGTTAGGCGATAAGTTGTGTTGAGTTGTAGTCGTATGTGTTCTTGGACGTTAAGTGTGTTGAATTTAGTCGTACTTGTAGTTTGAATTTACATTGCGTTAAAGTATGATTGTATTCTTGAAACGTTAGTTGCGTGTTATTTTAATCATACTCGTCGTTGGACGTTCATTTATTTATTTATTGGGGTTTTACGGCACACCGACACTTGACAGGTCATACGACGCCTAATACAAAGAAGTTTAATGTGAATAGAGAATAATCAGGTAAAAACTAAACTATGTGAGTAAAATGTACATAAATACAAAAATCTATCAGGTTAAAGCGTATAGCTGTGTTGATGTAGGGTCGTATTTCTGTCGGTATTTAAGTGTTTTGTGTTCAGTTGTAGTCATACCAGTTGTATTACATCTTAGTAATCGTTTTTGCATTTGTTTCTTAATTTGCCAGTGTTTTAAATTGATAACGCGGCTGTGAATAGGTCTTCGCTAAGAACATACTGTACCTTTACATCGACTGGTCCGAACATACATAGGAGCAAAAGGAATAAATTTCAGAATTGACAAGCGTGATAACCTTTCTAACAATGCATACAGTGCATTCAAACTATCCTATCATATTTTAAGGCGAGTAGCGAACATCAGGATTTATCAGTTTAAAAAAAAAGTTATATTTTCATTATGAACTTAGGGTTATCAAATGGGGATTAAAATGGAAATAATTTGTTTACTTTTGTATTAAGATGCAGGCAGATAAAGATAACTTTGTTTTATTTGTCAGCTTAAACCAATATGTTTAATATGGGCTGTGTCACTAATGAAAATATCTTTAAAATTGTTTCTCAGCAAATGCGAGGTTAGTGCTCTACAAACTGGTCTAAGCACTATATGTCCCAAAGCGACACCTGTTCTTTTTATGTACTCTTGTAATATCACCTCTCAGTGTTTTACCACATTAATATACATTTTCTGTCATTAGGAATACATTTGTCACGATAAAATACGAGTGTATGTGCTGACCCTTAAATAAACCAGTTGTCAGTCAGTTATACCTTTGTCGAGTGTTATCAGTTTACTATATATGGTGTATTACTATCATTTCTTTGAAAAACTTTCGTTTATACATTGTTCCTCATGTACCTCTGTTACCAAGAAAGTGAGATAAGTGATTCATAAATCATTTAAACACACAAGGAAGATTAATCGAATCAATCATAGGCGTTCATGTAAGATCTGGAGATCCTCACCCGCGGAACTATTTCACCTAAGCGAGCCCGGGAGAGTTTCTCTTGATGTATCTCCCCCACCCCACCCTTGAGGGCTGAGATGGCCTTAATAGCCCCTGACAGATAAAAACATATTTGGTACGAGTAATTCATATAAAATCGGATATATATTTGAATTTCGTGTATGTTATTAAGGAAGATTATGATACAAGTGAGCGACTAGTTATCGATATTATATTAATATATATAATTAGATACACGTACTTGCCAACACAGCCTAAGTTTGTTACTTTTTACGTCGACAAGAAGAACACTGAATATCTCAAACATGCACGTAGATTAAAAAATAAATGAACTACAAATTGACATCATTTAACAATATCTCAATAATATTATCACGCTTAATTACCTTTAGCTAAATGTAAATGCTGATTTGGGATGGTTATTTTTTATCTTTTTTTTTTTTTACTTCTAACCGTCTTTAAAGATTGTATCCTATCACATACAAACATGAAGATTTAACCACTGCTTTGTGCAATTTAAGCATAATTTATTCATAAAAACACATACTTAAGTCTTAATTAAGATTTTGATATTGTTGGACAGTGCTTACTACTTCTAATTCTTTTCAATGCTACAAAAAGCGCAATAGAGGTCTCTGCTAAAATAGATATCAACGTTAAAGCGGATTATCAGTATGGCGATAAAACGTGATCTCAAACGTAGGTGATCACATGGTATTCATAGTTTAAATGACAATATAACGTGACCTCAAACGCTAGTGATCACATGGTTTCTAAGTTTAAAAATAGCTATCTCTGCAGCGTGGCTCAGATAGGAAGCACCAATTTGCAATGACGAGAGGTGATTTATGCTTGCCAGTTTACAAAGATCTCAGGCATCGATGAACAGCATTTTTCAAAACCTTTTCCGGTAACAATGACTTATTTGGTTATTTGATAAAAAAAGTTTTGGTTCAAACTGTCCGATACTATCTTTAACCAGGCGTCATATTAAATAAAAAATTATGACAAGTATGTCCTATGAGTAACAACTTGTACTGACATTTGAAAGTGCTCAACAGAAAGGTAAACATGCTTAAAGCTGTTATCCTTCTGCATCTTCGGATACCCACGAACGATCCATTCCTTTACTCTCCATTCATCGCCCGTGGGATATTATATTTCATTGGTCGCTTCATAATCCGATGAAGATTCAGTTCAATGATAAAGCTCGTTCCTTCATTGTTTCGACAGTCTTGTCAAAATGGCGACGTCATTGTTATACTTCTGGTCTCCACGCTGAAGAGTATGGACTTTTTGTAAGCAGTATTATGATTGGCCAATTCTTGTTCTAATCAGTTTGATGAGACGACAGAAAATTTACCAGTAAGCCCACGGTCGACGAATGTAGTAAAACGTAATTGGGTATCCGACAATGCACTTCCCGAGGGGGTTCTCAAAAACCTAAACTGAAAACAGATCTATTTAAACAAATCTGTTTCAAATTTTTCTGGGACCTAGGAGCATTTTTTATGGATGTAAAAACAGTCAAAAAATTTTTTATCTGAAGAAAAAGAAAACTGAAGTCTGCAAAACTCACGCTTATAAGCTTAGACAGCCCCAATGTATTTTAAGAAACCCTATATAGACTTGCTATAAATAAAAAAGTAAGACAATATCCTATGAGCACTGCCACATATACCAAAATTTGAAAAGGCACAGGACAAAGGTATACTTATGTAAGCCAAATGTAAAATTAAGAACAAATCTGTGATGAGTCATTATCAGAAAGAGCAAACCCAAGTTGGAACGGTCAGTCGGCAAAAGGGACCAACCGATTTGACGGAGCTCTAACCTCGCACTTCCTGAGGGGTTTCTAAAATGCAAACAAGGAAAATTTTCTAAGTTAATCTCTAGCTTTCTGCCTTCACCTTAGGTAGGTTTTCAGCCTTTTAATGGCAATAGCCGAGTCATTTTAATGTCCCTCGGCTGGAAGTGTCCTGACTTCTCAAGTTATGTTGCAGTTTTCCCTCCAGGTCTGCTTAAATTAGTATCCATCTCACCCCTGTAACGTGATGAAAACGCTGTCATTCTGGCTCCTCTGTTGTCTATGGCTCTATCTACAAACCTGTATCATTCTCTGACGTCGGCTTGTTTGAATAACGCCCTTTTCTCAGTTTTTTGTTTCTTGTGCCAAAATCTTACTTTATTACGTTGCAGACAATTGCAGGAAGTGTATTGATCTTAATGCCTACATCACCTCACAGATAGACCTGCAATATGGCTTGCCACTTCTTTCTTACTGTGCTCATTGGCGTTTTTTTTCTTTTGCTGACCGTTGCTTCGTTTCTTGCAGTTGTTTTCTCGGTTTTTGTTGCCTGGTAGGCGAATATAACACTTGCAGTTGGTCTTCAGAAACGTCGATATTGCCACCTTTATCTGCCAGTGTCCACCGCCATACCAAATTGATTTTTGCCGTGTCCATTATACTTAACATGAATGATGTCAACAAGAGCAGACTTGGGCCCTGTGAATTCTGAGCCCTTGTAGGTTCTTGCTAAGTTTGCCACAATAGCAACGTGTATCCACAAAATATATATGCAATATTTATTGCAAGAGTCAGCGTCTTGATTCCGATGCTTGAATCGGGAGAATATTATTCCCTCTCTCTCCTTCTCTCTCTCTCTCTCTCTCTCTCTCTCTCTCTCTCTCTCTCTCTCTCTCTCTCTCTCTCTATCTGTCTATCTCTCTCTCTCTCGGTATGCTGTGGGCTTATCTTCTACTGGCGTGACTGGTTGGGTAATTGTTTCCTTTCGGAAAATATACACTGGGTCACTAGCCCTCTGAACCCATGGATTAGACTGTTCCAAATAACTACTAGTTAGTTAACAGTTAACAAAAAGGCATCAGTGGGTGTCCGAGGTCTAGTGGTCTAGACGTTGGACTTCGTATCGGAGGGTCTCGGGTTCGAACCCCGAAGCTGACCACGTGATGTTAGTCCTTTAGCAGGACTATTTACTGCACATTGCTTCAGGTACTCAATACCTGAGTACTGGTTATGCCCAGGAAAAGGGCAGTCGAGTGAGATAAATATAAGCTGAAAGAACTTTTTCTTTCTTAATCCACTGTGAATAAATAGGTTTAAACTAACAAGAAAACATAATTATAAAGAATACAGTGTTCACTACTTTTTGAAGGTACACGGTTAACTCTGTTAATAGCAGGGTGATTCTCTCACATTGATGGCATATCGCTAGTAGTGATGTGCTGATTATCGCATAGTTGCCGACATCGGTTAGAAAAAACTAGCCCGACGCGACAATCGATTACTGTATGGACGAAAGCGACGTCGCGGTAATTCGGATTTTTTTACCGTGCCAAAGGGAAACAATCCAAACAGAAAAATGACAGACAAAGGCGAGGATGAAAATAACAATGAATCTTGTCTGCGTCCCCACCCGGGAAAAAAGAAAGTCAGTAGCATGGGACTACTTCTTGTTCCGGCAAGATCAAAACGGAAAGCTGGATACAAGCGTGGCGATATGCAAAATATGTTGCAAATCCTTTGCAAAAAAAAGGTATGATTTCGGACGAACATGTTTCGGATAGTATTTCTAGTAATAATCAGTACACATGTAGCACAAATGATATAAATGTATGATGATGGCATTTTCAATCACATCTCATTTTAATAAACTGTCCAAAATATAAATTCATGAAAATTTATTCTTCTTCTAAAGTCAGGATATCTAAAATAAATATCAGCAGTGGGCAAGTTTTTTTATATAATAGTAACAGTACTGTGGCAGTGCAGATAATTTCAAGATTTAAATTATGTTTTGCGTACCACTGTTCTACCAACATAGAACATAACACATTATCATGTTTTCATTTGAAATGTGCATTCCATTGCACACTAGCTACTGAACAGCAAACCTGGTTCTGTCCTACTAGCTGACTTGTGTCATAAAACAAATCTTATTCCACAGGCGATTCATTTCTGCCCACCATAAAAATTAAAAAAAACTAATTATAACTGGCTTACACATCGATTGTAGAATTTTCCAACCAATTACTATCACTAGTTAAGAGTAACTTAAGACTATTGACTATTGAGTTGAGTCTGGTTGATCTTCTAGTCACTTCATTTTTTATTGAACATTGTTAAATTGTTTATTGTTATTTAATAAATATAAATACTAAAAAGTCTAGAAAAGTTATTATAATATATCTAGGAGTTTCTATAACTATAGTAAAAAGATGAAAAAGTCTTAATATACATCCGATTAATAATCGGAAAGTTATCGATAGTGTCCCAACCGATTGAACCGATAATCGATTGTAGAATTTTCCAACCGATTACTATCACTAATCGCTAGTTATGATCGGACCCTACCCTTTACTTAAATGACTTGTGATCTTGCTTTCCATATTCTGCATGGTGCGGTTTTCCATGTTGCTTCCTATTTCCCTGTCCTTTCCAACAACTCACAAGAACCTTCACAACATCCACCACACACACAGGTTGAGTGGGAAATTCATGAAAGTCAACTTTAACTGGGAAATCAAGGTATTAAATTGTTTTTCCTTGCAGGATTTCTGGATATCCGTGTACTTTGTTCCTTTGTCTTATTCTCAATTCATTGTGTGGCTCCGTTATGGGAACTTGGCCTTTATCTGTATCAATGATCTCAGAAAATACCACGTTAACAGAGATATGCCTCTACCTGTAGACATAGTTAGGGTTTTCAAGATGATCCAGGTTGTGTAAGATGGCTAGTAATGGCAACATGTCGTAGGCAGACCTCAGAAGACACGACAGTCTGATACGCTTTTACTTTCAAATCTCCTTCTAAGTCGGTCCTGTAATCAGTACATGTCTCCATGCACCTTTTTGACCAAGCTTTGTCAGTCTTGCATTTTTAGTTTCTTCTTCACACATGACCTCGGTCTGGACTATGTGCTTCCTCTCGATGGGCCTGCTGCCTTCCACTGCAAGCGTTTTGTCATTAACATGCCTTGATGTCTAAAGCATATTGTTCCACAAATGTCTCTTTTGCACAACATTGAATTTACGTGAGTAGCTACTTGACTTGCTGGCTCTGGTTTTTTCTCATGCTTTTCTAACTCGGAAATTTTAGTCTTGAATTGACATCACTAGTCGGATGTATGTATCCTTGGCCATCTATTTTATGTAACTGTATGGTTTGTTTATAAAGTCCCAAGCTGGTGAAGCTATGTTGAACTTGAAGCCATCGTCTGATGTTTCTGTTGATTTTCCTTTCGAGGTCCTCTGCTGAAGTGATAAGAACCTCATAAACAGTCAGTGGCCAGGTCAGGCGGGATAGCAACCAAACTTATGATTTGCCAATGAGTCCAGTTCTTGTAATAGCACCCAATCCTTATCCTATCAGATGCAGTTGTTTTCCGGGACTGCCTTTGTTTTTTTTAAGCTTGAATTGAACCTCTTGCCAAGGAACATGAAAGAACGGACTTATAGTCTGAGATTGGAATTTCTCCTTGTAGCCTTTCTTCTTCGTATCAGGTTGTTTTCTTTGAAACCTTTTCTAATGCATGTTACTACGTCATATATGACAAAGAATTCACAGAACCTTGACGTTACTCTGTGGTAAGCGTTATGTCGTCAATGAATTCTGTGTTGATATTTAGATATTTAGAATTTCTGAGGATGTCTTTTGGGCCTTTCTTCTCTACTGCATCAAGGATTCAATTCATTGCAATAACAAAAGAGGATCAAAGATATGGTACATCTTTTTATAATCCCATTCTCTGGGTGTTGTCATCCTGTTTTCACATCTTATGTTGGGATGGTACTCTTGAAGAGATAATGTTATATTAACTATATGCTATTGTTGTGACATGGTCTAGCTCTTGGTAATTTTAAGCCATAGAACAGTTAGGTAATTTAGTGTTAGTTAATGCAAGTTAAAAACCTCAATTGACAGTATAAATCGTGAAATTTATCAGTTGAAATGTCTATGTGCTGTTGTCTTTTTAAATCTAAAAATAATCACGATGGGGGTTTCAGCTAAAAATAGCTCAAATGTGATTACCTGGATGATCATATATCGTGATCTCAAAAGTAAGTGGCAACGTGGTTTAAAAATAGGTAAAAGTGAAGCGTGGCTGGGATAGTTAATATTTTTTGTAATGACAAGTAAGAAGTTTTGCTTTTCTTTTCACATAAAGTAGGTCACCTGTAAGCATCATTTTATGCGATCTTTTCATGTAACTGTCTGTGATTTCTTAATTTGGGAATTGATACGTTTGGGTATTTATGCGTTGTCACTGAAATGACACAGACGGAGGTTTACTAATTTTTTTAGAAATAACGTAATGGGTAACTCTCGCTATGTCCATATTCAATTCGGTACTGCCGTCTTGCCGATCGACCGTTCCAAGGCGGTAACTGGTGTGTTATGTCTCGTCTCTGTGTTTTTGTCACATTTACATTTACCTATTTTCCTTTGTCTACTGGTAGATAATATTTAAATATCAGTGGAAATTTTTCTTATTTACCTATTTGCATAATTATAACAACAAACATATATGAAAAGTACAACAAATGACATGCACTAGACAAAACCATTAACAACTCATATTAGAATATCTCAAAGAATGCTTACAGGCTTAAAATGACACGTTTTGTTTGAATAACTGTTTGATTCTTTAAGTTGACAATAAATCTATTTTACTAAAACATAACCTGTTATTTATGTCCACTTGATCGCTTGGACCAAGACAGTAGTAACTTAGGTTCATTTTATGTCTACTGACACTGCCAAACCGCGGCTCCAATTTATTTCCTCGGTTCTAATTGTTTCTTTCTATGCAGGTTCATTTAAGGCATATCTATAAAGGTCGGATACAAGTATATTTGGTCTTTATTTTTCATCAACCCATTATGTTAAAATTAATTTTGGTCATATTTATGTAATGTTGAGTAAATATTCAAATAGTATATAAAGCCGGTATGAGAGATACCTTGCTAATGTTGCCCCCAGAATAGATAGACAATCATGTTGGTCCAATGTTGTTCCGATATAATACGCTTGCTGGTTGTTTTTAAATCTTCTTAGCAATTATTGGTTAAGGCAAATTCAAAATTCCTAGACCATGTTTGTTCCGCCAAGTTTGGAGAAGTATGTATATATTCCTTACATAATTCAGATAAATAATGACCAGCACTGGAAGAACCATATTCGTATTTCCAGTGCACAGGAAAAAAACAAAATGGTTTAAACGGTAGCTTGCTTTTGTGCTGAATGATAAATTTTGACTTATGTATTTGTATGTATTTGGGGTTTTACAGCACACCGACACTTAACAGGTCATACGGCGCCGAATTCAATTAAGTTGAATGGGTAGAGCAAAATCAGGTAAAAACCAAACTATGTGAGTAAAATATAGAAAAATATATAAAGAAAACACTATCAGGTTAAATAATGTGTATTATTATTGAAAACAGGTAAACATATTAAACGGTTAAAAAATGTATAACGTTTAAATTCTGACTTATAACAGAGACAATCGTTAGTGGAAAAAGACGATGTAGTAGAGAATAAAGATAGAAAGCAATGTGCAGAAAGGCCGAAATCAGAAAGTAAGCCACAAAATGACATTGAGCAAATCCAAACCGACCTCTGGGAAAACACTCCTACACAACAACAGAGACGTGACTTAATGGGAACGTTTCACCCTTACGAAACTATCGCCGACTATAAATATGACGACGTTAACAACGCGCAACAGCCTAGTTTGCCTAAGTATTACAGGAAGTGGGTGTGTCTTGTACTTCTCGGGGTAGCTCTGGTTTCTTTGATCGTTGGGGCCGCATCTGGAGCTATTGCAACGCTGCTACTTAATCAAGTAAGTGAAT
Organism: Sinonovacula constricta; assembly: GCA_007844125.1. Taxonomy (NCBI): domain Eukaryota; kingdom Metazoa; phylum Mollusca; class Bivalvia; order Cardiida; family Solecurtidae; genus Sinonovacula; species Sinonovacula constricta. The sequence continues at coordinate 38,215,774 of CM017563.1, forward strand.
ATTATTTCTGCGCAATCTCTATCTTAGAGACGCCTCAGTCCGCGTATATTCAAGTCTCAGCTTAGTTACCTTCCGTGCCAGTCTTTCATCTGAATCTCTGTCAGTACTTCTGTAGGTAAAGACATTTTTATACAGCGCTAAATCTCAGTTAAGAGGCCATTTTCCTCGCCAACCAATATTGCAGTCCATAGTCCGCGCCAAGCTATGCTTCAGAAAATGATGCCACAGTCTGTGCCAACCTGTTTCCTTTAATGACGCAACTGTCTGGAAAAATCTATGGTTGAGTAAATGATGCCACATTCCCCGTAACTTTATGTTTCAGTAAATGATGCCACTGCCCGCATCACTCTATGTTTCAGTTAATGAGACCACTGTCCGCGTCACTCCATGGTTCAGTAAATAAGACCACTGCCCGCGTCACTCCAAGGTTCAGTAAATGAAACCACTGTCCGCGTCACTCCATGGTTCAGTAAATGAGACCACTGCCCGCGTCACTCCATGGTTCAATTAATGAGATCACTGTCCGCGTCACTCCATGGTTCAGTAAATGAGACCACTGTCCGCGTCACTCCATGGTTCAGTTAATGAGACCACTGTCCGCGTCACTCCATGGTTCAGTAAATGAGACCACAGCCCGCGTCACTCCATGGTTCAGTAAATGAGACCACTGTCCGAGTCGCTCAATGGTTCAGTAAATGAGACCACTGTCCGCGTCACTCCATGTTTCGACCACTGTCCGCGTCACTCCATGGTTCAGTGAATAAGACCACTGTCCGCGTCACTCAATGTTTCAGTAAATGAGACCACTATCCGCGTCACTCCATGGTTCAGTAAATGAGACCACTGTCCGCGTCACTCCATGGTTCAGTAAATGAGACCACTGTCCGCGTCACTCCATGGTCCAGTAAATGAGACTACTGCCCGCGTCACTCGATGGTTCAGTAAATAAGACTACTGTCCGCGTCACTCCATGTTTCAGTAAATGAGACCGCTGTCCGCGTCATTCCATGGTTCAGTAAATGAGACCACTGTCCGCGTCACAAAATGTTTCAGTAAAAGACAACACTGTCTGCGTCACTTCATGTTTCAGTAAATGACAACACTGTCTGCGCCACTCCATGTTTCAGTAAATGAGACTACTGTCCGCGTCATTTCATGTTTCAGTAAATGAGACCACTGTCCGCGTCACTCCATGGTTCAGTAAATGAGACCACTGTCCGCGTCACTCCATGGTTCAGTAAATGAGACCACTGTCCGCGTCACTTCATGGTTCAGTAAATAAGACCACTGTCCGCGTCACTCCATGGTTCAGTAAATGAGACCACTGTCCGCGTCACTCCATGGTTCAGTAAATGAGACCCCTGTCCGGGTCACTCCATGGTTCAGTAAATGAGACCACTGTCCGCGTCACTCCATGGTCCAGTAAATGAGACCACTGTCCGCATCACTCCATGGTTCAGTAAATAAGACCACTGTCCGCGTCACTCCATGGTTCAGTAAATGAGACCACTGTCCGCGTCACTCTATGGTTCAGTAAATGAGACCACTGTCCGCGTCACTCCATGGTTCAGTAAATGAGACCACTGTCCGCGTCATTCCATGGTCCATTAAATGAGACCACTGCCCGTGTCACTCCATGATTAGTAAATCAGGCCACAGTCCGCGCCATTGTTCCAATAAATGACGCCACTGTCCGCGTCTCTAAGTTTCAGTAATTGTTCCGACATACAATGGACTGTATGGCAAGGTTTTTGGGGCCATATTGCCGGACAACTTTTTGCCCATATTACATCTGAGGCCTATCAGTTTAAGTTAAATAACCACTGTGTTCCAAAACAGACAAACTGACGATATGTGGGATGGTTTCCTGTATCAAATGAGTGGACTTGGTTAGTGAGTGGACTTTGTTAGAAAGACATAAAGATCCCATGAAACTCGCCACAGGAATATAGAAATAGATCTAGCTTAGCACTGTACAAACATTGCCGAAGAAAAATGGTCATCACATATTACCCAGGAACACACGGACAAAAAGAAAATAGTTTTAAGTAAGAGAATCACCTTAAGCAATGATCAATACTAACTACACCAGGATAAGGTGCTTCATTTACCTCCAATGTACTACACGCTTCGTGTATAATATAACTTTTCTTCTTGCGACACGCTTATGAAGGCTCTGCGTTCAGGTATATCTTTCACCAAAATGATTTCTCAATAACAATTATCAATAATTTTTACCTAGAACAATCCGACAGCGACAATTGATGCAAAAGTTAAAATATAGAACTTTTGCAAAACTACTGTTTGTTGTTGTTGCTTTTGTGTGTGTGTGTGTTTTTGTTGTTTGTTCTTTGTTGTTTGTTGTTTTGTTTTGTTTTTTGTTTTGTTTTTTGTTTTTGTTGTCGTTGTGCTATGAATAATTCACAATAAAGGCAGGTTGGCGCGATATATATGTAAGTGACGCCATAACTGAAGCAATCCAAGCCTCTTGCTTCTGCATGATGTCACTTTTCCTTTACATGGTCTTATTAATGAATGTTAAAAGTATCCAAGCCAACATCTTTTGAGTGATTGAGTGAGCATTGGTGATTACGGCATTTTATAAGATATTATAATAAGAATATATAAGACAAAGTCCTATGAGCATTGCAACATATACACAAAAGAGTCAGGACCAAGGTATTCACATGCACGCCAAATGTAAAAGTGAGAACAATTCTGTGGTAGGTCATTTAACAATAAGAGCAAACCCGACACTTACCGCCTTGGAACGGTCAGTCGGCAAAATAGACCGACTGAGGTGCTTAAACCGGTTTTACAGAGCTCTAACCTCGCACTTTCTGTTGGGTTTCTCAAATGCAAGCAATGAAAAGAAAACCGTTCCATTTGAATAAATGTCCAAGCGCTGTAGTTTTGTTTGACAAGTTATGACAAAAGTAGTGACGTCATTGAAAAGTAATGTCCACTTAGTGTTTAAAAGAGAGATCGGTATTATTTCGATTAAAAGATCTACAAAAAACGTAAATAGTAAATGAAATTAACTTTTTGAATCAAGAAAAAAATTATCAAGAAAAAATGACCAGAGAAGAGTAAATGGTTGTACCATCCTGTTCGTACGGAGATGGAATTGAGGAACAAAAGTCCAATGACCATCAAAGAAAATAGACGTAACAATCCTTATAGGATGAATTAAATGACAACATAGATTTCAAACTTAAAGGCTGAGTTTCGAATCTGTGTTCCGTGGTTAATTCAATGAAAATAAAAGTGGACGCATGTATTGAAATAGAGAGGACGCATGTATTTGTTGTTACTATTATAGCTCCTGACCACACAGCACAAGTTTACATCATTCACTGGTTAAAACCTTGTTGTTGTTTTGTTCTTTTTTCTTGTTTTTACACAAACCTAATAAATGGAATCACCGATACTATTTTTACCGCGACTCAATAACGCGCCAAAAGGTCATGTGACCCTCCCTTTAAAGATCAACAACAAAATCGCTGACAATAGCGACAGTCCCAATCGGAACATCTCGGAAAATTCACGAATCATCCCTCGGATGTATATAGGTAGTCGGATCACCGCGACCATTTCCCTAAATGGGACTCCTTTTGTGACGTCAAAACAAAGATAGCAGTTCGGGTGTTTGCCCACTACAGTACGATGTCTGTAAAACTTCAATATTTGGCGGCTTGAAATTTAAATCATCCAATTTTAATTTTCCCATCGAAGCAGACAGACAACTGTTAAACGATGCCACTGTTCATGTTTTGTGCGAACTACATTTAGAGCATATTCTTCTTCCAACTTCCGGCGAACATATCGATCGTGATTTCTGTTAGTATCATTACACCAGATGATTGTCCCGAGGACGGAATTACCCGAGGAGTTCCGATTGCGACAGTCCTCGAAAGGTTTGTACTGACAATTCAGTAACATTCGTCACCTGACGTTTACAATAAGCTTTTCTTAGCACCGAATCAAACAATATTATTAAAAGGCTATGTAGCCTAAAACACTCTGTGTAAAAGAGTCATTTAAAAAAAACGTACTGCTGCCATCTACTTAAATTCAATAAGTTGAGCCATAATAACCTTTTTGAATATGAAAAAAAAACACATATGTATTCGGCCATTAAATGCATACTTTACACAGACTCAAATGAAAACTATTTTAATATTTATTTTTACACAGAAAATGGGTACTCCTCAGCAAGGTAAGTTTTCTGTATACATATATTGATTTGCAAAGATTAACATTTACAATTCTACATTTTAACTTATCGTCACAGAAACCGTCTAAGACACTTTGTGATTTCTCTAAATCTAACTTTACAAGAATATACTCGTACTTGCTATCTGGAATTAAACCAAGCTGTTACTTATATCATAACTATCATAATCATATTTGACAAGAAATAAGATTAAATAAAAAGAGAAATGCAATTTAGTTGTTTATTATTATTACGTTTACATATCAAACTAAAATTATAACAAATAATCATTTAACGGTACTATATATCGTTACATTTGTTTCCAATCGACCATTAAGCTTTATAAATAACAAAAATGCAAAGCATTAAATGGCTTACGATATACGTCTTCGAACATTTGTTTTGCATAATGTCTGAACGTATTGGAATGAAATAGAATATCATGACGTAATAGAAGTGCAACAAAACATAAGAACAATGTTATAGACAATGTATTTAAGGCATAAATAATATAAAAAATGGAGCAGACACAACAATATTACTGACAACCAAACGAACGCCAATTTTACGATAAGAAAATATGACAAAGTCCTATGAGCATGACAAAATATATTAAACATCTGAACAGGCACAGAACAATGGTCGGTACATGGGGTGGATTGGTATGCTTAAATCGGTTTTAGAGATATAACCTTGCACTTCCTCACGGGGTTCTCACATGCAAGCAATGAAAACAGATCTGTTTGAAACAAAACTGTCCAAGCGATGACGTATTCTAAGACTTAAGTTATTAGGTCGTTTAGATGGTAGAAGGTAGTGACGTAATTAAAAAATGTCCACATGGCACAAACCTCGTATAAATCTGATTACAATAACATAGCCGTCATGGGACGAAGTATCTAAACGTCGGTTAGTAATATACGTCACGCAAAGTAAAATGATACGAGCTTTCCAACACACGACTACAACAGCCCTACCACCCTCTCACAAATGCCAGCTTTATTTCATAAATGGTTTCGTGCTTTGGCGTGGACTTAATTACTAATATTGCTAAATATTTCGCCAGCATCCATTTGGACATCTTGGGGCTTTTGCTCCAGGTCGTGTGGCATCGGAATACGACGTCGTTCACGGGAGTGTCCGGAAATAACCGACAATAACCGATGCTCTGTCTCGACAGAAGAGTTCGACTTGTGCATGAAAGCTACTTGTCAAGGTACAAACTCATTTATATAGAGTGTGTTAAGTTAGATCTGTTTATCTGCATAACAGATCAACCGGAAACAATTTATGACACATATATCGACATATTTGCATATAATCTGACATAGTTCTATGCAATTCCATTTAAATTGACAGACATATATTTGAATCATGAATAATCGACTGATGTACTGATTGATTTATGTACTGTTGTTTTTATTTTTCTTCAAAGATGGCGTATGGACAACGTGGTCTCTATGGAGCCCATGTGACGTCACGTGTGACGTAGGTGTTCGGATTCGAATCCGAGATTGCCAGAACAACAGTGAGACTGTTTTAGGCAGTTCTTGTCTGGGGTTATCCTCAGAGGCCAATGTCTGCTACTTGGCTGCGTGTAGGGGTGCGTTCTTAATTTTGTTGTCTTCATTTTCAATAACAAGAATATATGACAAAGTCCTATGAGCATTGCAACATATACCAAACTCCGAAAAGGCACAGAACATAGGGATTTCACATGCAAGCCAAGCGAAAAGTAAGAACACATTTGTGATGAGTCATTTAACGAAAAGAGCAAACCCGACAGTTACCGCCATGGAACGGTCTGTCGGCAATATGGACCGACTGGGGTGCTTAAACCGATTTTACAGAGCTCTAACCTCGCACTTCCTCGCACTTATGTAATACGTATCAATGCAGGGGCTGCGACGAAGGCTGTATAAAATAACTGTGTACTTATTTTATGAAATTTATATATACATGTAGTCATTTTAAGGTAATGAGCTTATATCACAAATAGGCTTGCTGTGTTCATTTATTATCAGCTTCTCAAACTACTTGCCGGCCGTTTGAAAACAAAAATAGTAAACTCACACTTATTTTGTTGTAAATATGTGAACTTGTCATTTAAAATTGTGTGTCAAATTTTTAGACATCGTTTTAAATTTTTAGACATGATTTTGAATAAACGAATATGCATTTAATGACTTAAGTTGATTTTTAGACGAATAAATCGATACACGGGACATGTATTTTCAAAATACTATTTTGCATTTCTCCTTAAAATTATCTGTTGTAAAAATGGATAACCGTCCGTAATATAGCTACTTTACGAAAATATTGAAAAAAACCGATTAGTTTTATTTACTTTTACACCAAATATGACTGATCATTTGAAATATTATCTTCTCCATAACTTTGCATGCCCTGTGCACGCCGCCATTATTATACCTTGTAACAAGGTTACCCTTAAACCGGTAAAGAAAGCACATTTCAAGGTATAAAACTTCGACTTATGTCTCCTCTCTGTGTTTTTTGTCACATTTACATTTACCGTGTTTGCCTTTGTCTACTGGTAGATAAAATTTTAATATCTGTGGAAATTTTGATAGGACCTTTTCTTATTTACCTATTTGAATTCAAGTCGGTGTTTTTTCATGTTGTTCTTTCGATCGACGGACACATTTCTTTAAGCCCCAATAGTCCCAATTAATCAGATGTTATTCTAATTAAATTCGAGCTTAACGATTTATCCAAACCCTTGCTGTTACTAGATGGGGGATGGGCACCATGGGAGGCATGGGGCGCCTGCTTCAAGACATGTGATGGTGAAGTTCAAACCCGCGACCGTCAATGTACCAACCCCACACCTTCCCTCCTTGGCACCCCGTGTATTGGGTCACCCACAGAGTCACAGACATGCAACACGACTGCCTGCCAGGCAGGTAAGGACACAGATATGCGGAACAGACAGACCTAGGAGCGGACAAGGAATCGTATTAGATGAGATTATTAGGCTTTAAGCTTTACTTTGATATTGTTCAAAAGAAGCGATCGGTAAAATCATTTTTGCGCTATCAAAATTTTGAAAAAAAGAATCTTAACTTTGCGCCCTGAATGTATCTTTAAATTACATTTTGTACTTAAGTATTGTATACTATTCCTTTTTTTAGGTTTATGGAACTCGTGGAATTCTTGGACAGGCTGCAGTGCTTGTGGAGGGGTCAATACTAGAAACCGCAGCTGCTCGGGTAACGGATGTAACGGGGAATACCTCCAGGTGTTGAGCTGTAACAATTATTGGTGTCATTGTTGTAAATAACCAAGACGTTTTGTTCATTACCTCCAGGTTCAATTGTAGATGGAACGTTTATAATATTTGGAAACAAAGTGCAGTTGCAGTTTGCACAGTTACCATCATGGACTACCTTATCAGGATCTATGTACGCGAACTATCAGTAGCATATTTAATAACATCAGGATCTATTTACTCGAACTATCAGTAGCATATTTAATAACATCAGGATCTATTTACTCGAACTATCAGTAGCATATTTAATAACAGATCATTTAACAATGATTTAATTGGCGTGAGTAACAAATAGTCCTAACGATGAGCATGACAAAAGAGCTTTTTGTTATATTTTAAACTTAATCAGTAAGTTGTCAATTTAGGTGAAAAAGAAACTATTTGGATATATAATATAGAAAAAAACACTAGTGAAAGAATCACAATTTACTTCATGTTTACACAAACAAAAGTTACAAACATTGCATCTGTCTCGATGACCGAGTGATCAAAGTGCTTGATTATCCTGGATCTGCTGATTTTGTGCTGATCTGTGTTTATTCCGCTTGTTTCACAAAATACTTTTCGGTTTGTGAATATGATAATTAAATCAATTGTAATACGTAATATCTTTCATAGATAGTTTCCATGTGATGTCATAGGCACTGATAAGTTTATTTGTTTATTTGTTTGTTTATTGGGTTTATCTCCCACTTACAGTTTTTCAGTTATCTGCAGACGGTGTCCACTTGAAGCAGATATAGTGCTGCCTTCATTGTGTATAGCATGCCGTGAACACCTGGCATGATACCACACCCAGTCACATTATCCTGATAAGACAGTTTAAGGCAGCCATCTTTGAAGGCAGAAGCTAATGCAGGCCGAAATCTGGAAATATGGGCTGTATTAAACTCACCACTATGGTTTTTATTTTTTCAGTCTATTTTACTGAATTTATATCAATTTAACAGCTTTTTTGAAGTAGTTAAAATATGAAAATCATACTTTAGATAGTTTAGATAAACAACCAACAAGGTACACTAATCATTTTGTTTAATGATCAGCCAATAATTTAATTTATTTCTGTATACTAATTCTTTGTGCATTTATCAATTTTTTAAAAATTTTGTATTCTAAAAATATCAATTTCAAGAGCTTTCCAATCGTGTATAGCCTTTTTTTTGGACCACAAATAAAGAAATTACAAGAAAATAAAATTTACGCTTCTATACAATTCATCTAAAAATCCTCTGGAGCTGCCATCAAAGATGGCTGCCAAGATAAGGGTTCTTCAATGATGTGAAAACTATCTATAGGCATTTCTGACTGACAACTATATTGTTATACATCTATTTTCAATTTATCCTATTTGTGCTTACTCTCAGTAGTATGTTTTGACTGAAAAACTACCACTTGTAAATCCACTTGTTTTGTTTAATCTACCAACTTCTCATTTTATGGTACAAGTTTTGATATTGTCATATTCTTGTTTTTATATATCTTTGTCGTGGACGAATATGATCTGCGTATTGGTGGAGGTGATATATAAAAGGTATCTATAATCTATAGACAAATATTAACCGCGAGGTTTCTCGAGTTTGACAACACGTTCTTTGTTTAAGACCAACCTAGAAATTAATCATCGAACCAGGATGTTTTATTACCGACAGCATTTTTAACTATTTTGTTAACCGTTCACTTGTCCCAAAAGGAATCTAAAAAATGGTCAAGTGTAATTGATATACTTTCACCGTTCCAAGGCGGTAACTGATGGGGGTTTTTTTCTTTTTGTAAGTTATGTCTCTTCTGTGTGTTTTTGTCACATTTACATTTACCCTGTTCGCCTTTGTCTAGAGGTAGATAAAATTTAAATATCTGTGGCAAATTTTGATATGACCTTTTCTTATAAATCTAGATCTATCAAAAATAATGTAAAATAGCATGCTTCATTAAATACGATTCTTAAAAAAAGTGAATAAACAAATTACTTACTTGTGGCTAAGGTCACAAAAAGTTCATCCGATGCGCCTCACTGAATCACCAAAATCAAACTAAACCACGAATGGGTGGGGTACAGAGTCAAAAGATGTAAGTTTCTCGGGACCACTGGATTTTCTCCTGTTCTCTGTGACCGAAATCGATGAAAAACTAATGCAATTGTACATCCTATCATCGCACTATCTCACTTCCAAACTGAGCAATAACACGTTTGCCTTTGTATCGCTAAACTATGTTTGCTGCTTCTAAGCCTTGGTGTGTAAACATACTGATATAAATGGCGATTAATTTTTGGAGAAATATACGTCACCACACGTGGCGTGACGTCATATAATACATGCAAAAAAAACAACAACAGGGGATCTAATTCGTTCGAAACTATTTTATTTTGACCACAAGCAGTTGTTTTCCCTGCTGACTAAATGTGCATACATTATGACACTTGGGTCGCCACTTGTGTCGTAAAATTCATGTATGCATTTTAAAAAAGTCTCTCTGGATGCGCGTGTCATTTTTTGTTTGTTTGTTTGTTTGTTTCTTTCTTACACTGGTGGTTGATAAAGCAAATGTTAGAACACCGGGTTTTTTAACATTTAATGTTCGCGGTGATGGTAAGATAAAAAAGTATGTACAATTTAAACTGACTTCTTCCAAAGCCACCATGTACAATAATTATTGTCCACCAGTTTGCGGTTTATTTATTGTACAATTTCGTCTTTTCGATTATAAACGAGAACTTTTGTTGTTCAAGTTTCATTGTCTTACCTTCCTTGGTACCTCCTTAGATTCAATTGTTTGTGTTTCATTTGCGTCCCGGTAACACAATTGTGATCATTTCGGTGACGTCCAGCTTGTTATTAATGGAAGAAGACTCCCGAAAGGCAGCCACGGTTATAGAAGATCTCCCCACAAGAAAGTTCTCTTTCGCTGTGGATTGACGTGCTGTACAGTTTTATTCAAAATTTACGTGCATTCAAGCATTGCCTTATGTATTTGTTACTGGAATATTGCGCAGATGTGTCTTTTTTCTGTTGATCATTCGCCTTTGTATTAACATGACCTTTGTATTCAAATGACCCCATCTTTCTTTAGGTATTCATTCATAGTTTGTAATGTGTCTCAGTACACAATTGAACAGGTGCTACATCTATTTTAAAAAGAGTCAACATACCCTATATGTTGTGGTGTTGTACAATTTTTTAATCAGTAATTCAAGTGTTTCCAAGTAAAGTCATATATGTTACTGAAATATTTTGCAGATGTACCAACAATTTATGTCCAGTAAGAATATGTATGACAAAAGTCACGGTCGACGAATGAAGTAAAACAGAATAGTCGAGCGTGGGTATCCGATGATGATGCACAGTATGACATTCGAGTTTTTGATGGGTATAATTTCAGACTTGACCTCGTAGCGCTATTTGTATAGCGTCGACTCAAGGTACGAGAGGGTCTGGAGTTTTATAAATTGTTTAGGAAAGCACAATTATATCTGGGTGGTTATACAAATAATAGAAAAACAAGCTTTACAATGATAAAATGTTTTAATGGACACATAAACAGTAAAATTGTATACATCATTAAAACTTTTAAAATGCATGACCACTTTACAACCATACAATGTTATTGCAATGCTCAATTCATGAACTGTAAATGTCTTTCCGATTGGTCAGACTGTAGCACAATTTAAACTGACCAATCAGAGTGAACGTAAGTCTTTCTGATTGGTCATTTATAGCACAGTTTAAACTTAAATATCTTTCCAAATGGTCAGATTACAGAAAACTATAAAGTGACCAGAGGCGAGATTTTGTCAGATTTTTTAGCTTTTAACTCTAATCAAAGCTATATTTATGGTAACAGAAAAGAACAATACAAGATAAATGGCCACACACATGTATGAATGAGATGCCAAAGTAAAAACTTACAAATAATGAACTTTGGGAACAGTTAGTGTATTTTTTAATCATGTTTTCACAATTATTGGCAGTTCAAATCAACAATTATTGCATGTACTAGCACCTGGTCTGCACAACACTGCATTTATACAACAAAAATGTCTAAATAGTCTTTTAAAATATCTCATCTACATGACGTCGTCTGTCTCAAACATATACACTATTTATTTACACATCTTAGGCAAAACTTATATGCAACATTAACCTTAAAACATTTATTATTGAGACATACATAAAACTTAAATATCAAAATTTATTTGTAAGATACAAGTTAACAATACTGCCTGTTACATTGTTCAAAAATTGTTGTTTTATTATAACTATAACACTGGGGTTGTTTTCTTAAAGAATTTAAGACTTTTTTTTTCTTATTTAAACTAAAAAATTTCCTTAAGTCTAAAAAATTTTCCTATAAGGAATTTCCTTAGATATCGAAAACCATTTCGTATGATAAGAAAATTTGTAATATTCACAAAGTCATCAAATCTAAGAAATTTCTTAGTATTGATTTAATTTAGGGAAATTTCTTAGCTTAAGTAAGAAAAAGTGACTCTTTAACATGATGGTCAAAAAATTACAGTAAATCTTTAAGGACAACATTTACATTCCTCAACAAAAAAAAGCAGACAATCTGGTATTGGTATATGGTAGAGTATATCTTTAGACAGAGAATGTCTAACTTTTTTTTTGTTATCTGTATTTACTTGGTGGGATGATTCAGTAAAACAAAAAACTGTCACAGGACAATCATCTTGACTAAAAGTATCCAATAACATTAAAAAAAAGCTGGATAGTACATGTACTTGCATGCAAAACTTTTAAACTGGCATATATCTGCTTCAAAATGTTTTAATTCAAACCAGGGCCATTAGTTTTTCACAAAAGCTACCTGGCAACTATCAAACTTGAATACATCTGTAGATCAGCAGGTTTGTTTTGTGTTACATTGCACCAACACAATGAGACATTAATGAATAGTCTCCCCTGAATAATGCCTAACTGCAAGTAGGTCCTTTCATTTGTTTTACTCGGTTTTTATGCTTGTGCTCTTTGGAGTGTATGTTGACTTTTCTGCCTTTCTTATGATACCCAGGTTAACCATCATCAATAAACTTGTCCATTTTCTTTTTTATAAAAACATATCTCAATAAGTATTTAAATTAATTTTAAGCATTTATTTATGCAAAAGTAAGAAATTCACTGTTTGTTATTGCAATATCTGCAAAAGAACAGGCGATAAAGTCCAAGAATTTCAACTACATGGACCTACCTACTGTTTGGGACACCTCGGATAATAACTAACAAGGGAGACAATGTCCCTTTCACCAATGTACCCCATTATGTTCATGTTGGCAACATACAGCTAATTATTTGTGGAGGAAGACTTGACTAGACTTACGTATGGGTACAGCAACAGGCACTCCGCATGTTAGCTTGAAAGCCTTTGAAATATGAAAGTTCTCACCCTGACCAGGACTCCAGCCCATGCGGTAAGGGGCTGAGAATTAAAACATCAAGGACTCTTATCGCTTGGGCACAGGCGCACGCCTCCCCCCCCCCCACTCCCCAAACCCCCATTAGGTTTGTAGATATATTGTAAGGAAGACATATCTGAAGTTTTTATTCAAATCTATGCCCTGGTTTTATATAAGCTTGACAGAACTCACACGTAAATAAATATCCATTAACCTGACCGTTAAGCAAACATCAACTCCAGGACAAAAGGACTAATTCATTTATTCATAAAAAAAAATCAGCTAAAAAACATTACATAAAGGTAGGAAATAAAACTGAGACAAAGTATGACATGCACAACATTGAATGTAACATGAATTGATGAATTGGAAGCAGTATAAATAAATAATCTAAGCTGAACTGGCAAATGAAGAGCGAAAAATAATGAAACAGATACAAGAACAATTAATAAAAAATGAATGAAACATTAACATTAACTATTCAGTCACATTCTGATTAATAAATCCATCTATTTAATAAACTCCTGCATAAAACTGCTGTTATCACAGATAAATAACTCTTTTCTTGAAAGTATTTTACCAACATCATGGAAAAATCATAGCATTACATATTTTTACTGCATCAATAAATATAACAACACAAATCCTTAGGGCAAAAATTGACCCCCCACCCTCCCCCAAAAAGAGTTATTTTTCAATGGTTGCACTATTGATCCCTACACAGGTCTTTTATGGTAATAAAATGGATGTAAATTGACAAGATAGACTGTTTGATGTCCAATCATATACAAACATCAAGACTATAAGGACACAAGATAAAGGTTATGCAGGACTGACCATTCAAAAATCCTGTCTACTCTCACAAAAGATTTTAAAGAGAAGGCCATGGAGATAAAACTCACTCAAGAAAAAATCTTTACCACTTGGACTTAAGATGACTGCAGTGAAATAACAATTTAATTTACTGTACGAAATGTTATAATGTGTAATTGTTCATATTTAACCCGATATCTGTCAACAATAATAAAGCTTTTTCCATTGAGAAATGTACAGCATTTGAACAATATGAAATGAAATATTAACAGATGAATATGAATAATAAATTAAATGACTCGAAAAATGAGATGTTTTAAAAATGTAATGTATTCATTTCTACTAATGTAACTGCTGACTATAAAGCCCAAGTTACATCCTTGATACTGATACTGGTTAAAACCATGTTTTTTTCTATTGTTTACAAAATTCCTAAGGGAACCACCGCTGCTTTTTTTACCACTGCTAAATGAAGCATCAAAGTCATATGACAAAATGGCTGACCTTAGTGACAATCTGAGTAAAGTTTGTACGGACAATTTCTACATTTTGATAAGAAACGGTTAGCAAACATCATGCCACATGCTAACATTCAATTAGTTTATTTAAAATAACCGTGTTTTTTGTTTTTTTAAATATTATGAACATCTCGATTTGGCCTTTTAAGTTTTTGCCTGGACTGGGAACCAAACTTGTATGGTGAGGGGTTATGAAGTTACAATACAATAACTCTAATAGCAGACTATGTGTGACCCCCTCAAAAATATGATCTGGAAAATATTATAAAATATAAAACACAGAAAATGGCACACTAGTTATTTACAATATTTTACAGATGATGTTGAGAATACGAACATGCAAACTTTATAGTATCAAAACTGGTTGCAAAACAAGTATGTCTAGAAAGTGACAACTGCAAAAATTGTCAGAACCACAGGTTCTTGCGTAGTCAAATATAACTGGAGCAACATCAACAAAGTGTTTAACATAAACAGACATTTTTAACAGTTAAAAAAAAAATTCAATATCAGACAGAAACTTAACTATTATTATGATTGAAAAACATATGTAAAATATTCATTTATCAACATTTATACATCCATCTTGCATTTAAATAGCCTGGTAACAGTCAATTTGTACAAAGATAATTATTACATTATTTCAGTTACATATATGAGTTAAAAGCTAACGATAATCATACATTTATGCACTACAAACTTCCATCAGTGCAGTGACAATCTAATGGTTAATAACATCACTCAAGGGTTGAGAACATTAACACCTCATGCCATGAGTAAAACAAGATGTTGCTGACATTTACAGCAATATTAATGGAGCACAGCCGACTTAGTAAAAACTCAGAATTGTGCCTCACATGCAGACAAGTCAGGGTAGGTGACTCGCCTTGACCATGATGGACTCCGATGCATCGCTGTCTAACATGGGAGACAAACGGTGCTCTACAGAAGGGCCCTCTTTACCATGTCGGAACAAGAAAGTGGGACAACTCTTACAAGTCTTTCACATGTATTTGTATTTTGGGTTTAACAGCCCACAGGCACTTGATAGGTCATGTGGCAAATATAATAAAGTTTTAATATAAAGTAAAACAAGGTTTTAATTAAATACGTTAGTATAAAAATATATAAGTCTATAGGGGTAAAATAATATGCTTTATAGTTAAAACAGGTTCTTTCAGATGAAAGACAGTATTATCATTGTTCAACCGCTCGAGTGGTGTTAATCTCCAGTAAAGAGTTAGTCTGCTGATAAAGTTTGTTGTGTGGGGAAAAAAGACAGAAAGCTTATATTGTTGACAAAATTTAGTGAAATTGAAATGCTTGAATGTTCTTACATTTAAGTCTGAAATAGCCAAATAATTTTAAGAAAAGCACCAGTGAATAAGTTACATTTATGTTAATAAATTATAATAAAATGTTTAAATGATATTTAAAGAAGCACATATTCTCTCTCAGCCATATATTGCTTTAAATTTTAAGTTATTTATAACAGTTTTAATTTTAAGGTAGATATAAACCTTTATATAGATTAAAAAGAAAATATAAAAAATGCATAATTAAAAAAACAAACCCAAAACAGAAGAAATTAAAAATAACTTCCTGATAAGAATAAGTAATAAGATTAATAAAACATTAAGTAAAATACCTGAGCCTAATGTCCTAGATTCAATATTTATAGCAATTATTTTAAATAATGATTTTATTTACTCAAACAAAGTTTACATAAATAATACACAGTCTCCTTGAAACAATAACAGAAGGCAAGAATAACACAAGAAATCATGAACCTTTCCTCTTTGTTTGCCCAACATGACTTGTTCAGACTTAGGAAATGGTGTTGATTTATAACAGCTAGCTGCCTACCAGAAGTTGTCCTTACCAGATCTTTAATATTTGCTACCAAATTAACCTCTTGTAACCATTTTTATGAAATTGTTTGCAAATTGTTACAAAAGATATGAATAAATGTACCAGACTAAGCCATGCTAAGCACTAAGCAGCAGCTAATCATTAATATCAGTCACAGAATGGCTGACTATCTGTGAAGAACCCTTCACTGCTCCTTTATAGTAAAAGGATGTTTCAGGGATGTGGAAATCTTATGCCTGACTTGACACAGAATATTCTATTGTTGGACAAAGTGAATTTTTTGTCTGAGTTGTCTGCGGAAAATTAAATATTTGTTGTATAACCCTTTTCATATCCAGAAGCTTTTGTTAAATGATCATTTCTAATAAATTCATAAAATATTGAGAATGAAATACACATCGATACACAGAAGTAATCTCCCTTACAAGGAGAATCTGTATGGTAAGGGAAGTAAGTAGGGCTCAATATGTTATAAAAAAAAAAAAAAACGTTCTGTAAATTTGTTCATGGGTTATGAAAAATATATATATGTAGATCATGCAGTAAAAATCCATTTGTTTCTGGGTCTTAGAATGACTTATCCATAAATTCAGAAAATGGTGACATCATACCAAAATAAAAGTGTACATGCTTTGTCTGCCAAATAAATGTGGGCACTGGAATCACAAACAATATGCTGTCAACATGAATCATTCTATAATTAAAAAGACTGACGTGCCTGAAACAGGTCAGAAAAGGAAGTGTGATAGATACCGCTAGTATGAAAAAACATAAATGCACATTCCATGATCACTGGCTTTAAGACTTTAGGTGGTAAAATGCAGATGACCATGACCCTGTCTTTTGCAAATTGATTCCCAGTCTTTTTATATGCTATCTAAAATGAATAGGTGCATGCCCTTTCAAAATTTCAACTAATATTAATGAACATGTAGACAAGTAGTATTTCGTGACAGACAAGTACATTTTCAAAGCCAATTTACTCATGGACAAATAGAAAAAATGGATTTACACACCCCCTGTGTTCTCCCTTGAATTGTGTTGATGTGACACTTGCAATAATTATCAACAATAAAGGGTTTGAGAATTATGGGATATATAATTAATGTTAATAAGCATCAATACACAAATCTGAACCTTACACATCATGAAACATCTAGGCATCAAAGACTGCTAGTTTCTTTCTGTTATTTCTGTAGAAATCAGTCAATGGTGTAATAGAGAATTATACGATAAACATTTAATTATCTTTTCTTTACTACTCAAATCTGAACCTTAGATATAATGAGAAACAACTAGGCTTCAAAGACTGTTCGCTTCTGTCTGTTATTTCTGAAGGAATATTCATCCGAGGTGCCTTTGAACCTCAATGTGTTGAGCTTTAGTTTAGCTTCCAGTTCAAACTGCCTCTGCAACTCCTCTGCTAGCTTATGATCCTCCAACTCTTGTTCACTTAAACTCAGATTGCACATATTCCCCCTACATGTAGTAACCATGTCCTTTCTATGGAAAAAATCAGGCATTGTTTTCGTTTTTGAAGAACTTCCTTTTTTGGTTTCAATTGTTTTAGTGCTCTTAAGAGACTTTTTCACTGTTTTCAGACCCGTTTTCTTCCTGGCTGGTTCACAATGCTTTGATAGTGTACCATTCAATTGATCAATTTTTGAGCTGACTTTAAGCTTTTTCTTCACTGTTGACAGTTCTAAAAAGTCATCTGAGCTTTCACTGCGCATATCCGAACAGTAGCCATCTTTACTTTCCTGGGAGGACACTGTACAAGGAAGTTGACGCTTGGCAGATTTTTTAGGACTCGCACACTCTGTGTACACAAAATCTTCACTTCTTAAAAGTTTTCGATGACGACCACTTTTAGAAATGGAAGCATCTCTTAAAGGACTTGACACTGTTGAACAGTTTGGTTTTAAACATGCTGGTGATAGTTCACTTGACACTTTGCTTGGCATGCCTTCCTCTGAATTGACCACTCTGCCAGGACTTGGCAGCACATTTTTCTGCTGGCTTGTTTTAATCCAGTCCATGATAGAAGGTTGCGGTGATCCAGGTTCCTGAGCAGCATACCGCACATGCCCACTGGTGTTTCTCTTTGTCCGCCTCGACAACTTACTGTTTGGTTTTCCAGATACACTTGCTGATACCTGTTTGACAAAGCCTTCATTTTCTTTCTTGGATGTCTCCAAATCTCGTGGATGAACCAAAATGACATCATCAAGTATCAGGGAAGGCTCCAGGGGCAGAATCAATTTCTTCCTAGCCTCACTCTCACAACCGTCTCCACTAATGAGGTCCCCTGGACGTTTCTGATGCGGAGAGTTGGAGATGTCTTTCAGGTCAACGCTTCGAGTGCATGTAGTCTGGGAGCGACCAGCTGCCCGCCACATTTTACCAGCGCCCTCTGGATTTCTGTTCTCGTTGTCACTGCTGTGATGTCCTGGGCTGGCCTGTCCACCAACTGTGGCAGTGAACTTGCTGTGTGTTTTCACCTGGGGAAAGAGAAATAGTATAGTAAAGAGAAGTATATTATGGTGTCTCATATATTTATTCACTATACCACATATTTTTCAATCTCTTGCTACAAATAGTAAAATATTCATGTACCAAAATAAATTTTGATTAATTTTAAAAAATCTTTTGGTAAAATGTATGTTTATATTATAATCACAAAGCAATAGGCAGAAACAAGAACTACTTTTGAACATTTTTATGTAAAATTATAGTTCTGCCGATATCTACTATATTTTGGCAAATTAATTGAAAATAAATGGCAATCTTAGTAAGAGAACCTTTCTTTCACCCTCATCATATTCAAAATCAAAGAAGTTTACTAAAACAGTCTGTTAAAAATTTATATAACCCCTAAAGTTCACTAAAGTAAGAATGATGCTTTAGTAATAAATTAGAAAGGTATTTTCGATAAATATAAAAAATAATTTAGATATATATATGTTTCTAACATTTGCATAATGTACTCACCTGATTCTTCCTTTCCTCTGCCAACTCAGACAATCGTCTCTTCATGATGGGACTGCCAGCATCAATATCAGATAGACTTGTCTCATAAGGCGATGTGACGTTCATGTTCTGAACATTTCTTGGCGTTGTTCGTATCAGTTGCGGTTCTACCAGCTTTCCACTGGGCAGGCGCCGAGGGGGTGTCAGTGGGCAAGTTCTGATTGGTCGGAAGTGGTTTAACTCCTGTGTTATGCTGTCAATACTCTGGGCGCTTGCACTGCGACTAATTATCCTGGAAGCCATTGCATCAGGTTCTGCCAGAGAACACTTGGAGCCGTCGCTGCTGATGGTGATACAGCTGGTTGTGCTTATCTTACCATCGACAGCACCCCTTCCTTCAATGTCATCATGGGTGTCACAAGGGGGTGGGGCTAGGAACAATGGGGAGGAGCCTACAGGTGCCAGGAGGTTGAGGGGTGTGTCCAGGGTCTCAGACATGTGCTTTAGTTCCTCATTCTGGGTAAGGCTGGTCAGGCTAGACAAGCTCATCACTGATTGAAGGGTGGTCTTTGTTTCACATACTGAAATATACATACAAAATTAACTCCATCATCTTTTAATTTATAATCATCATATTTTACTTGGGATAAGAGAAAAATGATATGTAGTTCTCTAGGATAAAAATGTCAGTAAAATTGTTGTGTGATGTTGGTTGTTTTCCTAACGAACATCCCAATTAATGCTGCAGAAATAACAAGAAAACAGTTTGTTTTTAGTAAAAAAGAAGTATATTTTATAATAAATATAACGAGATATATTATTTTTGTGGTTGACCACTATACTTTTGTCAGGTTACCATTTTGTCTATCAGCATTCTCAGACAGCATGTTGCTGTTTTGATTTTATTTTTTTGTCTAATTTTGCAACAGGGCATCCACATTTTCATTTAATTTGATATACAAATTATATATACACAACGTTCCATTGCTTACAAACTTTATGTATGTGTGTGTGGGTGGGGGTGTGGACAGTTGGTTGGGATAGTAAAAATAAGCAAAAATAGTAAAGATACAAAAGTAAGGCTACATTTTCCACATTAACTCTCCTGTACTCTTAGCTTAGTGGTTTCATATATGACCCCCACATTTTCCCACCTTTCCCCTCCAAAATGACATTAATGATATTATACAGTGCTACAATTTTTGCTTACCTCTTGGGAGACAGTCAATATCAAGACTGTCAGTGTTGGCAGTTCCATGCATGCGATTGAGTCGGAAACTCTCCTCCAGTTGGGCTACATCCTGGGTGGTGATGAGGTTCTGGTCCCGTAGCACCTTCTGTCTGCGGAACCTCTCCTCCAGCACCGCAACCTTTCCCTTGTCTACACAAAGCTTACCTGGAAAAGTAGCAGAACCCTTGGAATTACTCCTATGTTGGAGACCAATAATTGTGTTGTTTTTGCTTGATTTTTTAAATACATCACAGCCACTGAGTAGGTTTAGCATAATGACATCCAGCTATTTTGGTAGATAAAGACCCACACACAAATGTCTAGGTAGAATCACCAGTGCACAGCTGGTCAGCTGGAAGACCTTCCCACATAACCTTTGCCCTGATTGGGACTCAAGCCCACACATTAAGCAGCTAAGCAGTCATAAAAGTTACAAGTCATTACCTCAATGCCACTGGTGCCCCAAACTAATCATCTATTTTACTTCCTATAATTACAACTACATGAACATGCAAAGGAATCTTGTTTGTTTTGTTTTAATAGTTTTCGTTACATCACACCAACACAATTATAGCCATATTGGCAATGTCCAGCTAATTACTGCAGGAGGAAGACCCCTGACATATGTCTGGGTAGGACCACCGGCACACCAGACTTGCTGGAAAACCTCGACACATGATATTTCTCACCTCAACCCAAGCTGAAAGAAATCTTGACATATTGCAAGAGTCTAAAGCACATAGCGAAAAATCTGATCCAACAGCTCCAAATGAGACCAGTCTAATATGGATCAACACTACCTTTCTAAACCTAATCAATTCCTAGGCTAAGATAATATGCCATACATATTGCCTCCAAACAAGATAATTAGAAATTCCTCACTTTATCAAGATCATATCACCCTGCTTAAATCAAAACTACATGACCTGCTAAATTTATAAGTTGAAAATGTCTGACGGTGTTTCCAGCAAAAAAATGGTTACATAACTTAATTTGTTATCTATTTTTTAGATAATATTGACATCTCTAGACCATGTGTCTATTTCTTACCTGCTCCACTGCTGACTGGCGAGAGACAGGGGTATGGGTAGGGGCTGGGTGACCTCTCCCCATCCTCAGCAGCTGCTTGCTGCAAGAACGGCTCGATGCTGGCACTGTTGGACCGTGAGTCGTTGATAAATGACCGTGCTGACCTTGTCCTCAGCTCGATAGGTGACTCTGACGGAAGGGCCTGCAAAAAGGGAATGACTGGGGTTGTTTTGGCTGAATAGGGGATCTGATATGAGTGTTCATTAGATGCTGAAAATATTAAACATGTTGGATGAAATGATACGAGATGAGGCACTGCCTATTTATCACATAACCATAACATCAGCTGTTTTTTGTCTACAAGGCATCATCTTTTTTATAGTATGAACAGTCGGCCTTGACATGTGTAATTCAGTTTGAGAGAATCCGAACAAAAAATAGTTCCACTGTTTACTCGACCCTTTTCCAGAAAAAGGGAACAGATTTGTTTATGACATGACTAAAATGTTATTTTTTTATTAAGTAAAATGAAATTTTTATCTAACAAATTGCATAACAGCATCAAAGTGATCAGGAAATGGCAGATATACTACACAATCATACTTAATGACATCACAATACTAAAACTAACTAGTGTGTTACCAAAAATAATGCATGAGTGTTACCTCACACTCGCGCAGATGTTTATGTGATAAAACACAATTTACATTTTTTCATTCTTTATCAGCTGGTGTTTCCAGTTGAATTGAGGTTTGAATCGAGCTACATGTATTTGCTAATGTACCACCGAATGATCTTTGCACAAACACAATATGTCTTTTTTTCCGCATTTCATCTTCATATATGAATGCTTGTAGAGACTAAACCAAGGTGACACAATAGATTACTTGTTTAAGCATATTTGTTCAAGAAACATATAGTTATGATCAATGTATACACAGGCAAAGGGATCAGAACGAAAAGAATAAATTCTTATTGTGTTTGTTTCCTGACAATGGGTTATCAAAGTTATTAAAGTCACTTCCAACTATCAGCGGTGAAGAAGACTTAGTTATGTGTCTCTCTTACATGTGGTATCTGAAAGTTTGCCTAAATAAAATACATTTAATATATTTTAAGAAATTTGAGCTTACTGTCCACATAAATACGTAATTTATCCCAAGTAAGATGGATTTTGAACAATATCTCAACTGTAATACAAATCATAAAATAACTTGCTAAAATTGCAAGAGGCTTTTTGGTTGTAAGTCAAGGACTATTACTTTGGCTATGGTCATTCCATCTTGATATTTTATTTGACCTTTGAGGTTGCATTTCAGATATTTTCTATGTGAAACTCCATCTCATTAACCTTGCATTTGTCTGGTTATTTAAAATTCACCTTAATCCTTGTGAAATGTAAATTAGTATTTATCTTTATGCTTTAATCTCTCAAGATGACATTCAAGGCTTAACAGTTGAGCTATCAATCAGTTTTTGGTTTATGTTACATCCAATGTACGATTCGTACCTACAAAATTATGGTCATCTTAGCGATGTCCAGCTAATTATTGGTGGAGGAAAACCCTAGACATATACATGGGGAAAAAAGGAATGCAACTACCAATCTATACTCTATTATTTGAGTAAGTAGCGCTGCAAGTGTAGCACGTGCATTTCGAAATTCAGTTTCTGGTGGCTCTGTGCATGCTTTTCTCAGACACTGTTTAGCGTATCATATTCCCTAGCAATTGTGACTCCTATTTTAGCAGAGGTTTTGCAGTTAACACAAAATTAACTTTATTTGTATTGACTAAAAAGTTGCGTTTCTTTTTTCCCCTAGTATATATATTTGGTTAGAACCACCAGCACACTGCCGGCTATCAATCTGGTATTTGGGGAACAACAAAACTTCTCATTAAGTCACCCACTTGTGTCAATTTACTGTAAACATCCCCCTTCCCTGCACCTAGTTACAAAATTATTAATCTATGCATATGGAATTTTAAATAGAAACGTTACAATTCAAATAACCATTTCAAATGCATTATTTGAAAAATCAGAATTTTTATATGTAAGAATTTGTGTGAGCAGTAAGTCTGTGCAGCCTTTTTGACATACCAATGTTCCGTCACGGAACTTAGTTCCATGTTTAAGGTGGTATATGACAATTTGCCAATATCAAATACCATACTTTCTCACTTATGAGACTATTCGCTTATAAAAATGGCCAACATCTTCACCTGTAAAATTGAATTGCTTCGACCCTCTTATTAGATGAGGTGAAGCAATTAACAGGAGCGTCGACCTGTCATGCTGTCTCAACAAAAGGGTTAATTGGTAAACAGTGACTTTGATTTTTACACATTGCAGGATGCATCTTGTCTAAGCTGCATGAACATCCTTTAGCGCGTGGCGGCATTTAGCATGGTACATGTAACAATATCTTATCCTTATTTAGCAGGATTTGGGCTTAATTACCTTATAAATTCATAAAAGAATTTAAGAAATGACAACTTTGAACACTCCCCTAATTGTTACACAATACAGCATGTCTAAAAATAGAATTCTTTTCCAAATTTATAAATAAGCATGATGACTTGTGCTAAAAATAGATATCCACATCAGAGCATTTTACCAGGATGATGATATGTCATCTTAAAATTAAGTGGTCATGTGGTTTTCTTAGTCCAAAACCTGTATGCTGTGCAGCATGTGTCAGATAGGAAATACATACTTGTAAAGACATGTATGGTGTATGCTTCATTTCTCACATGTATGTTTTAAAATTATAAAGAATATTTAATATTCAACAACACCGCAAAAATCTTTAATGCCTATAATCTTGCGGATGTAATATAACAGATGCTAATCAGTGTTTACCTAACACCAATCCTTTGTTTTGTTTATATAATACATTGCCGCAACCATTTAGGATCATAATAGCAATGTCCAGCTTTTTATGGTGGAGAAAGACCCTGGGTAGAAAGACACACATCTGGGTAGAACCACCGGCGCACCACAAGTCAGCTGGAAGACCTTCTCACATTATATCCCTCGAACCCATGTGGTGAGAGGCTAAGCAGGAGTAACTAATCCTTTCACATTTAATATATAAGATTTAATAACATAATTTAAAAAGTTTTAAGTAGTTTTTTTTACCTTTCGTTTTTTCTCTACTGGCTAGATAAGGAAATAGTCTTGTGGTTATGTATAGTACAGGTGAGACTATTTAGGTGTAAAAATATCTTGTTTATAGGTTAATATCACATAACCTTTGAATTTAAAGCAATTGGATTCGTTGAGCGCTAGTCATGTGAAAGTCAATATATGTTAAGTGGTACTGACTCAAGAATGTTTTCATGCAAGCATCGAGAACATAATACTGACAGTCATGTTCTTTTTACGCAAGATGTCTTGTCTGAGAAATAGACAGATTAACAGAGTATCTGATGATGATTTGCTAACATTTAGGGAAAATGTGACCAAGAAAAGAAGAAAAAGTGTAACCTCAGCAGCAGTAAATGGTTTTAATTATAATCTGTAGAGAAAGAAAGTGAGAACAGACCGAGTAAATGAACACTGGTGAATTGGATCAAAATCTTTAAATGTTTTATGTTAAATGAGAAACACAGACAGCTCATTGCACTAAAAACAATGACAGCATAATTTAATAGAGTATGTGATATAACAAGTAGATTTATGTTTCGGTCAATATATATATTGAAGGAAAAAAGTTTAGCAAGTTTTATTACGACTGGTTTTCGTCTATAAATCAATGTGACTAAAACGTTTCCGTATTGACCAATTATGCCCATCCATTGACAACATGATTTCCCCCTTTTTTTAAAACTACACCTTTATGTAAGCGTGAAGCGTAACTTTCACGAAAATCTCATGCAGTATGTGCACAGCAAAACGGACGATCCTCCGCGGGTTACAAAGTTGCCTAAGAGTCAATCCTCTCTGAACTTGCTGAACTTTTTTCCCTCAGTATAGTTTTGCAGACATGGGTTTAATAACATTCACGTGGTTCATGAATCTTTTTTCCATAATAATAAACTTCTATAAATGGACTTAAAAAACAACTTAAAAGTCAAAGAAACATGAACATTTTATAAAAGTTTATTACTTATGTTTTAATCTTTATTATCAGATAAAACATGTAACAATAGCATGACATGACAAATTTAAAAGTGTACAAAAGAGACATTATTATTAAACACAAAAATAACCCACCTTTTGCTAATACACTGCTTACCCTGTTTGCAATGAACAGGTTTTGTCCAGTTATTGTCTAGCTAAAAGGAGTGATCAATTGATTCGGGGATACGTGTCACCATTTTCTTATTTTACATTGCAGATCAATCTAAACTAATTTTTTATGAAGCAATATATTATATACCAGTATATCTTTAAAAAAAACAAAATTGTTACCATAGTAACATCATCAACATCATATAGGCCTAATATTCTACTTCACATAATAAACTACTTTTAAAACACATTTACTATATATTTTGTAAAGCATGTCAACGACTGCAATATTATATCCCTTTGACATCAGAATCTGCTAAAAAAAAATTCAGACATCAGCGCATTAATGTCCACAAGAAGTTCCAAAAGAACTATCTAGTCCATTATTGGTGGTTTTCATCAAGGCCCAAAGAGGCGGAAATGCCTTTAAACAGTGATTAATATTAGACTATGCATCATTTTAAAAGCCTACATTTCTCTTCTTAGATATAGTCTGGATGATGTAGTGTATGTTGCTTGTTTATTGGGTTTATCGTCCTGCCAAAAGTATTTCAGTTATTTGTCCACTTGAAGCAGATATATTGCTGTCTATACTGTGTATAGCATGTCGTTATAACCAGGCATGATACCACACGCAGTCACATTATCCTGACACCGGGCCAACAAGTCATGGAACTATCCTTACATTTGCTTGAGAGCAAGGAAGATATACCACTACCATTTTTAATGACTTTGGTATGTTGCGGCCGGGGGCCTCCCGTACCTTTAGGTAATGCTATACCGATTGCGCCTTCTAGGTGCAGTATTATATGTTTTTCTATGGCTAGAGTTATAAGAAAAGAACTCATGATGCATGTTTTACACAAATTCAAGCTAATGAATGTTAAATTCTTTTAAAGCTAGGGCCAGTAACTGCTCCATGATGTTATTTTTTTTATACCATCTCCCAACATAAAACAATATAAAAAAGAAGATTTTAATATCTTTAAGAATTGTTATATATTGAAACCAAACATAAATGCAAGATACTGTTATTGTTGATATATTTGGTTAATTATGGAACATAATTATTTCCCAAACAAAGTCTGCCATTATGAGCACTGGCCAACTCTATAAATTGTTGATTATTTCAGAAGGAAAGTGTTTAGTTTTTTTACGTTTTATTACACAGATACTTTTTCTAACAATTAATGGGTCATGAATAAATAGTCCCTCATTCGAACACTGACCACCTCTATAGAACTTCAATGTTCTTCAGTCCAAGCACTTCATCATGAAATGGTGGTTTTAAATAGTGAACCATTCTATAGGCACAAAAATTAAGACCTGGTTTGTACCCCATTTTGGATAATACCCCATTTTTGGATAATAAAAAAACTTACTTCTAAATTAATTATACATTTAAACACCATAAATAAATCTTATGAAACAACTGTATTTCATTTATCTTAAAAATCTGCAAAATAAAGTTTAGAAATTGAAAGCAAGAAATGCAGCATTTCCACCTATTAAATGAAAGCTCAACTTACAATCTATATGCAATTTAAATTCCACAATATGTTCACATACTATGCCATAAATGCACTGGAATTCCTAATACATGTACAATTACCCTGACCAAAAATTAAAAATATTGTTAACACAATGCTGGATCATTAGTAATCTACTTCATAAGTTTTAGTGTCATCTTTGGATCCAACGTTTCATCAAATTTTACAAGAATTTATTTTTACAGGATCTCTCAATAAATTTTGCATGTAATGAATTATAAAAGTAATTAAAAATTTTAAAAATCAACAGGCATATCAAAGATACAGACTTTAGGTGACAAACCAATAGGACAAAACTTCAAGTTTATGATATAACCCTATTTCTACCACCAGAACACAATAGGAATGTTCGTTTTGTTCTTTGTAACATCACACCGTCACAAATGTGGTCATACTGGCAATGTCCAGCTAATTATTGGTGAAGCATGACCCCAGACTTATATCTGGTTAGAACCACTGACGTACCGCAGGTTAGCTGGAAAACCTCCCCACATAAAAGATCGTTCCCAAATAGGACTTGAACCCTCACAGGTGAGGGGCTGATGAGTTTCGAGTCAGCGACTCTAACCGCTTAACCATGGGCACCCCATACACTAGGAATGTTGTTGAGAATGGCACATGATTGAACATAAACATGACATTGTAAACAACAAAAAAGAAAAGAAATATGCAAAATACAGGTAACAAAACAACAAGATGAAAATTTATATTGAAGAAGCTAAACACAGAGGCTTGATAAACAAAAATTAATTGCTGGATAGATAAGGTTTTGATGAACCAAGAAAATGGACAGCTCTTTATATAAAAGCATTAGGCTTTAAAAACAGGACAAAAAACAGCTTTGAAACAGACCAACTTAAGGTCACTGCATAGTAATAAAATTCTCCATGCTTCCTCCTACAAACAATAAATTGGAACTTATTAGAATTATTATCTGTTTTAAATATAAATAAATATTTATGAAAAAAAAAAAAAGAGTAATAAAAAGATCAGCAGGTCACATCATTAAAACACCTTTGCGAGTGTGACACTATCAGATAGATTAATAAATATGTAGACTTTAATCTTGCTTAGTTATCTGTGTTGCTTTGTCAATCATGTCCACCTGATTAACAGTCTCATGTATGTATAAATCTACATCAGAGCATAGCACAGCTTTGTGCATACACAGTAACACCAGCATTTTATAAGTCTTCAGTTTGGAATATCTGTTCTGATGTCTGCTGATTCCAGGTGTCATGTGTTGGTCTCAATGTCAGTTTCTGAGGCATCCCATTTCTGAAATAAACACAATAAAAAAAATGAGCATACAAGGATAAATATGGGTTTATCAATATATCTCAAAAAGTTTAAACTTAAAATGTTAGAAATCTCCTTACAGAATTGCCAATACAATTAGAAGTATACAAAAAAGTATCAAAACATATTTAGGATTTACATAAGATATGTATATAAAAGATTTTTTTTCTCCATTATTTTGACAACAAACTTTTTCACACAAAAAAGTTGTGTTTTTTTACATTTTATGTAAATGATACTTTTTGCAACAAAGCAGCCTAACACACACAGAATAAAATCAAAATTATTGATCGAAGATAAATAAAACAATTAAAATTGCAAACTTGTTGCAAACAACATTAAGATTAGAAACTACACAAAAATACTTACATCCAAATTTCAGACCTGTTGCTGTCTTGAACTCCGCGAATAGACATAAAGTGGTTTACACGCGAAGTCCTTCAGCTAGTTTGTGCAAATAGCATTTTAAAGTTGGTGTATCCAATGCATGGCTTATTATATGTGGGAAGGGGTAAGGAGGATGGGTGGAGGTGGGAGTTAAGTCAAGCTGTCGAGCTTGTGATAAGCAGCCACACATGGGGCGGCCCAAGATTGGCTGCTTAAAGCAAGTTAGCCACAGTTGTGTTGGAACATAACACATACAACCACATGATCCACACTTGTTAGATATATTTTAAATACTGCATCAATATCAACCAATAAGCGGGATGTTGAAGACTGATGTATAATCATGATGTATGGTAACATATATGCAGATTAGAGATAAACTAGATAGTTGAGTTTTAAACAGTCTAAATTTTGTTAAAAACTATGGTTTTGATTCCTCCAACCTAAGGACAACAAAATCTTTAGAATGTAAGCATGTTCAATTGTAATCTTGTGATCTGGGGAAATATTTTATATATTTCTTTTATTCATTAAAATAAAAAAAATGTTTTATTTTTTTAATGTAAAGTTTAAAAAATAGCTTTGTAAGAGCATGCTGCTATAGTAATGTCAGTATGCAGGGTTCAAAATTTTTACAAGACAAAATGGCTCCTAATTAAGTGTTCAGATCACTGTTAGATGTCACTGTAAGATGTCACTATCAACAACTGATTTATGCATTGTACATTTTTTCTTTAATTTCATCAAATTATTTATTTACGACTTGATAAAACTTAACACATTTTTTTCCTCTTCATTGAAAAAAAAAATGAATTAATCGCTTTGGAGGCTCTGAATAGACCATTAATGTTTTATTTTGTTTTTGAGGTACATCGAAGTTACCAATTATGATCATTATAGCGATGTCCAGCTATTTTGGTGGAGGAAGAACCCAGACAAATGTCTGGGAAGAACCACCGCCGAACCCCAGGTCAGCTAAAGGACTGTCTCACTTTCAGTCCTTCGCCCCGGATGGGACTCGAAATCCTGCAGTAAGAGGCCAAGCGGTCAGAGAAGTTTAGTCAGCAACTCTACCACTATGCCATGGGCGCCCCTCTCATAACATTTTACTGTAAGCAAAAAATTTACTGCATGTGAATGGATATATCCAAAACTGTGGATCAAGTCTTTTTACACAAACCAGTTAAGCCAATTGGTGCAAGTGTGCAGCATGTGGTAAACACACAAAGGCACACATGACTTTTCATTGTAGTTCTGTTTATGAGCGTATGAAATAGACATGGATAGATTATCAATATTCTAATAGGTGGAGGAGTTATGTATGAACTGTCTAACTGACCACTGCCTCAGTTTTAAGCACTTTTAATGTTTTAAATCTCATTTGAAACATATTTTAAGATTAGGAAACAACGTAAAACTTTGAGGCCGTGTATACTTTTTTAAATACCATGCAGTTCACATTTGACTTCACAAATGGCAAAAAAAAATCTTTCAGACATTCAGTCTGACAAGCTATGTCCTAAGCCTTTTGCAAAGTCTGATGCCTTAAACAGCAAGCATGGGGTAGAACTCTCATAACATAAAACTGCTATATTTGATATGAATAATATGGTGGAAAGTGCATGCAGTAATAAAAAAAGTTCGATATTTTTAGACGAGAATGTAAGAGATGAAAGTGTATGAGACCTCGCTGAGTTCCCTGGCAAGCGCCTCATCCTGCTCCTGCAGAAGCGCCCTCTCCTGGCGCACCTTCTCCTCCTCTTCCTGTAACTGACGGATCAACAGCTCGCTCGCCTCCTGCTCTGTTCTCCGCTCTTCAGCACGCTGCTCCCGCAACTGTCACGAAACAACATATTAATCCATATCAAAATACACTTGTTAAAGGTGGAATCCAATAGTTTGGACCAAATGTTTTTTTGTTCAAATAACCAAATAAGTCAATGTTACCTGAAAAGGTCTTGCTAAATGCTAATTATTGATGCCCTAGATCTATGTTAAAAGATCACTCTGAATATGTATTTTTTCCAACTGTATAAAAACCTTAATAGTGGTCTCTGTTAAAAATAGATATCGACATCAGAGTGGATGACTCGCATGACTTTATACGTGATCGCAAAAGTAAGTGGTCACGTGGTTTTCTAAGTTTAAAAATAGCTATCTCTGCAGCGCGGCTCAGATAGGAATTGACTGTTTGCAATGACGAGTTGGGATATATGTCTAGAACTTCAATGAACATTATTCTGCAGGACTTTTTCAGGTAAAAATGAATTATTTGGCTATTTGAGAAAAGGACTTATGTAATAGACTTTATAATAATTCTTTTTCCTCACAAAAATGTTTGCATAACTAAGCAATACAAAAATGTAAACTGTGTAGCAGGAAGAGTTTTAATTTCCAAGAAAGCCTTAATATTGAACATAAACACAGGTAAGGTTTGTTAAATAATATCAAATATGTTCTTATATTTGTTAATATAACAAGATTGTGGCATCAAGTAAGAATTTAACTACATATTTATTTTTATTTAAAAACATTTGGTAAAAGTGAACTTAATCGGAAAAACATGAATGTTTTTATTATAAGATTGTGGTACATGCAAGTAAGGAGTGCATCTTGGTTAAAAGTAGAATATTTAGAACACAAACAAAAAATTCTAATAGGTCAACATATAATGTTCTCCTACCTTTCTCAACTGCTCTTCAAATTCACTTCTTATTTCTCCTGGTTCAGCAAGCTTTATGGAGACATTCAGGGCTAGAAAATATATTAATATATGTTAAGACTTCACTGAGAAAGTAATTAATTGCACACTGAATCACTCAATATAAGCAGTGTTTTCTCTAGACCAAAATATTTATGGGTCATTTTTGACCCTCTTATCCGAAAAGTGGGGGACATTTACAAAAAAGATGGGTCACAACTATTTATTATAAAGTAAACTGAGCGCGTGACACACACTTCAGCTTTGTTTATTGCAGCGACCAGGGACTTGGATAGTCTGTTCATGTCGCTTCTAAGTGACTGAGATTCTAAGGCACATGTGTGTTGATTTGAGGAAATATGTCTCGTTAGCGTAGAAGCACGAAAGTACAGCCTGATGTGAAAGGATTGTCCTTCCCTTCAAATATACAAACTGAACAAGTCATTTTATTGTCAAATCGCAACCAAAAATGCTGCTCCAACCATTCTTTTCGGAACTCCTGTTTCGGCCCAGGATTTTCATCGTCGGCAACCACAGTACTTCCGTTACACTCCATACATACCGTGGGAAATTTGACTAGCAAAATCTCGTTTTCATGAATGTGCATGAGGCAGGGGAGACCAATCTTCTTCCAATGAAATCGCATGTTACAATAAAATACTCTTCAATCTCAATGACGTCATACTGGGATTTTCTTATTAAAAATAGAAACCAATGCACACGTCTACTCCAATCGGAACTCCTCGGGTAATTCCGTCCTCGGGACAATCATCCCTCGGATGTGTCTAGTGCAATAATACTTAATGAAATCACGATCGTTTTGTTCGCCGGATGTCAGAAGAAGAATATGACTAAGTAGTTCGCACAAAACATAAACATTGCCATCGTTTGACAGCTCTGTGTCTGCTGCGCTGGGTAAATTAAAATCGGATGATTTTAATTTGAAGCCGCCACAAATAGAAGTTTTACTGGCATCGTACTGTAGTGAGCTGTCACCCGAGCTGCTATCTTTGCTTTGACATCTCTCTCAAAAAAAGTCCCATTTAGATAAGTGGCCGAGGTGATCCGACTACCTACATACATCCGAGAGATGATTCGTGAATTATCCGAGGTGTTCCGATTGATGTCTACTCATGGAGGTCGCCATTTTGAATGGTAAACCGAACCTTAGATATTAAACGTAATTTGATTGGCTAGTTATCCATGGTGGGTTCCTTATTGCACCAATGAAACTGCCGCATTAATTATTCATGGCTACGAGATTTTCCTAGCCAATTGTCCCAGGGGTACATAACGCAGCATAGTGGAGTAATGTAACGGGGGATAACCGACGATGCAGGATTTTGTATTTGCTTTTTTGTTGGGGTTCATCATTCGACGCGCTGTTGGTACTAACGGCTGCTGTAGATTCCGCCGATGCCTGACAGTTATTTTGGTCGTTTTTTGCGTCGAAATGTTAACCTGCGCTGTTTTTTCCCCAGAAAATGACGAAACAGTCTGTTTCCTCTTGGCGCTCACAACTGAAACTGAATTCTAAATAAAGCGTCTACGACATGTCACGTGATACGGTTTTCAATTAAATCTAAGTCGCTGCCGAATAGTTGCGTCACGGAAAACGCTCGGCTGTTATAACATTGAGCCGAATTAAAATATATTGCGTCAAAAACGCAGGAAACGCGCTCTAGAGAAAACACTGAATATAAGGATTTACAAATTGTTTGGAGAACCAATATGTACCTTGGAACTTCCACAATATGAAGTAGTCATACAAAATGACTGCGTAGTACAGATAAAGCCTGGGCTAATTTGTTTGTTTTGTTTTTTGTTATATCGCACAGACACAATTATGGCCATATTGGCGACTTCCAGCTAATTATTGGTGGAGGAAGACTCCAGACTTGTCTGGGTAGAACCACCGGCGCACCGCAGGTTCGCAGGAAAACCTTTTCACATGGCTGGGACTCAAACCCACTTCGGGAGGGGCTGAGGAGTTTCAAGTCAGAGACTCTAACCACTCTTCTACAAGTGCCCCCCACCCAACCCGATGAATTTTGTTCTTTGTTAAATAGTTAATGTTACATTGATATCACTTAAAACACTAGATCAGCTCGTGGGAACACCCTAAGATTTGTGGGGCCAGACCGTAGTTGATTAGTTAATCTATTGAGTGGCATCCATAGGTAATTCACACCTTTCATGGTACTTTAATGACTCCCAGTTTTGATTTTAATTATTTTTTAATCCTGTTGAGCCAGTCAACTGAGAAACAAAAAGATATTGAACACTTAGTGCAAAAATACCACATATATAAAATGTATTACATAAGGTAAACTTTATAAGTCAAAATTCCACTTTTAAAATTAATTTTCACAGTATTCGCTAACGGACATCTACAAAGTCTTGGCAGATATTGTCAGTATAGACAAAACATAGGAAAGTTGATGTGGTCTCACATAAACTCTGAAATTCTTGAAGAGTACAAAAGGACAACCATTTGCAAATACTTCAGGACATTGAACTTTAACTTAAATTTAATTACTGGTCTAGTTCATAAATAATCAGTCTAAAAATGTTAAATGGGAGATCTGTCTTAAATCACACAATATGTATTTATTAACTCACAACCTAGGTATTATAATGTGTTAACAAGTGTCATATCTTGTCCATGAAAAATAGAGTCAATAAACATAGAAATTGGCTTCAAGAACATATACCTAGTGCCAGTCCTATAGCTATAGAATTTTGTTGCTCAATCTATTAAGCCAATGCCCATGTCCACTTTAATGATGTTGGGTATTTAGAAAATAAATATGAGTCTGACCAAGTATGATCCTTACCATTCATCCTATCAAGGAAGAAAACCATAGCACATAAAAATACCTAGCCTGGTAAAATATACAGGGTTCTTGGAAATGCTTAAATCTGCATATGTGTACTAGACATTTCCTAAGATGTACACATATTTTATTAGACCGCGCATTTTCGTATGCATAGATTTTGAAGCAGGATGCAATCATAAAGAGATCATTGGTCAAAGCGCTAGTTATTGGGTCTGACTACTGACGCACGACAAATGGACTCAATTTCTTTATTGACAGCTTAATTGTTCCCTTTTACTTTAAGATGGGAGGAGTCGAGCAGTTTCACAGATATAGCTATAGCTTATTCGGTAGTATAGGGATGGTCTGACGTGAAATCTGGTAGATGCTTTTCCGCTTCTGATATAGAAGGGCATGCTGTTAGTTTTAAAATACATTTGTATGTTAAAAAGTACGAGTAAACTATTACTTCTGAAAATGACCACATGACAAAGGTGAGCTGCTTCACGGCTCCTATTATGCTCATTGATACTTCGATCTATCAAAGACCATAAAGTTGGCTTAATTCAAAAAACATAAAAAATGTCATATCATATGATTATATAGGTGGTATATTTC
This sequence comes from Sinonovacula constricta, assembly GCA_007844125.1. Classification (NCBI taxonomy): domain Eukaryota; kingdom Metazoa; phylum Mollusca; class Bivalvia; order Cardiida; family Solecurtidae; genus Sinonovacula; species Sinonovacula constricta. Next base: position 38,250,732 of record CM017563.1, read on the forward strand.
GAGAGAATGATAGGCTACAACTTGGTTAACAAAGTCAGTGTATCTTTGTCTGACATTTACCAAATGACATATTTATTATGCATACCTTTTACTTCTTCATCATCGTCCTCCTCTCCTTCAAGTCGCTTTTTCACCTGCGATGGAAAATGTTTCTTGATTTCCTTCCATCTTTTTTCGTTCACGAGAGCATTATTCCTTGCCGCCCGGCGAGCCCAAGTAGAAATACGTATACGGCACATAGGGCAACAAAAATTGGCCTCCTCCACATTTTGTTTAAAACACTTCAAACACAACTCGTGCTCGCATGGCATAGTCACAGGCTCTATAAATATATAGAGGCATATCGGGCATATGTTATCCTCGAGTTTCATTTTGATAAACTTCAAATATTTGAAGAATTATGGTGGAATTCGTTTAACCAGCGTCCATTTTGTTTATGGAGGGAATGGAACGGAAGTCGGTAAAACGAATGCTGAATTCTGTTTCCGGTAAAATATTAAAGGCGGAAAGGATATTTAAATAGCGAAATGTGTATTAAGCAAAACACATATATGCAAGTACTGTACAGTTACCGTTGCTGTGTTATATTTTCAGATGAATTATATAGAAACATAAATTTATTTTCTTGTAACTTCTTCATTTGCGATGCAACAATTAAAAGCTATACACCACTGGAAAGCTTTTAAAATTCTAATTTTTTAAAATACAATATTTTTTTAAATTGATAAATGCACAACGAATAAATACATAGAAATTGTAAAATTATCAGCTTATCATTAAACAAAATAAATGGTGAATATTTTTTGGTTGTATTTGTTTACTTTTAAACTATCAAAATATAGTTTTGATATTTAAAATACTCCATAAAAGCTGTTAAATTGCATATAAAATTAAGTAAAATAGACTGAAAAATAGAAACACAGTGGTGAGTTTAATACATCACATATTTCCAGATTTCGGCCTGGATTAGCTTCTGCCTTCAAAGATGGCTGCCGTAAACCGTCTTATCAGTGCCTATGACATCACATGGAAACTATCTTTGTTCTCGTGTGTCCATTATATAAGGAGCTAAGAAGCCAGCTTTTACAACGGTATTATTGTTCTTGGTAAACTTACTTACAAAATAAAGATTATTATTGCAAAACACTCAAACAGGAATTGTTAAAAGATTGGCAAAGTTTGTATATCTTGCATTTGAGAAACGTGAATCAATGTTGTAGGTTATAAAAAATGAAAATATTTCAATGTCAATACTGTTGGTAGTCAAAGTGTTATGTTTTCTAGGTATGCATAATTACTCTTATAGATTAGATAGATGTTTTAAAACAGCATAGTTAACTATGTTTATATGCGATCCGTTTTCTGTAGTATTCTTTCCAGATTTTAATGAATTCATACTTTTCTCATTACATGTATAAGTGTTTGTTTGTTACGCCATATCTATGGCAATGAACTTTATGTTTATGCCTAATAAAGAATTGAATCATACAAGGCGCCGAATAAGCGTATGCTGTAAACAACAAGATGGATATCATGCTGAATTTAATTATACTCTCGATTCAATAAAAGTAACGAACCGTAACTCTGATGGGAGCTAGACAAACTGCTACTTTTTTTCTTTCTTTTTTATCGTATTGACCGCCAACAATGGCGAGCCCTGGTAACCCCAGGTTAGGTAATCCGCCATCAATATGAAAACACAACGGGTCTATGTACGCTCGAGTTATCTAAGGCAAGTCCTACACCGGGTAATATTTACACACACACTTAAACTATCGTCACTGTTCATGATTTTTTGTTTAGTTGAAACCTGTATATTAAGTATACAGACCGCATGTACCTAGCGACCGATCAGTCCGAAGTGGACTCTGTTTTCATCCTTGTTGAGTGCTACATCTGTAATTACAAGCTGCATTTTTACATCGGCGTACTCGGTTTCTTTTGTCAAACGAAACCTCGCCAGACGGATGCGAATTCGTAAGAATTACGAAATGTACCCTATGTTTAAAACCACGATTTCCTGACAGTGTAAGCATATATCTGCATCTTTATAAATTACCGTAATTAGCTTTAATTAGCTTTATGTTTGATGGCGAGCTAATGGATGGGCGTGGGATATTACAAGTTTCATAAAAAATTAAAAATGCATAGTGACGTAACAATGTTCTTGGTTCAACATTCTTGTCGTTAAGGTAGCCATCTTGGAACGGCGTGTTTTTGAACACATGATTCGTCTAGTACCTAACTATTGCAGTGTGTCTATATTCAGCAAATATTCTTAATTAAGAATGACTCAAGTCATGGATTTCAACGCACAATACCTTCATTATGTATTTAGCTACATGTCTGTATTTTTACATGACATTTTAACTTAGCTTAAAATCACATTGAAACTTCATACTTAAGCTTATTTTGCTTGTATGAAAATCGTGACTTGGGCTTACGAATGGTTGGTGAATATGGGTCTAAAACTAATCTAATCTTAATGTTTGCATCGATTAATCTGAGGCTCTGAAGAAAAGTGTTTTAAAATGGACGATATTAACGTCAACAGTCACACACACAAAAATAATGACGTTTTTATTTTCTTGAATCAGGCTGGTATTTTTGTTCCCAAAGATTCAAACTCAACTTCAAACGGCATGACTTTGAAATTTTAAACCAACTGAAACATGCTCTATAACTGTCTTCATTGTCCGACACGGGGAAAAACTTCAGTGGAAATTGTAGAGTATAATTTTGGTAAGGTAACAGTACCTAGTTTAAAATAAGAGACGCACGCACACAGACAAACAACATTGTGAGTTTATTTCATGTGTACTTCACCTGTAATTTCGATCACTTAAAATGGTGGGACATTTGATAACTCAGTCTAAATTTCATATATAAATTGATGTGAATTGTTTTTATATTAGAATACATATTTTAATTGAATGAATGATAATGAGGGTAATTAAACATTCTTTACTTTGTTGACAGTTGTCGTACTCCTGAAACTAGCTAATTTGCATATTATTTATATAATTAATTTGGTGTAATATAATATACGCGAAGAGTTTGTGCATTTGCTTTGCTGTGCCCTCTTTAGTCATTTCACTGTTTTATGCATTTTCTTTTATTTTCGTACGTACTAACTACAAAACTCTGGAAATAATACATATTTATTTTAGATTTTAAATTTAAGGCCGAGAAACAAAAGAACAACACTTTTATCTGTTTTATAGCCTTTATATGGGAAACAAAATCGCACAAAACAATAGTTAATTACATATATCACATGATTCTACAAGATTAACATATACTCTATAATACATTTTAAGAAATCACAGCATATGCGTATTTGACTTTGTACGTTATTAAACTAATTCCGGTACTAATATTTTACAAAGTGTGCGATTTCTTAATACACCATCGCATTCGTACGGCCTTACAATATAGATATATGTCACAAAACAAATTTACTATCAGGGCACTAAAATGCAAAAAGCGATATATTTGACACAATATATACATATATGTGGAATTGAATTCATTTTTTCCAAGACAGTAATAATTTATTCGTTCCCAAAGTTTGAAATATATTTTGTCTAAATATAATTCTTGTTAGCCTAAGCAGTTACAGCATTAAAGGCGGTATCCGACAAGTTGCCAATATCGTATTCAAGTAACCTAACCCTATCCATGTTTTGGCAAATTTGAAAAGAATTTCTGCATAAACTCTTTCTTTAGTTTGATTAAAGACGATTTTGAACACTTCATCGATTTTCAGATCGTATAAATCGTGGAAAAATCGCTCTGAAGGTTCATTTTTTCTAAACCTATAAATTAGCACGACCAAGATCGCTGATAAAAAAGGAAAAGGACGTCACAGCAAATTACCCGGTTGATGATGTAACAATATGAAAAATACGTGGTCACGTGGCTTACTTAGTTTTTAAATAACTGTGCATCGTGGCTCAGATAGAAAATATATATTTGAGATGACGACTGGCGTATTGTGCTCCTATGTACACATAGATGTAGAATATCAGTTAAGAGCCACTCGATCCTTTCAGGTAACAATAATAATTGTGAAATTTGTGAAAAGGAATCTTATCCAAACTGTCGTATATCTCCTTTGACACTTGATTTGAAAACACTCTTATATTTCCAGCCTGCAGCAATGGCAATAATTATTCCAAACCAAAATAGAATAGCATGAAATATGATTGCTCAAGCTGTTGATTAAAGACGGTATAAAACAGTTTGGACAAACTGTTGTTTTCTAAAAAAAACCAAATAAGTCACTGGTTCTTGAAACGATCTTGAAAATTTCCGTTCATTGGTACCCTAGATCTGTTTGAAATCCCCACTCTACATTGCAAGCTGGTATTTCCTGTCTGAGCCATGTTGCGGAGATGGTTATTTTAAAAGAAAGATAACCACGTGACAACTTACTTTTCAGGTCATATTGAATAGTCATCCGGGTAGTACGCCTTTGTGTCGATTTTCAAGTTTTAGCAGAAATCACTTCCGTGTTTATATATAGATTTAGAAAATGAATCTCCACTGTCTTACAATATAGGCAGTGTTCACATTCGTCTTTCCTTAGACTTAAGTATGCGTTTTTGCAGAAATTATGCGTATATTCCCCCAAACAGTGAAAAGACATTGTTATGTATTTAATATAGGATTACTGTCGGATACCACATATTATTGTTATTTTTCCCATTTTGGGAACAATTCCACAGAACACTACAACAATTCATTCAGAAATGATAAAGAACAGCTACATTTTCAGTGAATATATATATATAAAGAGAGAGAGGGGGGGAGAGAGACAGTGGGAGAGAGAGAGAGGGAGAGAGAGAAGGAGAGAGAGGGAGAGAGAGAGAGAGAGAGAGAGAGAGAGAGAGAGAGAGAGAGAGAGAGAGGGGGGAGGCAGGGATGGAGGGAGATACACCCGTTACAAACATACATATGTATATAAATATATATAGCACTAATAAAGACTAATGTATTATGTACAGACTCACTATATGTATTATATAAAGCATAAAATACATTCCAATGACTATTTAAAAAGTCGACTACAATCTTCGACAACACTACAAAAACAGCAAGAAAATTTCCGCTTATGTTAATTGCATTGCGACTACAACAAAATACTTATACAACACATCTGAATTCACAACGCTTAAATGCAGCCATTCGCGTTCACATTATAAGTACTCACATCATTTTTTCCATAAATATTTGCCAATCAACTGTTTCTCGCCTGTATCTCTTAACTTAATCGTCTGCTCGATTACTCACTTACTCTTGATTACTCATATGTTCGCTGAGAATTTACTCGATATTCGTTTACTAATTTACTCGCATGTTTGCTAACACATTTACTTCTGTTCACATTAACTCGCATGTTCTCTTACTAATTTTCTCACCTACTCCATTACTAACTTTTCCCCCTGTTTCTTGTTACTTGATCGCCTCTTTGATTACTAACTTGTTCGCCTGTTCGCTCACTAAACTCGCCTGTTCGCTCACTGGCTTGCTCGCCTGTTCGCTTACTCATTTATTCGCATGTTCGCTTACAAATTTACTAGCACGATCGTTTACTAATTTAATCACCTGTTCGATTATTAACTTTATCACCTGCTTCTTTTCACTTGCACGCCTCTTCGATCACTAATTTATTCGGCAATACGCTTACTCACTTTTTCGCCTGTTTACTTACTAACTTACTCGCCTGTTGGCTTCTAACCGACCGCTTCACCTGCTCGATTACTTATTTACTTTCTGATGTGTTTCCTCCCTCATTTATTCGCCTTTTCGATTACTCACTTAATATCCGCTCCATTACTTAAAGGTGATATCCGACAGTTTGAACCAAACAGTATTTTATCCACAAAACAACAACAACAAATAAGTCATTGTTACCTAAAAAGGTCCGGCAAACAGCTCAACATTAATGCCCTAGGTCTGTGTGAACGATGAAGCATTTATCCACACTCATCATTGCAAACAGGTATTTCCTATCTGAGCCACGCTGCACAGTTAGCTATTTTTAAACTAAGAAAACTACGTGAATACTTAATTTTGCACTGACGTCAATGTCTGTTTTAAGTAGAAACCCCAATCGTGATTATTTAAAGATATAAAAAGAATGATAATTTAGAACGTTTTATTTCATTATTTGTACTGTAAGAAGTGAAGTAGAGTTCAAAATTGTCATTACCTTGACTAAAGTACCAGTTTATGAAGTGGCCATGCCAATATGCCAACAAACAGTGGTAAGATATTGTTACATGTATAGGCAAGCTGTCGGATACCACCTTAAATGGCTCCCCGGTTCGAGGACAAAATTTGTCGCCTGCCTGATCACTTACTGGCCTGATCGATTAATCCCTGACGCGCCTGTTCGCTTACCCGCCTGCACGGTAACTTACTTCCCGTATTACTTACTTATTTCCTCTCTTGTTCATTTGTTACCTATTCGCTGTTGAGCGTATTCGAACATTTACGGTTCAGCTTACACTTCCCTTGTTCTTTCATTCCAGACCACCTAAGCATTTACTCAACAATTCGCTCATAGCCATTTTACATTTTCCTAACAAACTGAATATGTAATTACATTTTAAAGGTGGTATCCGACAGTTTGCTTATACATGTTTTTATACATGTCACAGTGTCTGACCACTGTTCTGGGTTAGCCTACTTAGGCATAATTCCTGCATAAACTCAAACATTAGTTTAAGCAGTCTGTTTTTAACGCTCCATCAATTATTAGACAATACAAATGGTTAATTTTATTGCTTTAAATGTCTATTTTTTTCAAATTTTTAATAAGCACGATGGGGATTTATGTTAAAAATAGACATCGACGTCTCAGCGAACTACACGAATGATGATATCACGTGATCTCTAAAGTAAATGGTCACGGGTTTTTCTTATTTTAAAAATAGCTAACTGTGCAGCGTGGCTCGGGTGGATATAGGCTCCCAATAAACATCATTTCTCAGGATCTTTTCAGTTAAGAATAATTTATTTGGCTGCATGACGAAAACAAATTGGTCCAAACTGTCGGAACAACCGTTAAGAACAGCTATTCTCATACTTCTAGAGATAAGTGCAACTGAAGGCGAGGTTTTATCGGTTGTTAGAGTGTTAAACACAAATTAAAGTATGTTGCAAATAATATATATGAGTTTCATCCTATACTATATGAAGACTATTTTCTTAAGAACCATTTCTACTTTTTATATGCTATGAAATAATTTCTTTAATTTCTTTTGCGAATGTTGAATTGAAACATATTTTTTAATAGTTGTTTTTAGAAAAAAAAAGTTACTTTCTGAAGCTATTGTTGCAATTTGGAAAATAGAATCTTAATGTGACTATGATTTCCTCTGGCTGTGAAAGTCGATATCTGCTTTGACTTTTTTGGAGATATTTTTGTACCCGTGCACTGGGACCTCCTTGGAGCTGATGGGCGAAAATAATTAGAGAAGTTCTGATTTGATCTTCAAGTTGCGAAAAGTCACCTCAGTAGTCTTGCTATGCAGTAGATTTAAAGAATCCTTGAATCTGGCCGTGTGATGCGGATCGCCCGGGTAGAACCACTGCTACTTCTGGCTCATGCTTGCGTCCAGGCTCGTGTCCGAAGCAGAGCTGGAAGCCGTGTGTACAGAAGTGCACGATGCCGAGGATACACAGCAATAAGAGGATTATGCAGACGATCCCGTCGATCAGAGACAGACCGATGTTGGCCCGACTGTTCGGCAGGCACAGCTCATAGTAGTCTGTAGATAGAGTTTACAGATTTTATAAGATAAAGATCACTACAGAATTTGTTTCCGCGCATGTCATGGTTAAATTTGTTTAACTACTTTTCAAGGTAGAGAATAATAAAGATGTAATGAACATGTTTAAAATTGAATGATTCAAAAGAGGGCAATTTATGACATTAAGAATGTTTTGCTGCAGATACAAGGACTTTACAAGTTTACTGAAAAGGTCGGTTTCGATTTACTAAACATATTGAAAATGAAACGTTATTAAATTTGCACCTACCTGACCCACTGTCGGAACACTCGGAGACTATCAGGAACGAGTAGAAACTTGAGATTCCCGCCAACAGACTACACAACAGTGACAGGACAAAGTTACAGACGATCTGCAACAAGGGAAGTAACCGTTTAAAACATCTTGACATACTTAGCCACAGTTATTCCCCCCTACATTCGAGACGGTTGATAGTTGGAATGTCATAAGTTAATGTTTTTACAGTAAAAATTATGTATACAAAGACATAAAGAGGAAGCCTGACATTTTAAACACGTTACTTTAAATTGATTCACAATAAGTTTGACAAAACCTTCCAACTTTCTCTCACTATACACTACTCTCTGACACAGTCGGTTAAATTTACCTGTCATAGGCTCAGGGAAATTTTAGACCACGTGGCTTAGTATGACGTCAGGTGAAACGTCGGTTAGGAATTTGAAAATTGAAGTTTTTAAGCGGCTACACACAGCTTGTGATATATAAATTGATGTAATTCATTAAGTTTTTGTATCTACTTGTATGTTAGATATACAGTGTTATAGTTTACGTTCGCGCATTTATCGGCATTGCGTAAAAAGTACGGAAAATAAATCCATAATATGTTATTGCTTAATAACTCAAGTAATCTAAAGTTTTAGAATTAAAATAAAATATTATTGATTTAAACACTTATTGAATTATGAAAGAACCTCCAAATCAAACCTCATTATTTTATTTGCGTCAAAACTCTCACCGTTCATGGCCGTGTGCCTGTTGCATGGGTACATGTGCGCATGGAGGGATCCAGAAAATTATGGTGGTGGTGTCGGGGTGTATAAATCAAGATCCATTCAACTTTATCGCAGTAAATATTAGTTATATATGCACTGTAGTGGACCCTAACTTCGACTTAAGCAGTCAACAGACAAAACTTACTTTAAAATCTTAGTACTTTTTAAGTTTACTTGTATGTGTTTTCACGATTCTACTCTTCTACCTGGTTTCTGAGGGGATGCATCCCCCGGGATCCATTCTTGATTGCAAGAATAAAGAATGGTAACTTTGCATAGGAAGATATGACTATATTTTTACCCTTTCACAGCAGTCACTTTTTATACATTAATCTCCTTAAATTTCCAGGCATTTGGCCCTTTTTTCTAAATTGACTGTCCATAAATTGTACACCCTCTAAACAATGTCTCACAATACATTAGAACCCCTCCATACATCAACACACAAAACATTTGACCACCTCCCAACAACGACACACACAAAATTTGATCACCTCTCTACATCGATACATTTCAGCCACTCATAGTATCGACTCACACTACATTGAACGACAATCCACACATTCACTTAAAATATATGAGAAAACCTTCTAACAATCACTCACTATACGTAAACAACCTCCAAAATCGACCCACAATTTATGTTAAACTCCTTCCAACATTGACTTAGAATAAAATAGACCACCCCTATAAATGACTCACATTACAGTTTACTACCTACCAAAGGCGACACACAATACAAAAACCCTCCCAGCTTAGGCTCTCCATATATTATAAAACCTTTCACCAAAGACTTACCATACATTTGACCACCTGCAAATATAGACACTCTATACATTATGTTACATACTCGTTGGTTCATAAATATGTTGACGTAATGGGGAAGTTTTGGGGGACCCTATGTGTTGGTCTAGAAATAGACGGGGCGGTGGTTTTAGGATTTATTTAGCTACCGATACAGGGATGGCTCACGCCACGGCAATTGTCACCTTAGGTCTGCCCCGTGCACCGGTCAGATTCCGCCGCAGTGCATTATGGTTAGTGACGTATTAGTATTTTAAAGGGGTAACTTGTAAGATAATTTAAAGGAGTAGCTCGTGTTAAATAGGTTAAAAGAAAAGTACCAAAGTTTCAAATGATAGTTTGTAAATAGTTAAAGGGATGTGAAAGAAAAGAAAGTTAGTAAAATACATGCAATACACATATAGTACATATAATAATACACACATATATAAAACCTATTCTTATTATAGACGTCCTAGTACTAACTGTGACACATTACGACACTTTCCATCAGTGACTTACCATACCTTTGACCACCTCCCAACATCGGTTCATTACGCATACAATATAAGTGCACCTCCCAACAAAAAATCACCATACTCTATACTACCTCTCAATAACGACATGAAAACGAGACACTTTACAAATTTAAAAACCTCTGTATTAAACTACCTCACAAGATCGACTCTCATTACATGTATTACATGTTCATTTAACTGTGTCTCTACATACATTAAGTCACCTCCCAAAATTGACTCGCCATAAACTGGATTATTCCCAATCACGCCTCCTCGCTATAAATATCACTACCCGTAATTCCAGTTATTTACTATGCAATTTATCTATAATTTAATGACTTACCATGCATTTAACCACACCTGCTACCTCTAATGCCACGTTTACATTAATATTTTCCGTTGCTTTTCTTGTCGCTAGCAGCCCGATTAGAGCCAGTGGAAACACCTGAAAAATTTGCCAGAATTTATCACTTACGTGACCAAAGTAAAATGTAGCAACATAATGAATATAAGATAAATACATATATATTGTAATAAATAATAGCATATACCCAAAGTATAGTCAAAAGCTTCTTGTTTCTCTGCAACGACGTTGGTATATCCCGACATGGCCTTGAACCTGTAACCGGTCACAACCCCGGAAGAAAATGGAACATACAATATTATGAATTATGACTGAAAGTGGTATCATGTCACCATATTTATAAAGTAATCAACGCTGGGGAAGCAATTTATCGTTCTTTAAGTGTTTTTGGTAGGGGTTGCAACACCATTTTGTAATCTATGTCATAACTATATTTTACAAAACCTAAAGACGGTTCGCAAACGATACTTTAAGAAGAGTAAGTACTAAATAGAGTGTATTTTGACTTTCAACTTAGAAATTAACAACAAATTGCATATACCAGTAGTGACACGATGACTGGTCCGAAGTTAAAGACTGGATAATCAACGTGAGGGAGGGCCATGACGAGGGTGACCACACCGGCGATGAAGAGAGGGCACGATGTTATGATCTGGAGGAAGCTGAGCTGGTTCAAACGCTGGAAGCCCAACATCTGCCGCTTCCTGGTCGCTGTAGACACCATATATATGTGTAGGCATAATGTTAGAGTCTACAAAAACCTTTTCATAATAATTACGCTAAGGTAACAATAAACATTTGTTAGGAGGTTAAAATCTGGCCGGTCTAGATCTACAGAATTCGACTTAAAGTTGGTATCCGAAAGTTTGCCTATATACAGTTTGAAAATACATATAGAAATATCAAACCACTGCTTTGGTCAATTGGGCATACTTTTTGTATAAGCCCATACTTCTGTCTTAATAAATAAAAGTTTAAATCTAATTGTTAGCCAGAAAGAATCGCGAAAAAAAATCACTCTGAATGTGTATTCTTTCCAACTGTATAAAAAGCTAGATACTGGTCTCTGCAAAAAAATAGATATCGACGTCAGAGCGGGTTACCCGGAAGACTATATAACGTAAACTCAAAAGTAAGTGGCCACGTGGTTTTCTAAGTTTACAAATAGCTGTCTCTGCAGCGTAGCTCGGATAGGAAATACCTGTTTACAATGACTTATTCATGACAGTGATTTATTCTTGACTGTTCACACAGATCTAGGACATCAATGAACAGCATATTGCAGCACCTTTTCAGGTAAGAATGACTTACATGGTTATTTTCCACATTGTCCGATACCACCTTTAACAACAATTCAATTTATAAAATCTCCTCTTAAAACACAAAGCACATACTAGGCGATTGTTACAGCTATTATAAATAGTAAAATGTATTAATAATAACTGGAAGGTTTTTGTCCGGCTAAAAGAAAGTTACTAGAGGATTTTTTGTTTTGTTCGTTATTTCGACTTGAGGGTTTTTGTCCGGATAATGGGGAAAATGATGGACGGGTTTTCGCAGGGCACTTCTAAAACAGCGATTGGGTTTTGCCCAGGAGGGAACCGTTAAAATCAGATCATTGTTTAAAATATTTTCTGTTATAAGGAAACTCTGAGACACAGCTAAGACATTAAAAGCGTTTAACAGAACCTTTAGATTATTCTCTTTCTCTCTCTCTCTCTCTCTCTCTCTCTTTGTTTTTCTCTCTCTCTCTCTCTCTCTGTCTCTCTCTCTCTCTCTCTTTGTTTCTCTCTGTCTCTCTCTCTGTCTCTCTCTCTGTCTCTGTCTGTGTCTCTCTTTGTGTATCTCTCTGTCTCTCTCTGTCTGTCTCTCTCTGTCTCTCTCTCTGTTTCTCTGTGTCTGTCTCTCTCTGTGTCTCTGTCTCTGTCTCTCTGTCTCTGTCTCTCTGTCTCTGTCTCTCTCTCCCTCTCTCCCTCTCTTTAAAACTGTTTTTGTCCTAAAACCCGAATAACTTAATAGATTTTAAAAAAATGAATGAGTTATAGCTCTGTGTGAAAAAAAATCATCCATGCAGTTGACTATATCATTGCTGTTACATTTGTTTATCGCAAACAATTTGTGTCATTCTAGAACAGTTAACTTTTGTTTGTTTTGTTTTTATTGTGTTCTTTTTTCATAAAAAGACTTTATTGTTTAAAAAATTACCTTGGCGTCTGGCGACTTCTTTTTGGTCTGTGTCATTGTTTTCTTGAAGCTCCATGTTTATCATGCCACAACTATCAACAACAACATGTATCTATAAGAAACGCGCAAATTAGAACGGATCAAAGTATCCACGAACCTTCATATCTGTAGTTATAAAGTCCAGTAAGTAAGAAAATTTATTTTTCTAAGTATAGGCAACCACGAAACCGTTTTAAACGGTACATAACTTTTTATTCAATTTTATCAATTTTAAGAATTCAAGTTCTCCAGATACAATCTTATGCACGTGGAACTTCAAAATGCCAAATTATCCCTTTTCTTCGAAGTGTCTTATCAGTGATTTGAGATATGCCTACGAATAGTTGCTATGGAAAAATCAGTTCGATTGAAGTTGTTAATAGCGCGTTGCTATGGTAGAAGGTAAAATGATTGCTGGAGACTACATTGCAGCGCCACCTGCTGAGTGGAGATCACACCTTTGATCAAACCAATAACCGACTGTTTATCACCTATCCTTAATCACCTTCTGTGGAAGAGTTCGAAACTTTTCTTGTAATTATCAATCGGAACATATCATTACTTTTCGCCACTTTCCGTAATTATAGAATTGTGGTAGAATGACCAATGTGTTCCTATAATGTAATTACATTTTCATAGAAGGGCAGCTATGTATTAGACAATGTATAGACCTAAGGGTAATATGAAATACTGCGTGTGTGATGCAAACTATAATAATAATAAATAACAACGACAAAACACGACGACACCGGCGATACAAACGAAGACTACACCCCCATGCAGAGTTTAACTCTTTCTTCCCAGCGTAAACAAATAAGTACCGAGCGGTAACGTCGACGCAAAATGTACAATATGACGTCATAATATATCAACGTCATGTTTCTAGTAGTAACGTTATCAACAAACATCAAAATGAAAACGTACGACAGACAATAACTAAAAATCATTCTCCGTTTGCCACCAGATGCTATCAGCTAGTCTGCTTATTTGGTATTCTTGGAGGGCTGTTTCTTTCGAGCTGGATATGTCATTCATGAAGAGAATCTTTAAACGCAAGAGCACAAAACGATCCGACCCCACCCCGCTGGATGTGAGCGATTGTGAGAACGACGACACAGGCGACGACAACGAAGTGATAGACGCTGTAAGCTCGCCAGAATCGTCAGAGGTCTGCAGCATCAGTGATGATGACAAGCACAGGATTAAACTGAAAAAACTTCTGCGACAGAAACGGTTAGGTTCATCAATTTTTGTTAATCTGGATTGGCTTTTCAAATCTTCCTAAAGTATTAAAGTAGTGAAGTGAAGTGTAGTTTAGTGTAGTTTAGTGTATATAGACTCTTCCAACAGCCATGCTGTTGGGTTAACCCTCTAGCGACGTGGTTGAGTGTCTGCCCATAGATCTAAAGGTCCCGAGTTCGATCCCAGTTAGGGACAGTATTAACCTCTTACAGATTTACTTTAATGGTATCAGAAGTGTTCGACTGACTCAGATTGTTGAATGCAGGGTCATTCTGAAGAGCTGACTAGCTCTGAAAAGTGGGAGAAGTGCAGTGTAGTGCAAATAGGCACTTCCAGCAGCCCTGCTGCTGGGTTAACCCTTTAGCGACGTTGTTGAGTGTCTGCATACTGAACTGGAGGTCCCGGCTTCGATCCCAGTTAGGGACAGGATTTTTCTCCGACCGGATTTACTTTAATGTAAACAGGATTTTTCTGAAAACCTCGTTGTATGTTTTACGACTTGTCATAGCTAGCATTTAGATTTTGGGACTACTTGCATAATAGTGGGCGCTAGAAAATATACTAAAGACATGTCATAAATATTTCCCTTCCCCCATCGCTTGACGACATTATAGATGAACTCATAGAAAAGTAATATAAACAAAATATATCAAAATATTAAATAATGTTTTTATGGGTGTAGGGGGGGGGGGGGGGGCTGACACCCCTACACATCCGCTATTCACGTTCAATCAACCATGCAGTTATTATGCAGACTCGTTTTTGTTTTACTTTATCACAATATAAAGGTGTATATAAATAATATGATGTTTCAGAATTCTCGTCAGACCACACCAAAATCTCTTTTATATAACATCATCATCCTCATCATAACCACCATCATCTTCCTCAGCATCGTCACTATCATAATTATCAGCAGCAGCAACAACAAAAAGAACAACAATATCAGCAGCAACAATAACATTAGCGTGGTCTAATTATATTATTTTATTTTTTATAATTATATAAATCATTGTAAAAAGATCGATGACGATGGCTTTGAGGTTGGTGGCATTTGACATTTGATGAAAGAGCACTTTATACTTACGTTCTAAACCTTTGGATAAGACCTTTTGCCAGCTTTTTGGTTGGAATCAAATAAAATAATGACATTTTGCTCCGCTTTGGCATTTTGGTTAAAACTTGGTTGCAGGTACATGTTAGGTAAATGTAGATCGGGCACTGTCTCCACAAAGAGCGCAATATTTCTTCATACTAACAGCGTATATTGGTTGAATACCAATGCATAAACTTTGTGATAACATTGCGATAAGACGAGCACACAAATAATTAATACTTTTGTAATCGCAAACGAGCCCGCGCAAACGCTAATTAGTTTAATTAAACTAAAATGCATACACTTCGTGTATAGACGCATTTTATCTGTTCAACTGATGCGCGTATTATAACACATCTAGTTAAATAGAGGGTCTGATATCCGTGTTCATTAGATACTGAAAATATTAAACGAGTTGGGTGAAATAATAGGAAACAGGGCTCTGTCGAGTTTCGTATCATTTTAGACAACTCGTTTTATATTTTTGGTATCTAATGAACACGGATAGTAGATTCTATTTATCACATTACCAAAACATCAGCAATTTTTTGTTAACAATGCATCATCTTTTTATAGCATGAACAGTTGGCCTTAACATGTGTAATTCAGTTAGGGAGAATCCGCACGAAGATAGTTCCACTCTTTACTCGACCGTTTTCCACAAAAAATGGACAGAGTTGTTAATAACATGACTAATTTTTTTTTTTTTTAAATAAAATAAAATTGTCTAACAATATGCCTAAAACGGTGACAACAAAGGGATCAGGAAATGACACTGCGATAACTAACTAGTGTATTACTAAAAGTAACGCGTGAGTGTTATCTCACGTTCGCGCGGTAGCCTAGGTTATGTCATAAAGCATCAATCAATCATTGAAGAAACAATTGACGTACATTGACACGCCGTTTCATTTCATTATCATCGTTATTTTTGGTCTAATTGCAGGTTGTTAAGAAGGCTTTTGTTGAGTTATTTATATAGAGTTCAATGTGATTCTTAATTGCAATTTGTATTTCAGTCGTCTTGACATCACCCTGAACCTAAAGTGTGACATGGTGGTTGCCATGGAAGCGGAAATAAATCAGCTTATGACGTTGATCGCGCGCAGCAAGCATCACATCCAGACTCTAAACAAAGAAATCGTCACCAAGCAGTGCGAAATGAAATTCCTAAAAAGTCACTGTAAGTGTTTTTACAGGTTTATGACATGACATTTTTTTTAAATGAACGTTGCCATGGTTACGCGTACGTAAAATCCATATTCAAAACATGATCCGCACTTCCTACATATTTGAATTATTGGGTCACTATCGAGCCAATCAGTGTATTGTTTAAGGCTGACGGATAAACGTGAAGAATAAACTTGCAGGCGCAGTTCGGAGATATACAATTTTTTGAGCCACACAGGCCGGTGCTCTTCAACGGTTACCCAGCCATACGCTGGCCACGAAAACCGTTGCTTAACCGCGCAACTTTGGAAGCCGCTTAAACCACGTCGCTTAAGAGTTAACCCAGCAGCGTGGCTGGTTTAAAGTGCTTATATTTCTACCACTGTGATCGTTATATAACAAAAGACCCAATCGGAACTCCTCGGGTAATTCCGTCATCGGGACAATCACCTCTCCGATGTATCTGGTGCAATGATACTTACAGAAATCACGATCGATTTGTTCGCCGGAAGTCGGAAGAAGAATATGTTTAAAATTGTAGTTCGCAGAAAGCATAAAACAATGGCATTGTGTGACAGCTGTGTGTCTGCTGCGTTGGGTGTATTAAAAGTGGATAATTTAAATTTGAAACCACCACAAATTGAAGTTGTGCAGGCATCGTACTGTATTGAGCTGTCATTCGAGCTGCCATCTTTGTTTTGATGTCTGTCACAAATGTATTCCCATTTTGGGAAATGGCCGCGGTGATCCGATTACCTACATACATCCGAGAGATGATTCGTGAATTATCCGAGGTGTTCCGATTAAACAAGACTGAAAACAGTTGAAAACCATGAAAACCATAAGATGCAATTGAATCTCCGAATATAAAGACATCGATCTTTCGAAAAACAATTTCTTTAACATGTGTTTCTAATGTTTGAATACATTTTCTTTGTATTACACCGATGTTTTACCTTCTTAACAAAAAGTAGAAAAATGCGAATTAGCCATGAACAATTCGCCTCAAGATGGCTGGGATTCAGTAGCTCATGGGTCTAATTAATTGTCAATTTTTAACCGACATCTGAATGGTTACGTTGATGTTTTTCTTCGGCGTAGCTGTCTTACCTCATTTCTGACATACGTAGCTAATGCTGACGCAAGGCTAGTCCGAATGAACATCAAAGACGCTCGCATTGGTAGAAATCTATGTTCTTTAAAAAAAAATTCTTGTAACAAACGGATCCATAATTTGTGTTGATTAATGCCTCGCCAACGTCGCATATCTTTTTAAAGAGATTTCTTGCTTCTTTTATCATTTGTTAGTCCCCGAGGGTTGTGAAGGGGAAGCCAAGAAAAGAGAACCGCTGATCTACAAGCGTTATTCTAGCATAAAAACAGCATCCGACGCCAGAAGCCTTTTAACTAACATCCAGCAGCGACACAGAGCTCTAGAGCACCTAGAACTCCTCACGTACAACAAATACCTCGAGATGTTACACCCGATTAAATCATCTAATGTGAAAAAGAAACATTCGCTTCTATCAAAAGACAAAATGAGAAACTTCGGCCATCTTGTTGACGTCATGAGTGAACGCGATACTGATTCCCGCTCTCTGCAGAGATCTGGATCCGAGCCGATTCAGCTTCCGAATTCCGCTGAGAACAAGCCACTTGAAATAACACACGTGAACGTTGTTGGTAGAGTGTTGCCTTTCTCGCCTTTTTCGACGACGTCACAACCAACCAGTCCACGGAGTCCGGATTCAGAACGAGGCTCAATGATGACGTCACCCCCTATAAGCACAACGTCACAGACCCAGCCGCTCCTGTTTCCTAATTTGATTCGATTTCCAGCTACATTAACACAGGCAACAGAGACCGCCCTTTGATTTCTCGTGAAATAATATTTTCGAATAAATGTATTAACTACATTTTTGCCTCAATTATTAAGTGTTGTTTTCCCGTAAATTTAGTCGAACTCATAAAAAATGGGTAATACTCATCATTGGAATTTCATCCTATAACCCAGCAACAAGAAGATACTTATACGGAATTAACATAATTTTCCTTAAAGCTTGTGCTGATATTTTATATTTAGCCCATTTTCGGCCAATCTCATTTCCTAATAAGTAAATAAAACCAATCGGAAATCATAAACATATTTCTTTATGAAAGGCTGAATCCAGCAACAACAACAAAAAACAACAAACAAACAAAAAAATAAAATAAAAAGAATATTACGATTAAACTTTTTGAATGTAACCATGTAGCAACAGTAAATAATCTGATTTATTAAAATTTTATTTTATTTAAAATATCGTTTATCTGTAAAGTGAAAGACACGTGACCATTTGACGCGTCATTGAGCGGCGGTAAAGATAGCCGCGGTGATTCCCATATGCATTTTGTAAACAATCGAGAGAAAAAAAACCCCACAGGTTTAAAGATTCAGGATGTAAACTTGTTCTTTATAGTCATGAGTTATATTAATAGAAAAGAATTTAGTCGTCCACTATTATTTTCACTTATTAGATTATCTATGGAAAAGAGATTTGATACTCAGCCGTAAAGTATTTAAAAATGCGTCGCTTTCGTATCTCCCCCTGATGTCTCAGAACGCACCAGTAAAAAGTGAGAGTTGTCGAATTTGTGTGGAGGCTACAGTATTTATGAGCCCTACGTTTATAATTAATGTGTATTTAATTGTTCACTAACCATGCCATGTTTATTTGCAGAAGAAACGTTGTCAAAAACAACGTCATTGTTCAATTTATATACGCAACATCAATAAAGCCATTCAAACATTCTATGCGAACTTACATGCACATGAGTGTGTTTTCAATATATGTTTCGGGGCACAATGTAATTACTTGTTTCCCATGCTCGGACAAACAATATGGGGTTAAAAGACAAACTGTTAAAGTAAACAACATACATTCTCCTTATGCCAATTATCGATCGGCCATTTCTCCCAATAGCCTCCGCTTATATTGCTTTTCCTTTAGCCTGCTGAGCGCGGATTGGCCAAGCTTGGGCCTAGGGTGTAGATCGAGATTAACCGAATCCCATTGGAAGCTGTCTGATCAGGATCTTCATATTTTGATGCGGAGTCTTTAGAATAATTTATTGTTATCTGCGTGTAGTTGCTAGCGGATAACCAAGATTTTACATTGGTTCTTAAGAAATGTAACACATAAAGGGATATTGCCATTGTACAACAACGGAACTCCAGCAGCACTGCATGTGTAGGCTTCGCAGGGTAACGTAGAAGACCAATATAAGTACACATGTATTTTTTTCTTATCAGGGATTTGATTTCGCAGACAAGATTTTCTTATTTATAATTTAAGGACGGTTTTGTTGTTACCGATAGTTTTATGGTTCTCATCATTTCAAGTAAACTGACACAGAAGCAGCACATAGAATGATAGAAATGCCGCGCTACAAATAAACTGGAATAAGAGAACGACAGATGCGGATCAACGTTTGAGGAAGCAAAAGGTATTTAATTTTTTCACAAAATCAACAACTTTTACTTTAAATTATCCAGATACCTATACCTTAATATCTACATTGATCGAGAAGAATTAATTTCGTGGGTTGTGATGGGATCAACTTTATCATATGGCAGGTGTTGGGGGTGGGGAGCAGGGGGGAAGGGGGGGGGGGGGGGGGGAGGCGGTGGGGGTAAAAGATCAAATTTTGTTCTAAAACTGAGGGAAACCTGTCATGTAACGGGGCGAAAACTGCCATGTGATGGGGCGGAAACTGTTAAGTGACTGGGCGAAAACTATCATGTGACGGGGGCGGAAACTGTCATGTGACGGAGCGGAAACTGTCATGTGACGGGGCGAAAACTGTTAAGTGACTGGGCGAAAACTATCATGTAACGGGGCGAAAACTGCCATGTGACGGGTCGGAAGCTGTCAAGTGACGGGGCGGAAACTGCCATGTGACGGAGCGGAAAATGTCATATGACGGGGCGGAAACTGTAAAGTGACGGGGCGGAAACTGTCATGTGATGGGGCGGAAACTGTTAAGTGACGGTGCGGAAACTATCATGTGACGGGGCGAAAGCTGGCATGTGACAGGGCGGAAACTGTCATGTGACGGTTCGGAAACTGTCATGTGACGGTGCGGAAACTGTTAAGTGACGGGTCGGAAACTGTTAAGTGACGGGTCGGAAACTGTCATGAGACGGGGCGGAAACTGTCATGTGAAGGGGCAGAAACTGTAAAGTGACGGGGCGGAAACTGCCATGTGACGGGGTGGAAACTGCCATGTGACGGGGCGGAAACTGTTAAGTGACGGGCGGAAACTATCATGTGACAGGCCGGAAACTGTTAAGTGACGGGCGGAAACTATCATGTGACGTGGCGTAAACTGTCATGTGACAGGGCGGAAACTGTCATGTGACGGGTCGGAAACTGTTAAGTGACGGGTCGGAAACTGTCATGTGAAGGGGCGAAAACTCTTATGTAACGGGGCTGAAACAATCATGTAACGGGGGCGGAAACTGCCATGTGACGGGGCAGAAATTGCCATGTGACGGGGCGGAAACTATGATGTGACGGGGCGAAATTTGTTATTTTTCAGGGCGACAAAATGTACTGCGACGGGCTGAAAACTGTCACGTGACCGGATGACAACTGTTATATGACGGGTTGTTATTTGTAATGTGACGGGGAAAAATCTGTCATGTGGCAGGGCGTAATTTATTAACGAGCATGTATTTTATTTGCCATACATATTGGTACTTACTCGGAGTAAACACGTGCCTTATACAAAGGTCAAATTTAGTATTTATTTTGTGTTATACGCCCTTTTTAGTGCAACATTTAAAACTTACATGAATCCTAATTAACACGCGTATAATGCATTTTAGTATTCAAACGGAACCTCATGTACGTTACATCAACTAGCATACTATAACCAAGAAAATAAATCGTTCCATTTACGATGTAAGTTTAATATGTATAAACGCTATATTTCTTCTTCTCTTCTTCTTCTCTTCTTCTTCTTCTTCTTTTTACTTCCTTCTTCTTCTTCTTCTGTCGTCTTCCTGCTTCTTCTTCTTCTTCTTCTTCTTCTTCTGCTTATTATTATTATCAGCAGCAGCAGCAGCACCAGGATCTTTTATCATTGATCATTATATTTATAATTGTTATAATAATAATAATAATAATAATTATTATTATTATTATTATTATTATTATTATTATTATTATTATATTATTATTATTATTATTATTATTATTATTATTATTATTATTATTATAATTATTATTAATTATTATTATTATTATTTAACGAGAATTTATTGCATGTTTGGTAGGACGGATGGTAAGAATAACCGTTCATTTCCAGGACAGATGTTTTGACCGTGTCGATTAAATGAAATATTTATGTGCAAGATTGTTAGGAAGTAGGTTACAATTACTTTTATTGCCCGTTTGAACCTTACGTACACGGAGGTCCAAACACCCACATAACAAATGAGCACCAACGGCAAGCATTTTAGCACATACACAAAGGCTGTTTAAAACATGGTCGGTTTGAAAACATGTTAAATTTAATCATGATCACATCAGGTGGTATATAAATATAACAGAACTATGACCTAGAACGTTAAGATCGATGGAACATTTATATCGCTGGAACATTGAGATGACTCGAACATTGAACATCTAGAACGCTTGAACCTTCAGATTGCTAGAACATACAGATCGCAGGATCAATTAGACCGCGGCAACATTCAGATCCCTGGAACATTTAGATCGGTGGAATTTTTCAGATCGCTGGAACATTTAGATCTTTTTAACTTTCAGGTCGCTGGAACATGTAGACTGGTACATTCATACACTGGAACATTCAAATCGCTGGAACTTTTACATCGCTTGAACTTTCAGACTGCTTGAACATTTAGATCGCTGGAACATTCAGATCGCTGAAAAGTTTAGATCGCTGAAATATTCAGATCCCAGGAACATTTCGATTGCTGAGATCTCTCCACCATTTCGATCACTTAGATCGCTCGACCCTTTCGGTCGTTGAGTCGGATCGACTATTTCGATCGCTGAAATTGCTAGATATTCAGATAACTGAGATCGCTCGACCATTTCAATCGTTGAGTTGATCGACTATTTCGATCGCTGAGATTGCTAGATATTCAGATCGCTGAGATCGCTCGAACATTAAGATCACTTGAACATTTGATTATTGGAACTCGGATAAATCTCGCTTACGGTCGTCCATGTTTCAAATTTTATTTAAACATTCAATTTAAATAGTGTTGGATACCTGAAGGACATGGTTTCATACACAAGCATAACCTCTAATACGAATTAGTAACATGCTTACAAGTATGCAAGCATTTAAATACAATCAAAATAATAATGTGCGCCGACAGCCAAACAAGTAATGTTGAAATATACAAAGTGCATTCCAACACAAAAATTACTACATAGGCTTAAAAATCATGAATGCTTTTGTCATTTATGGAATTTGTTCACTAAACTAGCAGATTAGAAATAATTGCTATATCAACTCATCTGCAAGAAATATATGCGAAATAATAATTTAAATGCTGGCGTAAGTTAATGCAATATTGTACTTTTTCACGTAAAGACAAAGAAATAATATATGCATGTACATGACAGCCCTGTCATGCCAAGTCAGTAGCAATTAAGTCAGCATAATGGTCATTCCAGCGGTTCATCGCAGACACCCGCCAGCCAGTCGTTAAATATTCATAAACCCATCTCCTCTTGCTGTTTGATTAGTGACTAATTGTTCTTATGTTATTTGCCTATTGTCT